>CM053783.1:855799132-856399132 GCA_028749045.1 Cupressus sempervirens | reverse complement strand
TGTATTGATTTAACTATAAAATGACAAGAACAAGAAATACTTTTTCTTTTGATGAAAATGCTAGTGAAAAGAAAGTGTTACAATCAAATAAAAACTTGATTTTGCTTCATAGACTATTGCAATCAATTGATATGCACTAGCAAAGAATGCAATTTGTTGTAGCTAAAATTTATTGTAGAAGCTACAAATTTACTATTCACGTGTATTGTTTACATGCACTATTCATGTGCATTGTTCATGCATACTGTTCACATGCACTATTCATGCACACTATTCATGTGTACTGTAGCAGCAAAAACAAAGCTTACAAAGTGATTACTAATGGCTTTCAATGATGAATCTTTAGGTTAGCACTTGATAGTCCTTCAATATTCTTCAAGCCCTTCTTGTATTCCTTCACTTTAAGCACAAATAGAACTCTGAAATGAAGAGCTCTCCTAAATGCCAAATTTAGTTGAAATTTCACCACCTTGTGTTGGGTTAGAATAACTAAGAGGGGGGTGAATCAGCTATGCAAGGTCCAAATGTCCCAATAAAACTTTTCAACACTTAGCAAAACTCATACGTATATATCCATATCATGTGTCACGCATGAACCAAAAAATTCCATAACTTAGTAGGTCACTATCCTAGGTTAGAATTGCTTTGTAGAAATGTAGACATTAAACACTACAAAATCATTCACACATTTTGACACAATGATTTTACATGGAAACCCAATTTGGAAAAAACCACTAGTAATATGACGCTAATTCTAACTCTTCTGAAGCAATGCCCCATGAAAGGCCAACCCTATTAAAGGTTACAATGCACACTATTAAATGTGACCTGGTTAAACAATTTCAATCACCCTATTAGGAGTGAGCCTTGTTAGAGGACTTTAGGAAATTCCATTAGAATGTAACCTAGTTAAAGGATTTACAAATGACTGTTAGGTCAACCTTAATCTAAAGAATTTATCCTAAACTTATACGATGATTAGAAATTAATAGTGGGACTTGATTTCATAATAAATCACATCTCACTTGCAAATTACAAATCTCTATTTCAGTACTCCATTCTATTGGTTTCACACACTTCATCTTTGACATCTTTTTCACCCTTCAAGCATTCATCCTCTTAAGCCTTCTTTCTTTGTAGGCCAATTTAGACTCTCTTATTTGGCCACCATATGAATCAATAACCTAGACTCCTTACCTTCCTTAGGTTCTTGCACATGCAAATTGTTGCTTCAAGCCTTGTATCCCCTTATAAAAAGAATTTAGGTCTTTTGTCACTTAATAACAATCATCCATTTTAGGGTTACGTTAGATTCATTGAATCCTCCCTCTTTTCCATTTTGTTCTCTCTAGAAAGTTCTCTTACAATCCTCTTTGAATTCACCTTACAACAATTTATCTTGAATTTGGTGCCTCCAACTCATCAATCTTATCTTCTAGAAGCTTCACACAATCCAAGAAATCAACTTTTTTGGCTCAGATTCAATGAATCCACGATCAAAATAAAAAAATTTCACTCAGCAATAATTAGCCTCTAATGCTTGGCACAAACTATGTTGCTTGACATCCACTAAAATTCACTCAACACATACTGTGTTTTACTATCAATTGGCACACACTATAATTTACTCAACACATACTAAATTCACTCGACATACACTGTATCTTCACTTTTCTCTGCTTAAATTGATTTTCTACTCTGCTTGAACTAACATCACTCAGCTCCTACTAATCACTCTATCAAGCTTAGTCGACTCATTTATTTTTCCTTGTTCTGCTAGACTTAGCTAGTCTATCCATCAACTTTAACTTTAAGTAGATAATTCATCCATCATATCATCCACATCTTACTTGATCTTAGTTCTCCTTTTATACACAAAATAACACAATCTTTCCTCTAAGTACTCTTTTTATAACATCTTATCAAATCTTCTTCCTCAATAAAAGTAATGATAGCATTCAGACCAAAAAGAAATTGTCTCACCAGAAAGTAGTAGGTTTGACATCATTAACAATATAGTGATTGTTCTAGATTCTATATAGAGAACAATCTTTTTTTGAACAATCTCCCTCTTTCGTATTGATGGAAAAACAATATCAACAATAATACCAAAAATAAAATTAATACAAAGTATTACAAATTCTCCCTCTTTTTGTATGTGTCCTTCCTCTATATATGGTAACGTCTCCTTCTTTCTAAATTCTTCCTTTTATATCTCCCTCATAATATTTGTCTCCCTTCTTTGCAGGTATCTCCCTCTATAATATATCTCTAATTTCTCCTTTAATTTTTCCCTCTGACTCTTTAACATTGTATGTATGATATCTCCCTAATATGTATCTTTCATTGTATATCTCCCTAGCCATATCTCCCTTTTAATTAGGTATTCTCTCCCTCTTTGAACACAATGCCAAAGACTTGTCATCTCAACATGTAGATGTTAATAATTTAGGTTCTCCCTTTGTCACCTTGTTTGTGACTGATCTTATGTTCCAATTTCTTGAGCACTTTAAGAAACTCCTAAACTAAGACACACTGCATCAAATTATAAAATATGATGTTCAACTCAGTTGATGTGGAGCACTTCTCTTGTTTCTCAAGCAGTTGTGGATAGGAGTATCACCCCTAGTTTGTCTCTTAGTTACTCATGAACATCCTTAGGTAAATCTTTTGTGAATATATTAAATATCTATTCTATTGTATTCACATATTCCATGTTTATTTCTTTATTTCGAACTAGCTCTCTTAAGTAATGATACTTGATTGCAATATACTTTCTCTCTGTATGCATTAAAATGTTCTTATATTTGTTTATAGGACTTGTGTTATCACAATGAAGTATCATAGGTTTAGTATTTCCTCCTTCATGCCTTTGAGTAGTTGTTTGATCCATACAACATTTGTATAATTCACTACAATAGACATATATTCATCTTTAGCAGTAGATTGCAATATAGAATTTTGTTTCTTACTAGTCCATGAAACTAGTCTCTTTCCTAAGAAAAAAGCTTCAAAACATTTCTAGCCCAATGAACATCTCTATAGGCTCTAAATTCAAACTTATTGTTTTTCTTGTAGTATAGACCATGGTATTTTGTTCCTTTTAGATGTCTCATAATCCATTTGACTACCATCAAATGATTCTCCTTAGGATTTGCAGAATATATTGCAACAATCCCAATAGGTAATGCAATGTTAGGTTTTCTATGAACTACATATTGCAATTTACCAATCATAGAATTGTACAAAGTTTGATTCACTTTAATAGAATCATTATTCTTTGATAGTTTATGTCTTGCAAATACAATACTTCATTTGATACACTTGCAATCCGACAAAGAATTTGATCTCTCCAAACATGGAAATCTCAAATTCATTCATTATCTCATCACCAAATGCCTTACACAATACATTTTGTCCTCCAAATATGGTATCATGAACAAAAATTTCAAATCGTAAAACATTTACCACCTTCAGTCTTCAAGTACATATTACTACTATCACTAGTCTTCTCAAAACCAATCTTCACAAGATTATTATGGAGCATCTCATAACATGCTCTGGGAGCTTTCTTTAAACCATAGAAATATTTGTATAATCTACATACCATGCTCATATTGTGCTCTAGAAGCCTAATTTAATGTTCTTTTTTTGCATCAACAAATCCTTCACATTGTTCAATGTAAACCTCTTCTTCTAGTATATCATTCAAAAATGCAGATTTCCTTTCCATTTGATAAAATTTGTAATCTTTGTATGTAGAGTAAGAAAGTAGAGTTCTTACTCCTTCCAATGTTGTAATAGGGGCAAATGTTTCTCCATAGTCAATTCCTACTTCTTGAGCATACCCTTTGGAAAGTAATCCTACCTTATTCCTTGTGACTTACCATTCTCATCAGTTTATTTCTATATACACACTTGGTTCTAATAATATTCTTGCTTTCTAGTTTGAGTACAAGTGACCAAGTTTTTTTCTTCTCAATTTGATCAATCTTATCTCTGATGGCTTGACTCTAGTCATCATTTTCTAATACATCCTCCATTGACTTAGGCTTGTGCACGCTTAGCAAATATTTATCACTTCTCAACTTGTTTCTTGTCATGGGTCTAGCTTCTTTTTCTCTAATAATTTGTTTAAAAGGGTGATGTTTGTTGATATACTTTGACAATCTTGGTTCTACTCTATTTTCTACAATGGATCTTTCAACTTTAGAATCACTGTGTGCTTCTCTATCAAGTAATTTAGTATTCCTTTCATGTGCACTAATCTCATTATTAGAATTTACCTTGACTTTTGATTACAACTCGGCTCCTAAATGCAATTTGACATTCATTGTATGTGACTCAATAGTCATTGGAACTTCTTGTTGTTGATTTGCAACTTTTTTCAAAACATCATCATCACACATGTCATCATAGAAATACACAAAATATTTATAATCTTCAAGTTCCTTCAAAGGTTCAACTTCATTTACATCTATATATTCATCAAACTTTGCATTTGAACTCTCCACAATTTTGTTAGTGTTAGTATTTAAACACTTATAAGCTTTACTTCTTGTGCAATAGCCTAGGAATATACCTTCTTCACTTTTAGCATCAAATTTTCCAATTTTTTTGTCCATAAGAATGTAGCATTTTCTTCCAAATACCATAAAATATTTTACATTGGGTGAGTATCGATACCATAATTCAAAAGGTATGGAATTGGTATCTTTTAGGAAAGATTGAGTTATGGTATGAAAAAGGAGTACACAGATCAATTAAGATAGTGATGATATATTGCATTAATTACCTACTTAAGGTTGCAATGGTTTTATATACTAACAAAGTCTAGAAGAACAAGTAAGAAGCATTGAGTTTTCCAAGCTTGACCAAGTGGACAGTAGGTGCTGAGAAAACTTAGTGCAAGCTAAGCAGACAATTAGTTGGAGTGAAGCAAAAGTCAAAATTCATTGTATGCCAAGTGATACAATGTAAGCCAAGTAAAGTTTGGTTGATGTTGAGCACCACTAAACTTTAGTTTTTACCAAGTTATCTAATTAATGTCAAGTGGAAGAATAGCATGGAAATTGAGTGACAACATATTTATGTCAAGTGCCAATATTCATGTTAAATCATGGAGTTAACAAATCTAAGTTGACTATTTAATTTTCTTGAATTTTATGAAGTGTGTGGAAGATAACTATTATGAGTTAGTGGCCGAAAATTCATGGTAAACTATTTTGAGGAAAATTCAAAGAAGATTGAAGGAGAAGTTTCTAGAAGTGACTAAAATGAAAAGATAGGTAGATTCATTGAATCCTACCTAATCCTACCTAACCCTAAAATGGACGATAGAGGATGAACAAAAAAAGATCATAATTTTCTATTTATAGAGATGGCTGGTTAGAAGTAAAGGTTAGATAGCTAGTGAGAACCTAAATAACACAAGGAGTCTAGGGTATTTCTTCATTTAGAGACCAAACATAAGAGATTGATATTGGAAAGAAAAGCAAGACGGCTTAAGGGTATGGATACTTGAAGGGTGAACTAGCTAATAGAGCAGAAGTGTGTGAAAGCCAAGTAGAATTGAGTAGAATTGAGGACTAAAAGAAGGATCCATAATCTCCAAGTGTGTTGTAAGTTGTTGTTAGATCAAAGCCTCATTATTAATTTCTAATCATTATAATAGCCTGGGGTAAATCCTTTGGATTAAGGTTAACCTAAAAATCATTTGTAATTCTTTTAACCTGGTGACATTCCAAGAGAATAATCTAAAGTTCCTATTGTCACAAAAGTTCGCACCCTTGTCCAAAGTTTTTACCTAAGGACAACCTTGTGAAATATGGAATGAACCTCCAAGTTGTGGGACTTGAATTATGAGGTTGAGTCTTCAGAGAAGGTCGACTTCCTTTACTATCAGGATATCCCTAACTACTCTTAGAGAGGAAAAGGGAGAAACCTAAGGGGGTGATGCACCAAAATAGAGTGTTTAATCTTATCTCTACCCATAAATGAATATTTAACTAGTTATGATCTCGAAGAATATAGATTCAGACCTTCCTTAATCTAACAACCATGTGTAGATTAGACAACAACAGAATGCTATAGGAACAAACTTCACTCAATATCATTCAAATGCCAAATAGATACAATCATGAAAATCACAGAATATAGACAAGAACATTAACCGGAGGCAAAGAAGTCTTGCACAATGTGTTAATGGCTAAAAGAGACACAACAAAGAATTACAATGGCTTAGAGGCACAATAAATTATAATAGTATGCATGGGGGGAAATACTAGAGGATCAAAGAAAAATCAACCCTTTGAAAGGGTACAAAATTTGCTTTTATCATTCAAACATAACTATGAAACTTTTACTGCAATCCAAAAAATCAACCACTATTATCAAGTTGCAGAGAGATATCAATGCTAATATAGAAGGATTTTCTTAGGTATATGCTCATATGTAAAAAAATCTTATTTTCATATGCATATTCAACTCTAGAAGGGATAGAAATGATGGCCATAATTGAAGATTGGGTAGGTGGACAGCCCATAATGGTAAAAAAATAGAAAATTCATTCACCAAGCCTGGAGAAAGAAAAATTTAGTTACATATGGTCAAAAAGATCAATCTAGATCATTAAGAGTCATCTTTATTGTTCTCAACACTTGCCAAACCATATATATATCAGTAAGTCAAACATTTTCAACCTTCCTCATGTACTCTTCCTATAATTTCATTGGTTGAGGATCCTTTTATTTTCTAGCCTGGCCAAGTGAAATGCCTTCATGGTCAACTCAAAGTCATATGATCCTACGATCATCAAACGAGATAAAAATTGTCATATCATCTTTAGCTTGGACCCTAGCCTTTACAATCTTACAATTTCCAATGTATCTCATGGTTGAAGGCATCTTCTATAACCTCAATGATCTTACGATCATCAATACATCTTAACATCAGGCCCACCTCTTACCCTTCTTACAATCCTTCAACACCATATTTTGTAGCATTCAAAGCCTACCAATCTTCCCTTATGATAGGATGGCTATATAAAGACATGGAAAAATCCTTCATAGATTCGTAGAACCCTTTAACACCTCCTACGATATTACAACATAGTTATTGTAAGATCAAGTCCCTTTTTAACCTTTTAACAATCATCCATTATTACGATGTTATGATAGCCAAATATCATAAGATCGACAACTTAATCTTTCCTTCCTATGATCCTATGAACATAGTCTATATCATGAGATCGTGTGACTCCTTAACTAGCCTAAACACGTGTTGAAACCTTGCTATGTCTCTATGGATATCTTTTGTGCAACTTTTGTTAGTGATAAAGTGATAACCACTTGATTATAATTAATCTAATGGTCCCAAAGATGCATCAACTCTATCAACACATGGACCAATAGAAAACACTGCCTCTTGCCAACTCTCTTAACAACTTGTCGACATCTCCTATAGCCCACACAGAGAACTAGACCCACTTGCCAGATGTCAATTGGTCACTTTCCCGCATAATTGAAAGTCCTTGCATCTTGAAGAAGTGAGAAAGTGACAACCCTCAATCCTTTTTTATTTGATGGTGAATAAAATATAGGCCCATAAAGGAATATTTAAAATGTTAAAAACTTAGGAAAATGTATAACCTATGTTCTTGAAAGATTTATTTGGAAGCCCTAATATATATGAATATTTAAAATGTATGAACATTACTAAGTTCAAATTCAAATATCTCAATGTTGGTGGGAGGGTGAAATTAGCCAACAATTCTGGTAACTCAGGGGGTATGTAAGCTTGCTATGCATATGACTAGTGACCTTCAACATCCATTGATCCATAGAGTAAACATGTTATGAAAATCCACCCCTCCAAAAGCTATAACATTGAAAAATGTGACTCTCTATAACCTCAAAATTTAGGAATATTGCTTCCACAAATATCTTCAAAACTATCATTCTAAAGGAACAATACCATGTGCTTTTGCACTTCTTGGAAAGTAGGGAAAAGTAGAAAAAGATCTACTCTAACTATGTATATGTACAACAAAGAGAATAAGTCAAAAAAATCCATTTACTAGCTTGTTGGAATAACTCCCTTTATTTTTTATATTGAAATGCTTAACGTGTTCAAACATCATCCTTCCACCATTAAATGGTTGACTACAATACCATGTTCCACCAAAAATTGATACAAAAGGTGGCTCACCTTTGTATTGATGTTCCTCATCCTAATGAATAGGATCATTCTTTATGTCCTTGAAGACAAAAATATCATCATCAAACCCTTGAGAGAGGCATGATTCCCCTAGTTTCTCTACTTGTTCTTGATGCTCAAACCATGCAGATAATGGTGGCTTGGGTGGGATCTCCTCATTTTCAGCTTGAATCAGATTTGGGATGACAACATTTAACTCATGTATAACATAGATCCCTAGCTCAACCTCATCTTCATGCATAAAAAGATCGTAGTGACCCTACTCCCTATGACAAATAGTGCAATTCATATTTGAAGGGTCAACCATGTAGTGCTCTACATGCAAGTTATTGAATTTCTTTTCCATGATAAAATTCCTTATGCCATTCCTATCTTGAAAAAATATCTAGGACCAATTAGTAGCAATGCATCCACCACCAATCTTGGTAATGAAATCTCTCGATAAGAAAATGGCAAAATGTGCAGGGAGATCTATAACAATTATATCCTACAACATAGTGTACCCAAGAGATGCATGTAGATTTATCTCTAAATCTTTGAAATCCGCTATAGTCCTACAAGAATTTTCATCCAACTAAATAATCCCATTAGTCACAGGCTCATAATTTATGCCTAGTTGATCATCAATCCTCTTGGGCATGACTGAGCCGTAACCACTAGAGTTTATCATGCAATTATGAACTATTTTATCTCATATGACTAAAGAGATATAAAAAGAAGGTGTCTTCATTTTCTTACTTTGATTTCCTTCCTTGTGGGGCTATGTATGGGTTTCTAATCTTCAAGATCCACCTTGTGTTGATATAGAAATAACCCTAGGCTCTTCCCTCCTCTTGCAATTTTATCCTTTACTCTTATCCTGAACTGGTGTGGTTGCCCCCCTTGCTATCCCTAGGTCCATGCCATGCATGGTTGCATTTCAATTATTTCCTTGACCTCCATTACCAAAATATTCTTTACCAAAGATCGCATAAGAAGCATTCCCCTACACTTGAGCTTGATATCCAACATTGGACTAATTTACATGGTATTTTTGTCCTAAAGTTGTTGTAATATCTTGTACAATTAAGGCCTAGGGGAATAAAATTTGATTATTAGATGAATAACCATAACTATATCCTTGTTTCTCTTAAGCTAGGTTGTTCTGATGAACAACTTCCCTTGACTAGTGTGGAGCTACATAAGGCATACCATTGAAAGATTTATTTTCTACCAATGGAGTCAATTCTTGATGTGCAAGCCATATGACTGTAAGGGTTGAGGGGACTTAACAATTTTGGATTTTTGTGCTTTTAGGGTTGTTACCTCACTTCCAAGGTTCTGAATCAAGGATTGTTGTTGACCAATACCCTACCTAATAGATTGTGTTTCTAAGATTTGATCTTGGAATCTCTTACCCATGTTCAACATCATAGACTGCACAATCTCCTTAGTTTCATCCATTCCACTTGAAGATGTGGAAGCTTAAGGGGCTAGAGCAAGGGGGGGTGATATAGAAGATGTGGGAATAAGGGCTAATGTTGGTTGGTGATTTAGTATAGTAGGGAAGAAATGCATAGGAGGCCTTGGGGATAATTTTCCTCCTTGTATTAGGATATTTTATGCTTTTATTGCTATTTCATAAGTATTAGGCAATGTCTCTCCTCCCATGATTTGGATTGTGGTGGCAATATCACTATTAAAGGCTCTAAGATAATGCAAGAAGGCATTACTAGGGGTAGGCTTTACTAAAGTAGGTATTTTGTTCCATTTCTTTTGGAATATATAGTTGAAATTAGTCATACATTCATGAGGGGCTCTTTTTATAGTGGTCAGTTGTTCTAAAAGTGACAAATAATCACTTTTGTCCTCAAAATGTTTACTTAGTCCTACTCTTAACCCATCCCAATCCATTATAGAACCATGTGGTAGACCCCCATACCATTTTAGGGATTTCCCTTTTAAAGATGAAGCTAATAGTCACATCATCTTTTGTAATACCATGGAAATTGTAGACATTTGCAACCTCTTGAATGTGTTCTAAGAGAGAGATTGAAGTTTCACCAATAAATTTAAGTATACTTTTAAATATAGCTACTGATATGTCATGTCTTTGGGCTAGTGAAAGAGGACTTCCTCCATTAAAGGTGGAAAAAGCATGAGCTCTAGCTATATAATCAAGTGATCTATTGATATGAGCAGAGGGTATTCTAGGTTGAGATCTCACAATAGGAGGATTTGAAATAGATCTTGTAGGGGTATGCATTTCCTTTATACTCCTAGCTAGTGATAAAGATACTCTAGTCTTTCTTCTTCTAGGATTTGAAAATGAAAGTCCTTGGTAATAACATTTACCTTTAGAAGATTCCCTTGTTTCAGCTTTGGGAATGAAGTACTACAACTTGGTTTGAAACTAAATATGAAGGGTGTAGAGTCACCAAGTGCTTTGTGGAAATGAGCCTCTTGAAGGTCTAGAATATTGAAAAAAAACACTATCTTATTAGCATCAACTTAAAATTCTTCACTTTTGACACCAATAGGCTTTGAATTTTTTTGAATATAAGTCCCAACGAGCATGCTCAAAATTGTTGTCACAAAAGTTTTCACCCTTGTCCAAAGTCTTTACCTAAGGACAACCTTGTGAAATATGGAAACAACCTCCAATCTATGGGACTTGAACTATGAGGTTGTGTCTCTAGAGAAGGCTGACTTCCTTTACTATCTAGATGCACCTAACTACTCTTGGAGAGGGAAAGGGAGAAGGAGATTCAAGAAAAAAAATCTAACTATTCTAACCTAAAGGGTTGATACACCAAAATAGAGTGTTTGATCTTATCTCTACCCATAAATGTATAGTTAACAAGTTATAACCCCAAAGAATACAAATTCAGACCTTGCTTAATCTAACAACTACATGTAGATATGACAATAAAAGAATGCTATAGGAAGGAACTTCACTCAATATCATTCAAATGCCAAAGTAGATACAATCATGCAAATTGTAGAATATAGACAAGAACATTAACTAGAGGGAAATAAGTCTTGCACAATCTGTTAATCACTGAAAGAGATATAGCAAAGAATTACAATAGCTCAGATGCATGATAAATTATAGTAGTATGCATGGCGAGAAATACTAGAGAATTAGAGATAAATCAATGCCTTGAAATGGTACAAAATTTTCTTTTATCATTCAAGCATAACTGCGAAACTTCTACTAGAATCCAAGAAATCAACCCCTATTATAGTTGTAGAGAAAAATCAATGCTGATATAGAAGGATTTTCAAAGGTGCATGCCCATATGCAAAAAAATTGATTTCCATATAGATATTCAAATTTGGAAGAGACAAAAATGGTGGCAATAATTGAAGATTGGGTAGATGGATAACCCATAACTATAAAAAGATAAAAAATTCATTCACTAGGCCTAGCAAAAGAACAAACATTTTCAACCTTTGTCTTGTACTCTTCCTATAATTTCATTTATTTTCTAGCATGGAAAAGTGAAACACCTTCATGATCAACTCAAAGTCTTATGATCCTATGATCATCAAATGAGTTTAAAACCCCTATATCATCTTCATCTTGGAGCCTAGACTTTATGATCTTATGATCACCAATGTATCTCATGTTCAAATGCATCCTCTACAACCTCTATTTCTTACAATCATCAATACATCTTAACATTGGTCCCTCCTTGTACCCTTCTTGCAATCCTTTGACACACCATATTTTGTAGCATTAGAAGCCTACCAATCTGCCCTTATGATCTTATCGCTGTATGATGACATAACAAAGTCCTTCTTCATAGCTTTGGAGGACCCTTCAACACCTATGATCTTATGATGCAATTATTGTAATCTCATGTCCATTTTTTAACCTTTTCATGATCATCCATTGTTACGATGTTATGATAGATGGATATTGAAACATCAACAACTTAATCTTTCCCTCCTACAATCCTAAGAATATAGTCTATATTGTAAGATCATGTGATTCCTTAACCATCCTAGATACATGTCAAAACCTCTCTATGTCACTATGGATATCTTTCATGCAACTTCCATTAGTGACAAAGCAACACCCACTTGATAATAATTCATCTGATTGTATTGTAGATACATCAACTTTGTCAACACATAAACCAATATAAAACACTACCTCTCACCACCTCTCTTAACAACTTGTCCACCTCGTATGTGGCTCACACTGAGAACTGGACACAGTTGCCACATGTCAATCACTCACTTTCTCGCATAACTTAAAGTCCTTGCATCTTGAGGAAATGAGAAAGAGACAACCATCAGTCCTTTTTGATCTAATGATGGATAAAACACAGGCTTGCAAAGGAATATTTAAAATGTAAAAAGCTTAGGAAAATATATAACCTAAGGTCTTGAAAGATTTATTTGTGTGCCCTAATATATTTGAATATTTAAAATTTATGAATGTTACTAAATTCAAATTTAAACATCTCCATTTTGGTGGGAGGGAAAAATTAGCCAACAGTACCCTAACAAGGCTCACTCCTAATAGAGTGATTGAAATCCTCTAACCAGGTCACATTTAACAGTGTGCATTGTAGACTTTAATAGGGTTAGCCTTTCATAGGGCATCACTTCAAAAGAGGTCAAATGAGTAGCATGTTACTACTAATTTTTCAAATTGGGTTTCCATATTAAATCATTGTGTCAAATGTTTTATTGAATCTATTATCTTTCATGTTTACATTTCTGCAAAGTTGATTTGATAGTAACCTATAAAGTTTAAGTGATTGTATGATCTAATGGATGCATGCATGATGAATATGTTTTATGGATATGAGTTCACTAACCTATGAAAAGTTATATTTATACATCTGGACCTTGAATAATTGATTCAACCCCCCCTCTCATTTATTCTAAGGAATTCCAATAGCTTTTGGAATACCCCACTTCACTTCTACAACTTCATCTCCATCACCTCCTTCATAATACTCTATCAAATATGAAATATTAAATACTGGCGAAATATTCAATTCAATAGGAAACTCCACTTCATAAGCATTTTCATAATTATTTCTTTTTACTATCTTGCATGGTCCCAACTTCTTCATCTTTATCTTATTATATTTACCCATTGGAAAGTGCTCCTTTCTCAAATGAACCATGACTTCATCTCCAATATGAAATTCCTTATACCTCCTTTTGACATCTACCTTAGCCTTGTACTATGTATTCATCTTTATGATATTCTTCCTCACCTCCTCATGGATATTCCAACAAATTCTTATGCTTTAGCATTACTTATCTCTCCTTTATCAAACTACCTCAATTCATAAGTATTTTTGGGACTACTTCCATATACAATCAAGAATGGTGATTTACTAGTACTCTTGTTGATAGAGTTATTATATGAAAATTCTACCTATGGTAAAATAAAATCCCATTCTTTTGACTTGTCTCCAACCAAACATCTTAGCAAATTTCATAAGCTACAATTCACAACTTCTCTCTATCCATCATTTTGTTGATGAAGTGATGAACTAAACTACAACTCTATCTTCAATTTCTTCCATAATTTATGCCAGGAATACCTAACAAATTTTGTATCTCAATTTAAAACTATACTCTTTGGCATGCCATGTAGTCTCATCACTTCTTTGAAAAACAACTCTGCCACATGAACAACATCACTAGTCTTCTTGGAAGGAATTAAATGTGCCATCTTTGAAAACCTATCAACCACCACAAAAATAGAATCATGCCTATGTTGTGTCCTTAGTAATCCAAGAAAAAAATCCATGTTGACATCATCCCATTACCTCTTTGGTATAGGTAATGGTTTATACAACCCTATATTTTACTTCACTCCTTTCACCATCTAACATACTATGCAACACTATACAAAATCCTTCACATCTTGCTACAATTGTGGCTAGTAATAATTCTTAGCAACCAAATCTAGGGTTTTATCTCTGCCAAAATTTCTAGGCAATCCTCGACTATGCTTCTTCTTGATGAGATTCTCTCTCATTGAACTTCTAGGAATGCATAACTAGCTTCTTTTGAACAACATACTATCTTGGATCATAGAATCCAGTTTCACTTTGTCTTGTCAATTGTAACAACTTTTCTACAAGCCTTCCATGTATTATATGCTTTAACACATCCTTGGTTAGAGTGTAGGTATTTTCTCACCCATAATATACATCATGTTTGTCAAATTGCCATGACCTACCTAGCAACATATGACATATGTCCATAGGTATGATATCACATAGTACCTCATCTTGGTAGCCTCCAATCTCAAACTTTATTGAGCACTACTCATTGATCATGACCTTGTGGTCATCTTGCACCCAAGCAATATAGTATGGACATGGGTATTTTTGTCTCTTCAGATTCAACTTTGTGGCCATCATTTCTGACACCAAATTATCAGTGCTTCCACCGTTAATGATCACATCACAACACTTATCTTCACATCTACACCTTATGTGAAAGAATCCCCATCTTTGATTAGGTTCATTCTCACCTATTAGTGGGACTCCTCTATTAACTAGGACTTCTCCTCTTTCAACATCTTCATCAACATGTACAACTTTAGCATGACCTTTTGTTCTTTGATTTGTCTTTCCTTGGCACTGGGAACATTCAAATTCTCTATGTGCTTCTTCTCCATAGTGAAAACATTTCCCATGGAAGCCTCCTCTTCTAGATCCTTGTCTTTTGCCTCTTCCACTTTGATCTCTATTATTATAATAATAGAAATGATTGGAATCGTTTCCCTTCTAGTTTTGACTACTACTTCTAGCTTCACCTTTGTTCTTATTATCATCATTACAACATCCATAAGATCATTTGTTAGATCTTCCACCATGACTTCTTCCACTATTCTCATTGTCAAAATTCATGCTTAGTTTCTCCTCAACTCTTAGGGAAAATTGGTATGCCTCCTCAATACTATTCATTTGAACCAAACTCAGTTTTTCCTATATACTTGGCCTTAACCCATTAAGATAATAGGCCACGTTCTTCTTATCAGTTTCCACATGGTTGGTTCTAATGAGAACTCGGTATAACTATTTGGTATACCATTGAATATATTTTTCCACATGCTTTAACCCTTGCATTTTCCTTAACATATCAAGCTCATAATCCATGGGAATGAATTATCACTTTAGTTTAGCTATCATCCAATCCCATCTAGTGATTTTATCCATTCCCTTTCTATTTTGCTCCAACTAAACCTCCTACCACTAGATCTTTGCATGTCCCTTCAATTTTACCTTTTCAAACTTGATCATATGAGAATCCTCAATATATTCATACTCAAACTATTCCTCCAATTCATTGATCTAATCAATCATCTCTTCTAGGTTAAAATTTCCAAAAAATGTGGGAACTACAAACTTAGGTCTTTGTCCAATCTTGGAGATAGCCTTCAAAAACCTCTCTTCCTCTAGGTTTAGAACTTCCTCTACTTTGACATTTTCTTCTTCTTTATCCTCATGCTCACTTTCATCTCTTATGGTAATATTTATTCCTCTATGCATTTGTTCTTCCAATACTTTCATTTATCTTCAAAGGGCTCTAAAACCCTCAGGTGTAACACCTACAACTCTTCTTCCATGCTCTCTTCATTGAGGCATTTTTGCACTTTCATTGAAACCCTAGTGCAAAGGGCCTCACAATTGACAATCTGTCTACAAGCTTAGCGCAAACTATGGTCCTAGTACAAACTACCTCAGAGTAAGTGATTTGTTCACACACTCAATAACTCTAGATCTAATACCACTTGGTGAAGGGTGCTCCCCTTAATCCTATAAACACATAACAAAACAAAAGAAAGAACATCAAATGTAAGAAAAAAATATGGACTTCTTATTATCACTAAAAATGCAAAATTATAAAATTCACAAGTAAAATTTTCCAAGCCACATGAATACATTTATTACAATAATTTATAAGACAATGCTACAAACTATCACCTAGGGTTGTTCTAGACAATGTTTAGGTCTTTCTAAAATAGGCAATTTCTGCCGCTCGGGAAGGTTCTAGACATTCAAAATTAATACCTAAGGCTGATAGGCCCTAACAATACATATAATGTTAGTTGAATACATCTTTGACATTTATTTTAGAAATTTCAGGTAGCCCAACTTTGGAAGGCCATAACTCTCAAATTGTTGCTCCAATTGGCTATTATAACCACTTTTTGGAAATGCCATCTTGTGATCTTCAAGCTCAAAATCATGCAAGCACCTTTCTATTAGGTTTTTGGACCTCATTTGGGTCCTCTAAGGCATTCAAAATTGAGTTCAAGTACTTTTCTCCAAAATCTTCTACCAAAAATTGACAATAACTTCTTTGATACTTGAGCTGGAGCAATGAGACTTTTATGGTAGGTTTATAGTTCTAAAATGTGCCTTCATGAGAAAATCAAAATATTTCAAGCTCGAATAATAAACTTACTAAAAATAGAAAGTTCCCAAAAATAGTAACCCCCTGTCTACTAGTCCTCATTAAAATAGGAAAGGCTGAAAATAAAAATATTTTTGGGTGATTCAAGATTTCTCTTACACCTAGGATGCTCCTGCATCAATACTTCTTTGTATATACCTATTATTGTTCCTTAGAAACCTTGGAGTGACATTAGTATGGATTTTGTTCTTGGATTTCCTAAGATAGTGAAGGGGTATGATTCTATATTTTTTTTTGTCGATAGATTTTCTAAGATGGCTCATTTCATACCATGTAAAAAGACATTAGACACTAAGCAAGTTGTTGAACTTTTATTTAAAGAGATTATGAGATTGTATGGATTACTAAGAAGCAGTATTTCTAACTAAGATAGTAAGTTTGTTCATTATTTTTGGAAGACTCTATGGAAGAACATGGGTACTGAGTTGAAATTTAGTTCCACATTCCATCCATAGATAGATGGGAAAATAGAGGTTGTGAATAGAAGTATGGGTAATTTGTTGATATATTTAGTTGGAGACAAGCCCAATAATTGACAAATGGTATTGGCACAAGCTAAGTTTGCATATAATAATTTTGTTAATAGGAGTATAGGGAAAATACCTTTTGAGATTGTTAACAGAGTACAACCTAGAGGTATATTAGATTTGAGAGATATTGCTGGTGAAGAAAATAGAAGTGTTGTAGGAGAAGAATTTGTTGATTTTATGGAGTCTTTGCATAAAGAAGTGAAATTAAGGTTGGAACAAAGTAATCAAAAGTATAAGGAGAATGTTGATAAGACTAGAAGACATCATGTTTTTGAAGTTGGTAATGAGGCGATGGTTCATTTCAAGAAAGGAAGATTTCATGTTTGAACATATAGTAAGTTAAAGATGAAGAAGTTTTATAGTGGTAATTCTTATGAAGTTGAGTTTCCTAATGACATGGATATATCTACTATATTAAATTTTGTTGATCTATATAAGTATCACGAGTTAGATAATGAAGTAGTTGTAGTAGATTATTATCCTAAGAAGTAGATTGAAGAAGTTGAATAGGTATTGAATCAGAGAGTTGTAAGAAAACAAGGGGAAAATAATAATACGAGTATTTGGTGAAGTGGGAGAAAATATCTATTGAAGATGCTTCATGGATTTCTCAATCTGAGTTGGAGTCATCTTAGGTTGTGACATCTCAATGATTTAGGAGGATCATTTCTTTTGACCCCAATTATCTAGTGCAAGAGCATCTTGGGTTATCTTATTATCCTAAATGTTTTCCTTTTTTCTTAGTTGTTTCCAAGTTGTAATGCCTTGTATTTCTAAGCTTCTTATTTTTTGTTGAGTTGCAATGTGTTGTATCGTCAAGTTTGTTAATGTTTTTTGAGTTCCTAGTTGCTACTAAGTTATCATGTTAGCATTTACAAGTTCCTTTGATTTCTGAGTTCCTTTGACTGTCGAGTGCTACTAGGTTTTCATTGGTTGGTGAGTATTGTTGAATTCCTTGAGTTGCAACATTTGTTGAATTTTTTTTTTATCAAGCTGTCTATGTGTAGTTTCTTGTTGAAGCCAACCTTTTCATTTAATTTAGTGATAGGTATTTGTTGAGAGCCAACTTATGGCTTGTTTTGCATCTAATATAAGGATTTAATTAGTTGGTATTTGTAATAGGCCACCTTGTGGTCATGCATGTATTTAAGAGGTCTTGGTTAGAGTCTTAGGGCATAATGAATATAGAAGAGATAGAAGATAGATAAACGAGGTTGACATAGAGTTGAAATGCGGATTTTTATTGCTGGCGATTAATGTATGTTGGCTGTAACCCAAAAGGCCTTATAGTTGGGCATGTGTAATGACAATTTGATGGATTTATAAAAGCATCATGTTCCTCCTATCTCCTTTGGTGGCCATTGTGTTTTTGTTTTGTATTATGTTTACTCTTGTAGGTGACTTGGATAGTTGGGTGTGTCTTTGGCACTATTTATTCATCATTCTCCCTACATCAACTTGACACACACTAGAATTTACTTGACACATACTAGATTACCTTGGCATATAGTATATCTTCAATTTTCTTGGCACTAATTGATTTTCTTCTCGGCTTGAACAAGCATTGCTAGGATCCTATTGATCACTCAGTCAAGCTTAGTAGACTCATTTTTTTCCTTGTTCTTCTAGGCTTAGCTAGTGTATCCATAAATTTATCTTTAATTATATAATAAATATATAATATCATCTATATCTTACTTGATCTCAGTGCTACTTTTATACACCAAATAACTCAACATTTCATCTTGGTGCTCTTGTTATCACATCTCATCAAATCCTCTTCATCAATCAAACAAATGATAACATTTAGACCAAAAAAAAATTGACTTACCAACAATTAGTAAGTTAGACATCATTGATAATATAATGATTGTTCCAGATTCTGTATTGCAAATAATCTTTTTTTCAACAACTCAAATGGTTACAACACTAAAGAGTTAACACTCTCCAATGGCTAACTAGAATCATAAACCTATTGAGAAAATATTAATGCAAGTATGCGAATTTGTTTCAATCATTATTTTATCACTGATATCAAACCTACTACCTACTGGTAAGACAATTCCTTAGTTGATTTGAGTATGATCATTTTTTATTGATGAAGAGGATTTGATCAAATGAGATAACAAGAGCACCTAGAGGAAAGGTTGAGTTATGGTATGTAAGAGAAGTGCAAAGACTAGTTAAGATAGTGATGATATAGTATATTATTTATCTCCTTAAGGTTCCAAAAGATGGACAGATTGACTAAGTCTAGAAGAATAAGGAAGAAGAATTGTGTTAGCTAAACTTGACCAAATGCATAGTTGGTGCCAAGAAATTCTAGTACAAGTTGAGCAAAAAATCAATTGGAGCTGAGTGAAGTAAAGATTCAATGTATGCTGAGTGAAAATAATGTAAGTCAAGTAAAGTTTAGTTGATGCTGATAGTTAATAAACTTTAGTATGTGCCAAGTGAACCACTAGTGGATGTTGAGCAACATAGTATGTGTCAAGCATTAGAGGTTTGTTAATGTTGAGTGACAACATTATGATTTAGATCACAAATTCAAAAAATTTGAGCTGACAAGGTTGATTTCTTGGATTGTGTGAACCATGTAGAAAATAAGATTGATGAGTTGGTGGCATAGAATTTGAGGTAAACCATTTTGAGGAGAATTCAAGTAGGATTGAGAAAGAAGTCTCTAGAGGGAAAAAAATGGGAAAGTGGGAAGATTCAATGAATCTAACCTAACCCTAGAATTGGTGATTGTGATTAAGCATCAAGAGATCTAAATTCTCTTTATAAGGGGATACAAGGTATGAAGCAATAGTTGGCATGTGCAAGAACCCAAGGAATACAAGGAGTCTAGGTTATTTACTCATATGGTGGCAAAACTATAGAGTCTGCAATTGGCATGCAAGGAAAGAAGGCTTAAGGGGATGAATTCTTGAAGGGTGAAAAAGCTATCACAACTGAAGTAAATGAAGCCAAGTAGAATGGAGGATTGAAACAAAGATTTGAAATCTATAAGTGAATTGTAATTTATTATCAGATTAAGCCTTACTATTACTCTATAATCATTATATTAGTTTAGGATAAATTCTTTGCATTAAGGTTGAAATAATTATCATTTGTAAATCCTTTAATCAAGTGGTGTTCTAATGTTATGACCTAAAGTCCTCTAACAAGGCTCACTCCTAATCATTTAAATATGTCACATTTAATAGTGTGTATTGTAACCTTTAATAAGGTTTTCCTTTCAAAGGGCTTGGTACAAACCTTTTTACCAAAACCCTAAGGTGCTAGTGAAGGCCACCCATTAGGATCATAACATCCCACCATACTCTATAGTCTAGAGTCTAGACTAGATGTGCACCCATAAGGTGGGCCCTCCCTTGGCCATATGAGCCCCAAATGAATTTTGCAATGCTGACACCTACTCTAACACTCAAACCTGGGTGGTGGATTTGATACCACATGGTATGAACCATTGTATCAAAACCCCAAGGTTCTAATGAATTCTGCACACTAGGATCATAATAGGGCATCACTTCATAAGAGTGAGAATTAGTAGCATGTTACTAGTGGCTTTTCTCAAATTTGGTTTCCACATAAAATACTTGTGTCATATGTGTGAATAATTATATTATGTTTCATTGTTACATTTTTGTAAAGTAATTTTTACCTAGGATAGTAACCTACAAGTTTAAGTTTTGAATGATATGATGGATGCATGCAAGATACATGATAAGGAAATGTATGTTTGAGTTTTGTTAAGTACTAAAAATTTTAATTGGAAGTTTTGGACCTTGGATAACTGATTCATCCCCCTCTCAATTATTCTAAACTATTCCAACAATTGGTATAAGAGCATTGGTTGCTTGCCAGAGATAGTTTGAAGGTACTATAAACCAAAGATCAAAATCCCTATGAGAGAGGTACCCAAGCTTAACAAGGAGAACTTTCCTGCATGGAAAAGTTTTAAGAAGCTACACCTAGGAGGACTTGGTGATCATACACAAACTACCATTACTGTTGAACATGTTGACCCTACTAGAGCCCTAACCACTAAAGATCTTAAAAAATGAAAGAGCACAATCATGCAATGTTGGAGATTACATCTGACCTAAGTTACACTAAGTTTGATGAAATTAGGAATTGTGATACATTAAAGAAAATTTGGGATGCTCTCCATACCATCTATGGAGGAGAAAAAACAAATTTGAGAGCCAAATCTAAAAGTCTTAATGGTAAGTTTGATGATATGATAATGGAAGAAGGTGAGAACATTGTTCAATATTGCTCTAGAATAAAAGATGTTGTTAATGTTATTAAAGGAGCTAATGGTAACATTTATGATGATATTGTATTGAGAAAATTATTAAGGACACTTCTACCCATCTATGCTATTAGAGTTTTTGCCATACAAGAGCTAAGATGTATACCTAGCATTAATTTGTCTGTTGAAGGATTGGTAGGTAGGCTTATTGCCTTTGAATGCTCCAATTTTGATAACTTCAAATTTAAGAATTTTGAATCTTATTTTAAAGCTAAGTTGACATTGAAAAAACCTAATGAAAAGAAAAAGGAAAAGAGAAAATATGTTTCCAATGACAAGGATACAAATGATGAAGATGTTGAACAACTTGAAACATTGTTGGCTAGGAGATTTCACAGAGGCAAATAAAAATAAAAAGGTAAGATGCCTATCATACATTTCAATTATAATGAAGTTGGTAATATTTCTACTAGATGTGTATAGAAGAAGAACAATAGAAGTAGAGACAAATCTAGAAGCAAAAGACATGAGAACAACAAAGACTACAAGGAAAAAGGAAAGAAATCATGCTACATTGCTAAAAAGAAATCTAATACAGAATCTAATGATCATGACGATGAAGTTGTCTATGTTGCAATGGAGAAGGAATATGATGAAGATTAGGCAGCTAAACTTGTATCTTATTTGAATAAGAGTGAAAGATGGATTATTGACAATAGTTGTTACAATCACATGACTAGAGATAAAAGTAAGTTGAATTCCCTCGAACATTATGATGGAAATAGTGTTAGATTTGGGAATGATGCACCATGTCTTATCAAATGAAAATGATAAATTAAGTTGAAAAATAAGATCATTTTTTATAATGCTTATTATATAGAAGCAGTGAATTGCAATTTTTTAAGTGTATCACAACTGAATAGTGTTGGTTGTAAGGCTGAATTTGGAAATAGAAAAGCCAAGATTATGATGCTAATGGAGAGCTAATTGGAAATTGTGATCAAACTAGAGATAATCTTTTCTACCTTGACATGAATGATGCTACTTGTCTAGTTGTACAATTTTATGATGTGTGGCTATGGCACAAAAGGCTATGTCATGTTAATTTTGATAATTTGGTCAGTATTGCTAAGTTGAAGAGAGTCAAAGGTTTTCCAAAACTAAAGAAACTCGATAATGTAATATGTAACAAATGTTGGTTAGGTAAGATGACTAAATTAAGTTTTAAAAGAAAGACACACACTTCAAAAGGAATTCTTTAATTCTAGTCCATACTAATTTATGTGGACCAATCAATGTGCAAAGCTATAAAGGTGACAAGTACATTATCTTATTTGTTGATGATTATTCTAGGATTATAATGGTTATGTTTTTGAAGCAAAAATCTAATGCATTTCAAATTTTTAAGTGGTACTTAGATAGAGTGTGAAAGGAAATTGGAAAGAGCTTTAAGTGTCTAAGATCTAATAGAGGTGGAGAATTTACATCAATTGAGTTTGAGATGTTTTGTAATGATAGAGGAATCAAAAGACAAACTTCTGCACCTAGAATGCCCCCTTAAAATGGTATTCCTAAAAGAAGAAAAATATCTATGATGAATTATGCTAGAACACTCATGATGGAGAATAATGTTGCTATGAAGTACTAGAGAGAAATATGAAGTACGACTATTTATACCCTAAACTATGTACAAGTCAAGAAAGGTACTCATTCAACACCTTTTGAATAATGGTATGGATACTCACCAAATATAAAATATTTTAAGGTATATGGAAGCAAGTTTTATATTATTAAGGACAATAGAATGGAAAATTTGATGCTAAAAGTGAAGAAGATATATTCCTAGGCTATTCCACAAGGAGTAAAGCTTATAAGTGTTTCAATACTAACAGTGACAAAGTTGTGGAAACTGCAAATGTGAAGTTTGATGAATATATAGAAGTACATGAAGCTGAACTCATAAAAGAGCCTGAAGATTACAAATCTTTTGTTTATTTTTATGATGTCATGATTGATAATGATGTTGTGAATCAAGTTGCAAATGAACAACAACAAGTTTCAGTGACTACCAAGTCACATATAGTGAATGTCAAGCTGCATTTAGGAACCAAGATGCATTTAGGAGCTGAGTTGCAAAATAAGTGTGAGGTACATTCTAATAATAAGATCAATACACATGATAGAGATGTTGAATTATGTGAAAGAGAAGTACACAATAATTTTGAAGTTGAAATACCTATTGAAGAAAGTAGAGAAAAAATAAGATTGTCAACAATGTTAAGAGACATCACCTTACTACACAAATTATTGGAGATAAAGAGGCCAGACCTATGAGAAAAAACAAGTTGAGAATTGAAACATATTTTCTAAGAATGCATGAACCTAAATTAGTGAAGGATACATTGAAGAATGATGAGAGAAGAGATTGAGAAAATTGAGAAGAACAAAACTTGGTAACTTGTACCCAAACTAGAGAACAAGAATATCACTATAACCAAATGGGTGTATAGAAACAAGTTAGATGAAAATATTGAATTCAAAAGAAATAAAGAAAAATTACTTTGCAAAGGGTATGCTCAAGAAGAAGGAATAGACTATAGAGAAATATTTTCCCCTTTTGCAAGACTAGAAGGTGTAAGAACTTTGTTTACTTACTCTAAATACAAAGGTTTCAAAGTTTACCAAATGAATGTAAAATCTCCATTTCTAAATGGTATATTAGAGGAAGAGGTTTACACTGAAAAACCTAACAAATTTGTTGATGCTAACAACAAAAGCATGTTATGTAGTTCACACAAATATTTATATGGTTTAAAGAAGGAATCAAGATTATGGTATGAGAGACTTCATACTTGTGAAGATTGGTTTTGAGGGAATTGATGACAACACCAATTTATACTTGAAGACTAAAGGTGGTAAAGGTATTTATACTTGATGATATCATATTTGGAGAACAAAACATGTACTTTGCAAGATATTTTCTAACCAAATGAAGCAATAATTTGAGATGTCCATGTTTGGAGAAATTAAATTCTTTGTTGGCTTGCAAGTATATCAAATACAATATGGTATTTACATCACTTAGTCTAAGTATGTGAAGGAAATATTTAAAACTTTTGGATTGGAAGATTCAAAATCTGCTACCACACCTATGGTCACAAGATATAAACTATCATAGAATAATGATTCTACTGATGTAAACCAAACATTGAATAGGTATATGATAATTAAATTGCAATATGTAGTTTATAGTAGATCTAACATTGCCTTAGCTATTGAGATTGTTGCAAGATTTTCTATAAATCCTAAGGAGAATCATTTGATGGTTGTTAAGAAAATCATGAGATATCTGAAAGGAAAAGAGGCCTTTGGTCTTTACTACAAGAAAAATGAGAAATTTGAATTGAGAGGCTATAAAGATGTTGATTGGGCTAGAAATGTTGGTGATAGAAAAAGTACAAGTGGTGGAGCATTTTTCTAAGGGAAGAGACTAGTTACTTGGACTAGTAAGAAACAAAATTTGCATATCTGAATCTACTATTGAAGCTAAATATGTTTATGTTGTAGTGAATTGTACCAATATTGTATGGATCAAACAACTACTCAAAGGAATGAAGAAGGAGATTATTGAACCTATTATACTTCACTATGATAACACTAGTGCAATAAACATATCTAAGAACCTTATGATGCATAAGAAGACATTACATATAGCTATCAAATATCACTACTTGAGATAGTTGGTTCAAGAAAAAGAAGTAAAGATGGAATATGTGAATACCAAAGAACATATAGATGATATATTCAAAAAATCTTTACCTAAGGATGCTCATGAATATCTAATAGGTAAACTAGTAGTGATACCCATATCCAAAGATGTTTAAGAAGCATGAGAAGTGCCCTGTATCAACTAAGATGAATGACATATGTAACACATTGATGTAGTGGATCTTACTTTAGGAGATGCCTAATGTAATCACAGAGCTAAGAAAAGATTGGTCACAAGTTAGGTGATAGAGGGAGAACCTGAAATTGTTAACATTTACATGTTAAGTTGACAAGTCCTTAGCATTATTGTCAAAGAGGGAGAAACAATAAAGTGAGATAGAGGGAGAAAAGAGGGAGAACTATGCAATATAATCTTCGAGGGAAATATACTCTAAAGGGAGAAATTGTTGGGAATATTCAAGACTATGCTAAGTTATTGAGAGGGGAGGGGTGAATTAGTAACTTCTAAAACTTTTCCAATTTCAACTCTTAATCCAAGAATCCAATTATCATTTAATCCATGACATATCATCTGATCTAACTGCATGCATAAGAAACTAAAAACATGAAAGCATTCATAACATTGTGACACAAAGATTTGGTGACCCAAAAACTTTCCAAATAAAAAGTAAAACTAGGGTGGGGATGATACCCACAAACTTTAGTACTATAGTATAAAGTTAGCTTGTAAAATCTTATATTGATCACTTCTAATAATCTACCCAATTAGGAGCAATAATGACTACTAGGTCCACCTTGTGAAAATATTTACAAACATACAATGAAGTATGCACTCGGTGAAGAGATTTACAAAAGAATGTTAGGTCTACCTTATTAAAGGATTTGATTGATCCACCTATTAGGATGAAATAGTAGATGACCTTTGATTAGCAACTTTGTTTTCTAAATGAGATTCCTTAAATAAAAATCACCTTGCTATGAGAGATATGACTTTGCTACTCCTTGTATTGTTGTAGCCTTTGTAATTCACTCTTTTTGCTCTTCTCTAATTATATTCTCTTACATTGCATTTAAATTCACATATTCATCATACTTAGATATGAAACAATTCATTACATATATACCAATCCAATTATACAAATTACAAGGTCGATCACAATACAAGTTTACACAAATATTACAAAGTCAGACCAAATGAAGACACTTAGATTTTAAAGACTGACTTAGTGAAGTTTTGATACTCGACATCCACTATCAATGCTCGACATCATCATGCACTTGATAGACATAGAAGTCGGGTTCATACTAATCACTTCCAAGTAGTCTTGAACTCGATTTGCATAGGTGACTTGGTAGATACTATGAAACTTTTCATATAAATTGAATCACTTGTTTACCACTGGATGACTCAATAAACACTATCACCTCAAGCTTAGTACAAGCTGAGTCACTTGGTTAACATTGAGTGCCTTGGTTAAATTTGAACTCACATCACATAAACTATGAACTCGATGAACATTGCACTACTCGGTTTGTACTTGTAAACTCAACATACACTGAGATGCATGGTTTACACTATTGATCTTCACTATAACTATAACTACTTGGTAACCACTGAGATTTGTCCAAAGGACTTGGTTTCAACTATAGAACTTGGTGACAACTAAAATACTTGACAAACACTATTAACTATACAATAATCTCAATAGCTATATACAATCTAAATAAGTGTGTGTCACTAATAACAAACTTGATTTATATGTCAACAATCTCCCCCTTTGGCATTAGTGGAAAAAACACTTATCATCCACAATTGAATTCAAAAACAAATTTGAATACCTTTATTCATCACCTTGTGATACTAGCTCAGTAGAGTATACTATTTTTGGGATTTTTCAAAATTTATTTTGTAAGATATATATCTATACATGGTAAATTTCTTTCATACAGTATACTATACATCTTCTTGCTATATACAACATATCCTTTTGTACATATCTTACTACCCCATTGATTTTTTAACTTATTACATTTTCTCCCCCATAACATGTCTTTCTCCCCCTTTTTGACATTAATGCCAAAGATTTATTCCATTTACATAGTAACACCAATATGAGATAAAAAAATTGAATGTACCTTAAGAATGATTGCCAAAGTTTTATCCCAACTATCTTGTAGGACCTTACATCTATCAAGTGCAATTTGTACTTCTGCTGACAATTCTATCATATGGTCTGCTATGGATAAGTTATTGTTGTGGATGAGAGTTTTTCAATGTACAATGTGCTTCTACAGTGCATCCATTTTGGGATCATATTCTGTATATCTATCAATATGGATTTGATCCTTGCTTCTCTCTAAGAAATTATACTTGCATATTTGACAAAAATCTTATCTTTTGGAGCTTGAACTAGGGTCAAATTGAAATTTTTGAGTGTTAGCTTTGATATCTTAATCTATTTTGGACAATTTGTCCTTTGTTTCCTTGGTAAACATAGAAACATTACATAGCTTTCCAAAAAGTGATTACACATTTGTACAAGATGCTTCCAAAGAACCCAAAATTTTAGAAAATTCTACTTGATAAATAGCTATTTGTTGAGCAATGTGCTCCAACACTTTATTATTAAACTTCTTTTCTACCTTCTACACTAGCTTATCTTGTCTCTCGATATCTTCATTAAAATTTTGTACTACCTCTGCTAACTAATAAAAAATTGGTTGTGAAGAATCAACCTCAATACCTATGGCCTCTACTAAAATGTTCTTTTCACCTTCAATAACTTGAATTCCTTATCTCTCTGCTCTCTTAGTCTTTTTTGTTTAGCCTTCTTCTAGAGGACTTCACCAAATTATTACATTTTGTCTAGAGTAAGATTAGAAATTTCCCAATTTGGGATTACAATTTCTTTATCTAAATCAATTTCTTCCTCCATCTCTTTTCCTTTACCCAAAATTTTTGTGCCTAATTTAGCCTTGGGCTCAACCATCCTTACACTTATTGCTTGTGTAGCCAGAATATAAATAATAGTAGACATGCTAGGACTTGCTGTAAAAATTGATACTACACTTGTTGAAGGAATATTTAAAAAAATACCTAAAGAATCCAAAATTGATGTGCTCAAAACTAAAGTATTCAAAACTAGTGTAGCTAACTCAGGAGATGAAGGAAGAGTTTGTAGCTTGGTAGATGAAGTGGAGGTCACTTATATAAATGATGTACTAAGACGACTGGGAGAAAAGAGTGATTGGACATTTGGGTTCACACTGGTAGTCACAATCAAACTTGTTGGGGCTATCTCTACACTTGATGTCGTTACTAGTTTGCTTGGAGAGTGAGGAAGTGAGATAATACTATTGCAACTATCTTAATTGGATTATTTTCCTCATCATCTTTCTTTTCTTCCTTGGTAGCCTCTTATTCTTGCTCCTCTTCATCTTCTTCATTATCAAAATATTTTCCTCTTCATATTTCTCCTTATCATCATCATCATCATCATCATCTTTAACATCAAATAGAAAATCACCTACTTTATGTAACAAATAGATATTCTTCCAAGTTTTTGTTAAGTTCTTTACAACATGTTCAATATCTTTCATCAAAATTATGCAAGTATTGAATTTTAGAGTCCATTTATGTTCATTTTTCTCTACTAACTCTTTTACTTCTACACCTGATATGTTCGGTATAAGCTACCTCAAGGTTTTCCCATATATGCCTTTGATAGTTTGCATGGAATTTTCCCATCTTGGCTCTATTTTCTCCAAAAAATCATTAGAAATTTGAGAAACAAGCTAATTTGGTGAGTATTTCCATTCGCCCATCTTGTCCATCACCAGGTCTTCTATTTACTTCTACTCCTCTTCTATCTTAATTTCATATTTTAATAATTTGAAGTTGGTTATATCATCTCCTACTTCAAGATCTTTCAATCTATCTTGGAAAGTGGGTGGAAGTTTTCTGAATATAATGTCTCCTCCTTCCTTGTCAGATTTCTTCCTAGAAGATCTTCTTGTGAATACTGGAGTGGATGACTTTTGTGACTTTAGATTGTGTAGATAGATCGCCGACTGTGAGGCAGTTTGCACGAGGTTATTGTGTTGCACTAGATTTTTCTTCTAAAGACTTGATTATGGAGAAGAGAAAGAAGAAGATGACTTTTGTGATTGGATGGATTTTGAGGATTCCTCGGCTTGAGAAATTTAGAGCAAGAAATCAACAATCATTGCTAGTTGATTTGCAGAAGCAAGTGAATGAATTAGAAGTTGAGTTGTGGAAACAAAGAGCATGTCACCAGAAAAGAGATGTTGATTATTCCTTGGATGTGGAAAAGAAAGATGATCCAGTGGAAGTTCAAGAAGTTCGAGAAATGGAAGCTCTTCTAATGGAAGTTGGAGAAATAGAAGCTCTTCGGATGTAATTTCTTGTAGAAGCTCTTAGAGAGAAAATATCTCTTATATTGTAAGAATTTGGAGTCTTTCTTTTGGCGTTAAAGTGTGGGACACAATTTTCTATCTACCAAGGGAGTCTGATGCAGGAGCATCTTACATGGGAAAATTAAATTATTAGAAAAAAAAAAGAGAGGGAAAAAAAAAAGGAAAAAAAAAAAAAGAAAAAAAAAAGAAAAAAAAATTGTGGAGGAGAGAGAAAGTGACGAAAATTAGAGGAGAAATAATAAAAAAATAAAAAGGAGAAAAGAAAGGAAAAGGAGATTTCTATTTTCGAGGTGCATAGGTGGCGTAAAAAGAAAAATAATAAAAATAGTTGTCATTCCATTAATCGAGGTGTATAGGTGGCAATTTAGAAGTTTGTGGAAAGATCCTTAAATAATGTATTTAATATTTGTTGGGTGCTTAGTTGTATTTGGGTGGGAATTTAATATTTATTTAAAGGTAGTTGTATTTACCTTTTATCCCACATTGGTTGTGTTTGTAATGTCTTGGGTTAGAAGTGCCTATTTAAGAAAGGCCTATTATCATTTTTAATCAAGTTGGAGAAATGGAAGCTCTTCTAATGGAAGTTGGAGAAATGGAAGCTCTTCTAACGGAAGTTCAAGAAATGGAAGCTCTTCTAATGGAAGTTTGAGAAATAGAAGTTCTTGCGTTGTAAGCTCTTCAAATGTAATATCTTCTAATGGATTTCAAGTATTAATGGATGCTTTATGAAGCATTTTTGTCATCTCTCTATCTCCATATTGTTGCATTTTTGGTTGTGAGTTGATATGGGTAGTGTGGCCCGTCATCACTTGGTGACAATCACCTTGCCCTTCTTCCTTAATGGCTCTTCTTCCTCAGGCTCTACCTCCTCCTCTACTTCCACATCCTCTACTTCCTCCTCTTCACCTTTTCCGTTGATCAACAAAAGGGTAGAACTAGTTTTTAGTTTAGCAATCCTTTTCTTCCCTTTGTTGACCACTTGAGGGAGTTTTATTTCAAGTTCAATCCTGGCTTTTACTTCATCATATGTTCTAAAATATGTAGCCTTAGGATCAACTAGCTTTTTGACAAGAGCTTCAATGATATCTTTGGTTTCATCAATATTAACCTCATATCTAAGAGTTTTTACCCATGTAATCTTAGGCTTAACTGCTTGAATGTATATTTTTTCACAATGCACCATGAAACATACATCATCCTTATAATCTTCAAGTACTTTCTTGGGAATTCAGTATCTATTGTTCATTTTCTCTTTGAATGCATCAAAATAATTGTCCATAATACTATTATAGTTTTCACCCATTTTAGCAATATATTCATTTATCTGGTATAACACAAGCACATCTTTTCTCCAACAATAGTGGCTTTTGAAGGGAAAAAATTCTAAACATAAAACAATAGACAAGTTAATAGGGAGAAAAACTTACGAGGGTTATTCTTTGATGTCCTTATGATTTCTATATTCTTGTTGAACTATTTCAATAATAGCTTGGCAAGGTCGAATGATAAATTGTTCTTTACCACCTTGTATGCCAAGTCCACAACTTCATACGACACATTGTTCAACCTTCTAGAGCTATATATTTTATGCTCAATGATGTCAATACAAAATTTCAATTCCATATCTAAAACAGTACTAATTTTCATTCCTCTATCATCCCATTCTACTAGGGTTTTCTTTTCAAGTTCTACCTAACCTATGGTTTTTGTTGTTTTGGCTTTGGCTAGCATTGGGAGACCAATGATTCAATGAATCATCTTCTTTGTGATCAACACTAGTTGTTCCAAGCACAACTAACCATTATGCACCTGACTAAGGATAAACCTAATCCATTTAACTTGAAATTTGTGGGGCACGTGAGGGATGTGATTTAACCCTTTCATTTCTATGTTTTGATGTTCGGGTTTCAAAACTCCATTAACACACAACTTATCTAGGGCATCATCCATTTACAATGTACTAATCTCTTGAATAACACATTTGAAATGAATGTGAATATCATTGATCAAAAGTAAATTTGGAGGGATTTGTGACTATGCTCTACTCAAATCTAGGGTTTTAGGGATTGTAGGAGTGAGCTTGAAATCTAGTGCCTTCCATTCCACTCCACAAACCAACATGTCAAATCCTCACTTAATCTTGCTACTGCTAGATGCCATCTTGACTCGGTAGGGTTTGAGAGAATCCAAAAAATTTTGCTGAAAATTTTCTCAAATCACTTGGAAGCTTTGAAGATTGCACCTTCACAATAGCACTCAAAATTTTACAATAAGAAATAACTTTGATTTCATGCCTTTTTTTAAAATTTCACCATAAATGCTTAGTATGAAAGGTAGGTTGACTAGCATCATCTTTAATAGAGTGTGATCCCTTACTTTGCATTGAACACTTCGAAAAGTCTTTGTGACTTAGTAATCATATGCATCTTCATCACTCTTGACCTTGCTTGATAGAGTTTGTGACCCAACCTCGCTCAATAGGGAAGGTAACTCAGTAGAAACTAATCCCTTTGTATCTTGAATAAAAATTTGGATTATTTTTTCTTTCAATCTAGAACTATTTTAGATGTCTTCTTTGAAAGCATAGTTTCAGTTTCTCCTTTGAGAACTTAATTATAAATGGTACAGTCACCCAATTCTTGAGTGACTTGATCACTACTACATGGACTTGTATCCTTGGTAGACTTTGGAACCTATTGATGTCTCATCTATTTTTAGATTTTATCAACCTTTTCCTTCTTTTGATCCTCAATTCTACTAGTATTCATGCAATTCTTAGCAAGATGACCAAGTTTTGCACAAATAAAATATCTTTGGGTAGTATCTCTTTACTTTAAATGATGTTTTGCACAATTTATTCCAATGTGTCCAAATTCTCCACAATAATGACATCTCCACTAGGTGTTGTGGTCCCAACCAAGTATTTCTTTCACAATTTTCTCTATTGGATTCAATATCTTAGTTTTGCATTTTGATGACTTGTGTCCATGTTTCTTGCATTTGTGACATTTGCCTCCAAATCTTGGTTTCTCTTTGCATTCATTAGCCTTATGACCATGCTGATTGCAATTGTATCACTTTTTCATTGAGTTTTTTTTTTCCATTGCTCTAACAATTGTTTGATGTATGACCTATCTTACCATAGTGATTGCATACAGTTCTTTTGAGCTCCTTGCTTGGATGATTCTCCTTCTAAATATCCAATTCCTACTTTTCCTTTTTTTCTATAGAAATTTTTCTCATTCAATTGATTCATGTATTCTTGTGATTTCATAATTCTTTCATTGATTTGCCTCTTAGAGTTCACATCATTTTGTAATCTTTCATTTATGTGCCTTTTAGAGTTCATATCATTTTGCAATCTTTTATTTTCAAATCTTAGGCTCATGATTTCCTCATTCGCACTCAAGAGTTGATCAATAAGATCTACTTGTTGAAGGGATTGTTTTTGAATTTCATTATTCCTTCCATCTATCTCTTCTTTTATCTTGTTTTTCTATTCCATGATTTTACATAACCTTACTGACTAAATCTCTTGTTCTCTTCTTAGTTTTCTTACTTCTTGTAGGGAACCATTCTTTCTTAGGAGTTCTTTGATTGCTTCATTGGCTTCATTTGAATTTCTTGAATGAAATTCTTCAATTCTTTATTCAATGTAGAGATGATCATTCATTTGAATTGCAAGTTCTTTTCTCTTTTTTAGGGATTAAGAGAGTTGCTCCTTGCCTTTCTTGAGTTGGGCAATGGCCATTTCAAAATCTAGTTTCTCATTGTCAATAGCCTTGTCAAGTTTGAATATCTCCATGGCCTTTGTCTTTACTCAAGTTGTTAAGATTTTCTCCTAAGAACCAAAAATCTCTAATACCAATTGTTGGAAATATTCAAGACTATGCTAAGTTAATGAGAGGGGAGGGGTGAATCAGTAACTTCTAAAAATTCTATAATTTCAACTATTAATCTAACAATCTAATTAGCATTTAATCCATCACATATAATTTTATCTAATTGCATGCATAAGGAACTAAAAATGTGAAAGCATTCATAACATTATGACATAAAGATTTGGTGACCCAAAAACCTTCCAAATAGAAAGTAAAATAGGGGTGAGGATGATACCCACAAACTTTAGTACTATAGTATAAAGTTAGCCTATTAAAGCTTACATTAATCACTTCTAATGATCTACCCTATTAGGAGAAATAAGGACTACTAGGTCCACCTTATGAAAGGATTTGAAAACATACAATGAACTATGCACTCAATGAAGAGATTTATAAAAGACTGTTAAGTGTACCTTCTTAAAGGATTTGACTGATCCACATGTTAGGATGAAATAATAGATGATCTATAATTTGTAACATGGTTTGCTAAATGAGATCCCTTAAGTACAAATCACCTTACTATGATAGATATGACTTTGTTGCTCCTTATACTATTATAACCTTTGTAATTTGCTCTTTCTACTCTTCTCTAATTATATTCTCTTAAATTGCATTGACATTCACATCTTCATCATACTTGGATATGATACAATTCTTTACATATATACCAATCCAATTATACAAATTACAAGGTTGGCCACAATACAAGTTTACACAAATATTACAAATTCGAACCAAATGAAGACACTCAAGTCTTAAAGACTAACTTAGTGATGTTCTAATACTTAGAATCCACTAGCAATGCTCGGCATCATCATGCACATGGTATATGTAGAAGCTCAGTCCATACTAATCACTTCCAAGTAGTCTTGAACTCAATCTGCATAGTTGAGTTGATAGATACTGTGAAACTCATCATATAAACTGAATCACTTGTTTTCCATTAGATGATTCAGTAAACACTATCAACTCAAGCTTAGTATAAGCTAAGTCACTTGGTTAACACTGAGTGGCTTGATGAACACTAAACTCACATCACACTGCACAACTCGGTTTGCACTGGTAGGCATGCATTGAGATGCATGGTTTACACTATTGATTTTCACTATAACTATAACTGCTCGATAACCACTGAGATTTTTCCAAAGGACTCAGTAGCAACTATAGAACTCAATGAAAACTAAAATACTTGGAAAACACTATTAATTATACAAAAATCTTGATAGCTATATACAATTTGAATAAGTGTGTGTCACTAATAACAAACTTGATTGATATGTCAATAGAAATAAGTACTAATAGAGAGATAGATACCTGAATATTAGAAAGAGGGAGTGATCAGAGAAAGTTAGAAGGAGAAGCCCTATGATTGGGAATTATAAGATAGAGTAAATTGAATTGTTTGTTGATCAAAATAGAATTTTGTAGCCTATATATAATATAGAAGCTTCTAATAATAATAAAAAATAAGTCTTTTTGGTATTGTTGTTGGGATTGGTTTTTCATCTATGCCAAACAGGGAGATTGTTGAGAAAAGATTGATGGAAGTATGAGAATGTGTTTTAATCCTTATTTGTCACTATTGTCAAACCTTCTATCGACTACTAAGATAATTGCTTAGTTGATTTAAGTATGATCATCTTTTTGATTGATGAAGAGGATTTGATCAAATGAGATAAAAAGAGAACCTAGAGAAAAGGTTGAGTTATGGTATGTAAAAGAAGTACAAAGATCAGTTAAGATAGTGATGATAAAGTGTATCATTTATCTACTTAAGGCTGAAAAAGATTGGATACACTAACTAAGTCTAGAAGAAAAAGTTGGTGCCGAGCAATGTTAGTGCAAGATGAGAAGAAAATTAGTTGGAGCCAAGAAAAGTGAAGATTTAGTGTAAGCCAAGTAAATTTTAGTTAATTTTGAGCATTTGTAAACTTTAGTATGTGTTGAGTGAACTTCTAGTGGATGCCAAGAAACATAATGTGTGCCAAGCATCGGAGGTTTGTTAATGCTGAGTGACAACATTATGAGTTAGATTGTGAATTCAATGAATCTAAGTCGACAATGTTGATTTCTTGGTTTGTATGAATGATGTGGAAGATACTGTTGATGAGCTAGTGGCACAAAATTCAAGGTAAAACATTTTGAGGTGAATTCAAGGAAGATTGAGAAGGAAGTTCCTAGAGGGAGTAAAATGGAAAAGTGTGAAGATTCAATGAATCTAACCTAACCCTATAATGGATGATTATGATGAAAAAAAAACAAAAATATAAAATCTCTTTATAAGTGGATACAAGGCATGAAGAAATAGTTGGCATTTGTGAGAACCCAAGGAAGACAAAGATTCTAGGGTATTGCTTCAAATGGTGGCCAAACTATAGAATTTTTAATTGGCATGCAAAGAAAGAAGGCTGAACGGGATCAATGCTTGAAGGGTGAACAAGCTATCAGAACAAAAGTGAATTAAGCTAAGAAGAATGGAGGACTAAAAAAAAGATCTTTAATCTATAGGTGAGTTGTACTTTACTATTAGATCAAGCTTTATTATTACTTTCTAATCATTTTATCAGTTTAGGGTAAATTATTTGGATTAATATTGACCTAATAGTCATTTGTAAATCCTTTAACTAGGTGGCATTCTAATGGAAGGACCTAAAGTCCTCTAACAAGGCTCACTCCTAATAGTGTCATTGAAATCATTTAACTAGGTCACATTTAATAGTGTGTATTATAACCTTTAATAAGGTTGGCCTTTATAGGGCATCACTTCAAAAAAGTGAGAATTAGTAGCATGTTATTGGTGTATTTTCCCAAATCGAGTTTTCACATAAAATCCTTTTGTCATATGTGTGAATGATTCTGTTATGCTTCATGTTTACATTTTTGCAAAGTGATTTTGACCTAGGATAGTAACCTACAAGTTTATAAGAATTTTCCTTAGGGAAAAATCACCCAAAATCAAGAAGCTGAAGAACTAGCACAAAATAGACCAATAGAGTACAATTAGAATAACAATATGAAATTCAATCGATATACAAGTATACTAAGAGTGCTTGTATATAAAGGCCTCTAGAATTACTAGGAGTTAGCAATATGATAAGCTTCACAACTAAGCACATGTCCACTAAGAGTGGATAATCCTCCATTGAGCACAAAAGTTAGTGTGGTGATCAGAGGATAAGCTTAACATGGTGTGTCATGTAAAATTATGTTCTAGACACCATGTGCTAAAATAGATTTGCTAACACTTGTGTTGTCAACAAGACAACTCGTATAAGTACACAAACTCCTATATGTCTAACCTAATAAATAATAAAATAATGCATTAACCTAAGTAAACTTAAGTGAAATGTAAATAGTAATTATTTATAGTAACACCCCCCTAAGTGCAACTTAGGGGAATGCATTTAAGATCCCGAAAGCTATGATGAATATGCATAATGGGTGCCAGATACTAGACCATGCTAGGTACCCAAGTATAATGAAATGCAATCTCTCTAAAAATGGAGAAAGAGGGAAAACCTTATGGGAAAAACCCTCCCTTGATAAGAGATATGTACAATATAGAAGAAAAGAGTCATGTGACCCCCCTGGTGAAAATTCATCACCCATAAGAGATCTCACAAATGAAGATACTTGACCTTTGTAAAGGGTTTGGTGAAGACGTTAGCTATATACTATTGTATAGGAAAATACTACAATGTAATGACCTACTCATGAATCAATTCTTTGATGTAGTTCATATGAACCTCAATGTGTTTGGTGTGATGATGTTGCACTGGATGCTTTAAGATTTCAATGGCACTCTAATTATCATAATAGATGGTTGTGGGTCTAGGTAGATCAAAATGAAACTCCTTTAGAATTTGTTACAACCAAATAGCTTTTTTCATTGCATTCATAGCTCCTTGATACTTAGCCTTAGTTGATGAAAGATCAATAGTGTTCTATTTTTTACTCTACCAAAAAATGGGGCTAGAACCAAGATGAAACATATATCTTGAAGTAGACTTTGGAGAATCAAGATCTCCTGCATAGACTGAGTCTGTATATTCTACTAACCAAAGTCCTATGCCAACTGCATAGTGTAACCCATATGTATGTGTAACTTAGATATAGTTCAAGATTCATTTGGTTTCCTTCCAATAAAGTTCATGTTGCTCTTGCATGAAGCAAGAAACCATGTCAACTACAAATGAGATGTCAGGGCTTGTATGTGTCAAGTAGATGAGGCTTCCAACCAACTATCTATACAAAGTCTCATCAACAGGTGGAGTGGAACACTTTGCTTCTAACTTAACTCCTAAAAGAAAGGGAGTAGGTGTAGCCTTGTAGTCACTCATGTGAAACTAATCAAGTAGATCAAGAGCATACTTGGGTTGTGATAATGTGATCCCTGATGAAGACCAATGTATCTTGATATCAAGTAAATAGTGAAGTAGACCCAACTTTGTCATCAAAAACTTATCCTGTAAAGTAGCCCTGACACTATCAATAATGGATTCTATGTTCCCTATAATGATCAAGTCATCAAAATAAAGCACAAGAAGAAAATGAGAGTCATCCCTTTGAAGAATGTAGTCATTCAAATTAGAATGACATCTGGTGAACCTTATCAAGAGAAGAAAAGAACCCATCCTAGCATACCAAGCTCTTGGAGCTTATTTAGTTCGACATAGATAGATTTCTTCAACTTGCAAACCAAGGTAGAATCTTATATAAACCCCTGTGGCTACTCCATATATATCTACTCTTGAAGATCACCATTCAAGAATGCACTTCTCACATCCATCTGATGAACAACCCTTCTCTAAGTTGCTGCTATAGCTATGTCAATTGAATGGAATTCATTTTTGCAACTAGTGCAAAGGTGTCAGTGTAATCAATGCTTAGTACCTAAGAGAAACCTTTTGCAACAAGTTGAGCCTTATGTTTATCAACACTTCCATCTACTACAAACTTGGTCCAATAGATCCACTTACACCGAACCAATTTTCTTCCCTTAGGAAGAGAGACTAAGTCCCATGTATCATTTCTCATGAGAGAATTATATTCTTTCTCCATTGCTCTATCCCATTTTGGAATAATTGGCGCTTCTTTGAATCATTGTGGATCGGAAGCAACTGTGATATAAGCATGTGGGACTAAATTGTGTTGTGATCTTGTCCTCCTAGTATTAGAAGGATTCTCTACCAATGGTCCTACCACATCCAAATTTAGCTAAATGCATTTAGGTCTAGTGGAAGATGTAGTAGGTGTATCTACAACCTCTACTAGCTAATACCTCTATTTGGGTTAGGGACGAACATCTTCCAAGTCACTATTAGCACTATCACTCTATTCAATGAAGGAAGAAGAAGGAGGAGTTGAAGAAATAAAGCTTGGACAAATTTCTTCAAAATGTACACTCCTCTCATAGAATATATCATGTTTCTCTAGATCCATCAACTTGTAGGCTTTATGTGAGTCTACATATCCAACAAAGATGCAAGGTTTTCTTTGAGCTTCTAATGCCTTGCATTTATGTGGAGATATTTGTGTCCATGTTGGACAACCAAAGACTCTGAAGTGGTTAGCCAAAGGTTTCCTTCCAGTCCAATCTTTAAAAGGAGTGATACCATCCAAAGCTTTATGAGGACTCCTATTCTAGATATAGTTAGCATAATTCATTGCTTCAGCCCAGAAGACTTGATGAAGAGACTTGTTTAGTAGCATGCAAGTGGTCATCTCCTTAAGGGTTTGGCTTTTCCTTTCAACAAAACCATTTTGTTGTGGCGTGTACAGTACTAAATGCTAAAGGTGAATTCCCTCTTGAGTACAAAACTCTATTAGTCTTGAGTTCACATTCTGCCCCCCATTATCTGTTCAAAGAACTTTGATGGATTTTTCTAAATGATTTTCCACTTGAGCCTTGAAGCTAAGAAATTTATCAAACACTTCACTCTTATGAGCCATAAAGAAGACCCAAGTAAAGCGAGAGTAGTCATCTATGAAGGTGAGTACATAGAAAGACTTGCCAAATGAGGGCACTAGAAATGGGGCCTCCACATCACTATGAACCAATTAAAGAACACATTATGCTCTCCAAGACTTCCCCTTGTCATACATTTTTTTCTGGATGTTTCCCAAGTGAGCAACCTAAAAAAACACCTTCTAAAAACTAGACTTGAGGTAAACCTTGAACCATTTTCTTGCTGCTAAGTTGCTAAAGATATCTATAGTTGAGATATCCAAATCTCTCATGTTGTAATTTTCTTTTTGCACTTGAATGTAGTAACAATGCTTGCGTATTTCATTTAGGCACAAGGGAAGAGAAAGTGTAAAGCCTTGAGTCATGATTGGCTTAACCTATTGCAATCATAGAGTCATCCTTGATGCTTTTCACTACCACTCAGTCTACAAAAAATTCAACTTTATTTCCACCTCCATAGTGAGTCATCTGGTAGACTAAAAGAAGGTTGGAGGTAAGATTAGGAACATATAAAACATCCTTGAATGCTCTATTGTCCATCTTAAATTCATGTTTATCTTCAACTTCCACTTTAATATCATCCCCTACAAAGATGTTTGGTACCTCTAAATGTGTCATGGAAGAAAAATCTCTCTTTCATGCACCCATATGATGTGTGACACTTGAGTCAATGATCCATTCCCCCTAACTAATAGTGTTTATGAGTAAAGCATTCCCTTTTCCCTTACAATTTGAAGATGAAGATCATTTCTCTTTATAAGCATTAGGAAATGGAACATTATGTTTCTTCATGATGTTTCTCAACTCATCAATCTAGTTGTGATAACACTGACATTCATCATGACCCATTTTCTTACAATAGGTACACTTTTTCTTTTCTTGATGAGTGTCCTCCTTTTTGTTGGTATTAGGAGAAGACTTGTCTTGTTGTTGGTTTGATGTTGGTGTTGATTTTTCTATATCCTCTTATTTGTTATTCTTCCACTTCCTCTTTTTGCCCTTTCCTTTATTTGAACTCTCACTGGCTAAATCTTTAGAAGCCTCATTACTAGCTATCAATGCCTTAGACTTTGAAGACTTGAGAATCCCCATTTTTATCAACTTAGCTTGTTCATCCTCTAACAATTGAGCATAATCATCAAAAGTGATTTTCTTATAGGAATTTCCTAAGATAGTCTTTGTGGTGTTGAAAGAAGAGACAAATGTGGAGTACTCAGATGATAGCTTATTATGAATGAGATAAATCAGCCTATCATCTTTAATAGGACTACCACAATCATCAAGTTCTATTCTCAACTCATTCACCTTAATGATAAACTCTTAATTGAATCAAAGCTCTTAGGATCTAAGTGAGAAGCTCATCTTCAATTTTGTAGACATCCTCTTTAATCACTTTACCATATAGGTTTTTAAGGGCATCCCAAGTTTCCTTGGATGTATCATACTTCATGATATAGAGGATCTTGTCTTCAACTCCTAACCTAAGAGTGCTTAATCATTTCCTATCTTCCTAACTCCAAGCATCAGTATCACTTTTAGATACTTGATTACCTATTGGTTTAGGAAAGGAACCATCTACATATTGAGAAACTTCATCATGCATCAATTCACACCATCTTTTAATAGACCATGTGGCATAGTTATGTGGTGTTAATTTTGGAGTCTTAAGATTTCCCGTGATGCAAAGAAATGAAAGATAATAAGAGGAAAAGAGAAACACAATACCAAGGGACACCTCCCCTATTCACTCAATCAAGAACCCCCCCCACCGCCACACACACACACACATGAAAGATTTTGGCACTTTATACTTAGTGTGATTATAGTAACCATGTGTCAATTTTTGGCCTTAGTGATCTTCTAATGTGTTGTTTACAACCTCCTGTTGGAGTACAAATTTGGTACAAAGCATTGTAGCTCAGATGTACAACAAATTTGAAGTTTTATCAAAGCATTATAATGTGAAAAATGACCTATTTCTAAAAGTGATTTTTTGTCCACAGAAGCATATGATTTGATTTTAGATTTGGAAAGTAGATGAAAAACTATTCATTTAAAAAAAAAACAAAACTTGAATTGGAGTCCAGATGAGTTTGCATGAAGCATTTGAAGTTACAAAATGTAGGATTAGATAGGTATAGCCACCAAAAACTGAATTTTTTAACAAATACATCCACCAAAACAAGAAAATAATATCACCAATGAAAATTTAGGAAATTTTATACAAAATAAAAAAAAATTGCACCTGATTTGGAGTCCAGATGACTAAGATATGGCCTCCCAAAGTAAGACTATCAAATCAAAACTTAATCTGAAGAGGGGTCTAATCAACAAACTAAAAGTTTTAATTTGATGTCCAAATGGCCATCATGGTAGTGTAATCTAGCCTACTGATGATGGTCAAATGGAAACCAAATTTAAGATAGTGACTAGCTAACATCAGTGAAAAATCCCTTCCTGGGTGACATGGCAGTGACATTAGCGTATAGATATGTGATGTAGCATAGTATAGATGAGTGACATGGATGGGCCACATGTCTTCATTGACATGGAGGTCTATGGATGTTGTAATGCCTAGTTGGAGTGTTGATGTGTCACTGTGGTGATGTGGCCCTACGACTTGCTAATTGAGCTATTCACATGTACACGTGGACTGTCGAATAAATGGGTAGTTGGAGCCTCATCACTACTTGTGTGGCTAGGTCACCAAAGTGACTAGTGTCGAATGTTTTTGAAAGATAGTGCTGGTGTTATGAAGATAGTATTCAATGAGTCCAGAGCAGGGGCCAAGAAGAAGGTCAACACGAGGTTTGACTATAGTCGTCAGCAGTAAAATCAAAGCTAGTGGTCATTGTATCACTAGAGGGTGGGTCACATGCTTTCGATGGGTAGAAAATCTAGTAGGGTAGTCTAGGTTTTATCCCACATACACCCTAATTCTTAGTGAAATGTGATTTAAAATGTCAGAGCTCTAGATGTAAAGCAAATGAAAGCTAATGGATGTGTGGAATGCGATTGGCTAGAAATGTGTAAATGGTTGGATCTATGTTGAATGCCACCAAATATGTTGTGTTGTAATGACATGGAATATGTCAAATCTATGATGGAATATCCCTCATAGGGGAAAACATTTAACCACCTAGTTCCTACAAAAAAAACTCTCTACATGCAATTTTTGTTTTGAAAATATAATCTAGAGAAAATAAAATGACAAATCTGAAACAATAAATTTGGAAATCTAATAGATCATACCAAATTTGCAAATTGGGCCTTTGGGTTCTAGTTTACAAAAAACATTTGCCTCAATTTTTACTATTGCCCAACATAAGTAAATTTATAGTCAAAATTCATCGAATTGGCACTCTAGATGCAATGGTGAGGTCCACTTTGGCTCTAGATGCTCCCAATGATTACAGATTCAACAGATCTAAATCGATGGCCCTCTAAGAGGTGAAGCAATAATGGTCTCCAATGGCTATGAAATGATGCTCCTATGGCTCTGATACCATGTAAGAATTTTCCTTAGGGAAAAATCCCCCAAAATCAAGAAGCTCAAGAAGTAGCACAAAATAGATCAATAGAATATGATCAAAATAACAATATGAAATTCAATTGATATACAAGTACACTAGAAGTTTTTGTATATAAAGGCCTCTAGAATGACTAGAAGTTAGAAATATGATAAGCCTCACAACTAAGCACATGTCCATTAAGAGTGGATTATCTTCCATTGAGCATAGAAGTTAGTGCATGATGAAAGGATAATCTTAACATGGTGTGTCACATAAAATTATGTTGTAGAAACCACATGTTTAATTAAGAGTGCAAAAAAATATGTTGCATACATGAAAATTTGGTTAATTATGCAAACTTGAGTGTTGTAGACACCATGTGCTAAAATAGAGTTGCTAACTCATGTGTTGTCAACAAGACAACTCATATGAGTATGCAAACTCCTAGGTGTCTAACCTAATAAATAATAAAATAATGCATTAACCTAAGTAAACTTAAGTAAAGTGTAAATAATAATTATTTAAACTAAAAAAGTTTAAGTTTTGAATTATATGATGGATGCATGTAAGATACATGATAAGGAAATGTATGTATGAGTTTTGTTAAGCATTAAAAATTTTAATTGGGAGTTTTGGACCTTGGATAATTGATTCACCCCCACTCTCATTTATTGTGAACTATTCCAACAAAACCCTTGGCTTTTTCTCCCAAATTTATATCAAAAAAATATCAATTCCCTTCTCATTATGAGAAGGAGCTCTTAAATATCTTTTTATTCTTTCCTTATGAGAGCTTAGTCACTTTACTGGCCAATGTGGGATAAAAGTTATATTTGCACTTTATAATTATAAATTTACTTTATAACTTTATAATAATATTTAAATATTTAAATAATTCACTTAAGTCACTTAAACTTTAGTACCTCTTGATATACTTGTCTGATTGTTATGCCATCTAAAATAGGAATCTCTCCTCATAATTCCCCATGTGACCAAATATACCTTCTAAAAATAGAAAGGGTCCATCTCTATTACTCCTAAATTATTATACATATTAATTATGGAAAATTGAGTCTAAATGATATTGAATGAAAGCCACATCTAGAAATCCTTGAATGTTGGAAATGAATCAATCTTTAGAAGACCTTGTAACCATCCTCATTAGCCTATAAGGGTCTAATAATAGGCTAAACCACAACTAAACAAAAGTATCTAGCTAGAAGGGGACATAAAAAAGATACCACAACTCACAATAATCTATTTAAAATGTCATAACACATCACTTGATATTGTCCAACAAACCAGTATTAAGTTTGGACAAGAAAGGAAAGAGAACAAATCACAACTAAGGGGGAGCCCTAACAAATTGAAACTATAGATGATCATTTTCTTCTTCATTATTTTTGATTGCTTCCCACAACACTATGTGATCACATCCTAGTCTAAGAGTTATTTTATCTACCTATTTCTCTTTCAAGAATCCATTTACTATTGTATTTTTAAAATTTAGATTGTGCTTGGGTTGTCTTCATTCACCCTTGACTCCTTTTAACATATCTTCTACATACATAGTATAGACAAGGGAAATTCAACCCTACTTGGAAGTCATTTGGAAGGTGAAGAATAAGAGAGATTTTAGTGTAGAGGGATTACAATGAAGCTACCACTAAGGAGGGAATTAACCAAACATGTACTTTTCTTTGTTTTTCTTGAGTGTGTTGAAAATAAAACATAGATATAGGTAATAGGCTATATTTCTTTTACTCTCCATTAAGCCACTTAAGTATTAATACTAAGTTCTTCAAATATGTTTATGTTACATGTCTATTATGTGGGAGAATCTTAAGCTAAAATTTTTAAATAGTCCAAGTTGACTTATTTTTCAACTTTAATTTTTCTATTAGTGTGTGATGTTTAAGGGTGGTCCTATTATCTTATTCTAGGAATCCTTAAGACAAAAAGAATAGGAAATACAAAAATTTACTTTATATCCACTAGATGAATGTCCTTATGCCTTGGCCACTTGTAATTTTTTGAGCATATCTACACTTTGCAATCCAATATTGTAGTCTCATTTTGGTGTTAAATGATATCAAATATTGGGATCTTAGATGATGTAAAAGAAATACCATTAGGATTTCATTCTTACTAATTATGGTTAGTTTCCACTTAATTCAAAGACTTGTCTTATTTATTTATCTTTTTTTTTTCCTATTTTGGTTAGAGATCCATATAATCTAAAGTTAAATGGTAGCTCGCCATCTAATGGGTAACACTCATTCTTCTAAGACATTTAAAAGTTATAATGATAATGTATGTTTTTAGGTTCAAATATATAATTCAAATAAATCTTATAAAATTAAAAATAATAATAATATAAAAGCACATGTACTGTCATAAACTATATTACATAAAGAACATAGTTATGTTATGAAGTGGGTAATTATTGTTGACATTTTAAAGAATTTAAGAATTACACTATCATAAACTATATTATATAAAGATCATAGGTATGATATGAAGTAAGCAATTATTGTTGATATTTTCAAGAATTTAAGAGTTACTTTCAAATCTTAATAATAATTAAACTCAAATATATGAATGGGCATCTTATTCATTCTATGTAAATACATCAAGACATCAAATTAATAAGGTAAAAAATTTTGTCATAATTAATTGTTATTTGTGAATATATTAAGAATCTTAAATTAGTAATGTTAGAAGTTGTAAATGTAGACATGCCATTTTTTCTTTTGAGTGGCTAGCCTTCTTGAATGAGTTAATAATATTTTGTATTCATGGACATAAAGAAAGATCTTTGTCACAACCTTTTTAAGCACATAACCACCATGTTTATGTCTAAAGTAATAAGTAGATCTCTTTAATATATGGTAATATCTAAATTTAAATAGGTGTCATTAACTAAATAAATAATTTTCTTTGAAAAAAAAAAAACTAATTACTTAACTTGCATATTAAAGCATTTTCTTAAATTTAGTCAGTCCTTTAGTGGAATAATATCAATGAAAAATAAAGATTTAATTTAAGGTCATAGTAATGGATGCATAATAGTATAAAATAAAATCTTAATACTCTAATTGGATTAATAGGTTTTGTGTATGTCTCATCTTCATGTTTAAAACTAAATGTAGTGTTTTTGAAATAAACACATTTTTTTTATCAATAAAAGAATAATCATAAGAGGCTAAAGACTAGATTAATTATTATTATGTGTTATGATTATTTATTATTATCATTTTATTAGGCTCAAGTAGACTCAACCCAATACCTCCCATATAAGAGGCCCCAAATTTACTTTTGTGTTGTAGGGTCTTGCTTGAAATAAACATATACTTATTTCATCTATGAGTACATAAAAAATAGTTTTATATTTATTCAATTTATCTTTTTCTTATGGATGAAAAATGATGTTTTCTCTTAAATTCTAATATGCATTTTACTCTCTTTTGTGATAAATAATTTTTTATTTTTTTGATCAATAAATAGCCAAGGCCATGATGATATATTTATTATTGAAAATTAATTAAAATAATGTTCCTCTACTCAAACAGGTACTGGTAGAAAAGAACGGGGAAAGAAAACCTCCAATCTTGCCCAGGACAATAGTCTAATATTATTACAGATTAAAAGAGGCATACCCCAATCAGAATTTTTATAACTACATCTCAACATTAAGCTATTAATATTTAAATTAAATATAGCATCAAACCATCATCATCTCTTGGTGAGATCTCCATCATAAGATCAAGGCAACCCATATGAGCAAACCTATCTAATTATCTTGCAATCAAAGGTTAAAAGTGCAACTAGAACATCATATATAAAGAAAGATTCCATCCTAAATAGATAATGGTGTTAAATTTCATACATGGTTTTAATAAAATTACTATGAATCATCTTGCCTATTAAATTAGATGCAAGAGGGTAAACCAATACATGAATGAAACCCCAATAATGAAATAACTAATAAATTAATACAAGTCACAAAGCCAAAATCTTGAACCTACTTAACATACAAGTCTAACCAATCAATAAAAGCTCAAACTTTAACTTGCCAAACTAGAGACCATGAGCCAGTGCTACATACAGAGATTTAGAGGACACCCACAGCATCAACATACTCACAAGTCATGAAATCACAGACCCAAATCATTAGTCGAGTTCTAGGCAATTATTAGTAGAATTACATTATTAACTATTACCTTCTGCCATTAATGAGTAAGATGCATACACAAAAAATTGAGATTGTGACCAATCCTCTAGGCTGACAAAAAAACCACCTAAAGGATCATCTAGATCCTTTTAATCACAAGAAATAGAAATCCATATATCTAATCAAATGACTTACTAACAAGAAACTGCATATTCTTACTAGATTAGCTAATTTAAAGAAAACCTCAGAGTTTGATACAAAAAAATCTCATAGAAATACTATCAGAAATCAAAAACACAAAATATGCTTTCTATTCATGCTCTGAGAATTTAAAATGGAACTTGATACTACAAGAAATAAGGTCAAACTGAATCATCCAATAATACTAATATAGTTTATGTTGATCATAAAATTGTTTAGAATACCATTGTGTACAATTATCCACCATCAACAACATCCAAGTTCCAGATATATTACAAAATGTTTTAAGCCCAATAGAATTTGATATTATGACATGATAGCTAATAACAAAATTTAACAATACTATTATGGGATTACCCAAGAGACCCAACATAATTAACTATCACCATCCTGAACCCTATTTGGTGAAAACCATAATGACCTTAGAGATGTCATTAGGGTTTTCCATATGGAAATTCGGGGGGAATTTGAAGGAAAATTTTTCTTTTCTAGTCTTTTTAGCATTGGGGGTATAGAAAATAAGGGCATCCAGAATGTCAAAGGTTACTCAAGGATGGATGTAAGCATGAAAAGCATTGAGATATTCAATGAGCCAATCCCTATTTTCCTCTACCACAATACCCCTCCAATATACAAGAAACAACATACTTACCAACATCTTAGGCCATTCTTTATAAAAGGCTAAGTTCTCTCAGATGATCAAGGATGGACATCAAAATGCAGCCTCCAATTCTAGGTCCCTTGGTGGCAGAGCCATATAACTCTTTGGAAGAAAAATTCAAAACTTATTTTCTATACTCCTAAATACTTGCTCAATCCCCTTCCTCCAAGTTGGATGGAAAATATCATAGTAAAGATGGATTATATCCCCATGCTCCACCTTAGCTCAGACTAGACAATTGATAAATGACCCAATAATGTTGTTGTTTGTCCTCTAGGTAAATTTGTAGTCAAATACTTCTTCACTAATTGCCCTAGTCACCACTAGTCTTTTCATATCATCTACATAGTTTAGAAGCCTATTCTAGCATTCCAATTTTACTTTTCCATGAAATTCCATTGTGCGAGACTCCTTAGTGTGGAAAACATGCACGTTGGATTCCATAGCAGATAAATCAAAATAAAATGCTCCCTAAAAATGATAGAAGTGGACCCAACTTTGAAGCCAACCAAATACCAACAGAAAAACCTTCGAACCAAAAAATCTAGAATCTCTCTCTATCATGACCTAGAGTCATGATGATTTATCTAGCTTACTTCATTGGGAAGATGTAAAAGGCACAATCCATTCTGAGTCATAATCATATAATCACTGAGACTAACACTACTAGATGAAACTCATCACCTATGAAGAATCATTAGAGGGAGAGGTAAAAACTAGGGAGGGGTCATGGGTGTGGTCGCATCATCCAAAAATTAAATAAACTTAAAGTTAAAATATCATAAAGTGAGTCCAAGCCTATGATTATATATATGAAGAGGATAAATAAGTCACTATGAAACATTGAAAATCTAAAAATTAATGCCATCTACTCTTAAGTTGGCTGATTGATCTACTTTTTTATTTCCTTCTCAGAATATATGATCTATCCTCCAATCCTATAGTTGGTCTATCAGATTGAGGACCTCAGTAAGCTTTGAATTAAGAAGCCAATTAGGGGTGGTGTTCTTTCTAATCACATTAAGGATGATTTGTGAGTCACCCTCTATAACTACCTTCCCCAAACCTAACTTTCGACAAAGAATAAGACCATTTTATAAAGCCTCTAATTTAGCCAAATTATTGGTGGTGGGTTGAATTGATGCTACTTTTTTAGCTATCCAATTGCTTGTATCATTATTGATGATGCAACCTATTCCTGCCCTACCTAGGTTGCCCCTGGCAGCCCCATTGAAATTGAGTTTGACCCATCTAGGCGAGGGGGGAGTCCATTTACATTTTTCTCTCACTTCCTTACTTTTCTTTAGATAAACTAGAGGAAGATTGATCAGGTTTGACCAATTCTTCTTCATAATACCATCCCAAAAGGAGAAAGATAAATAATTTAAAATTTTACTCTCAATTCAAATCTATTAGTTTTTATTTTTATTTTCCTAAGATAACATGGGAAATATAAAGTGATAGATTTTCACTCCTTACAATATTTACCATTTTTTGTCTTATTTTCCAATAAAAAGATAAATTGATTAGCACACACTCTTAATGTGTCTCAAATGAGTATTCATCTCACCTTTCCATCTAGTATAGTTTTTTCATTTAAATCTAGGATTGTCCTTCTTGAAAGTTTCCATAATATATCTCCTCTTTGAGTGGGCTTCCCTAAGAGGAATTATATATGATATCAACTTCTAGAAGCAAGGTAGCACACATAATTGAGAGGGGGATATGGGTGAAATAGTTGAATCCTCATAAACAAAATCTTAAAATACATAAAACTTTAATGTTAGATCTGATTTTAAATGATGAGAAAACTAATCCACAAAATCCACAATATGGTATATTATATTATGCGTACTATACCCTTTTAGGACTACTACAAAGGGGAATGTGTATGCATTTAGACACTCTACATAGAGCTCACTTTGTAAGTACAAATGACGAAAAACATCCTAATAGTTCCAATGAGGGATACAATCCTATTTTGACAACAATAATCCACTAATCATGAACTAATTAATATTATCTTCCTTATGCCAATAAAACTCCAATAAAGTACATAATAAATATATTCCTTATTTGTAAAGTCTACTTATACTGCTTCATGTATCTCCCATTAACACACAATTTTTGAATATATCAAAATAAAAATTTACATCATTATATTTATACAATTCATCAACATTAATTCTACAAGTTTGACCCAATACCTTAGTACAAAATACTTAATTAAATGCAATCAATCTATGGAATGTTGGATAAGACATAGTAAGGATGCAAATAAACATCCATAAGCATGCTCCATCTCTATAAATCACTCCTTTCAAAGTCAGTAGCATACTATACTAGTATCTCAACCAAAAACCATAATAAGTATGAGCATGTCACAAGCAAATAATCTAATTCAATAGCACTAATGAATTTTCTCTATAGAAATGAATAGGAGACAATCTAGGAATATCATCAAACACCATGACATTCACTAGTATCTCTAAACCATTTATTAGAAGCTCTAAACATTCATGTTTTCCATTAAAGAAAAGTATCATTTGAGAAACCAAACCATGATGCACTCAAGTTGAAGATGAAAATGTATGCCCCAAAAACACCATCACATTAGCAACTAGAAATGTTATATAGCTTATCCAAAAAATGAAACAAATTATTTTTCAAACACTCAAAATATATCTTTAATCAATCAACCATAAATTGTTCAAATCATCATCCTAACATCTATAAATTGTCATGTTCCAAGTAGAGACAACCAAGAAAAATATTATAAACTCACACCACTTCATCTTTAACCCAATATCCATATTGATCCCTTATTCTCATTGAACATATTAAGAGCACTTAGGAAAAAAAGAAGAAGAAATATTTTGACATCAATGACAAAACATCTATAAAATATATGATGGAAATATTTAAAGAATATATTTGTATAGTGTACCAATATGATCATTGTTCTTAAACAATAATATTTTAGAACATTAATTTGTTTCCCTAGAAGTAGTGAAACAATGTTGAGGAAATATAAAACAATAATTTAGCATAGACATTGGGTAATATTTCATAATTTTCTTTTTATTTCAAACCAAGGAATACAATATTTTGTAAGCTATGATGACTATTTACCTCAAGTTTCTATATATAATTATAAATATAATGTGAAACATGAAATGAAATTAGAAAGAAAATACACTCTAATATTCTCAAGTATACACATGAAAGTAAGGATTCTATCCCACAGTTTCTTGTCATCATCAATTTTATTTATTACATTAAAAGAGAGATGATAAAATATGCCTTGAGAAAAAATTAACAAGGTAGGTGTAGTGATTCTTTACTAATAAGGGATTATGAATCTCAAAATGGAACCAAGAAATACAATCTATGATTTTGAAGATAGAGAGAGTTTTTTATTCCTTAATTATACATGAGTACTAGTGAATGGTGCAACAATGTTCAAACCAAACCTAGGAAATAAAAAATGTAACTAACATGTAGACCAACTTACAAATTAAAAGAACTATTGAGTTTTCATTTTCATGATGCTTTAACAACAAGAATCCTTTTGAATTCCTCTATTGAAAAGCCAATATAGGATCAACTCCAAGGTTCTGGGTGATCTAGTGACCTACCAAAATCCACTCAATTGAAGATAAATGTGTTTTCTCATGAGGAGGCCTTTGCCGATTCCCACAAATTTCAAATAAGATGTTCAATCTACTTGCTATTTCAAAAGTAACCACAAAAGAGATATATTTTTGGTTTTTTTTTGGTGATGAATGCAATTTATCGATGTAACTATATAAATTTCTATTTTAACCAAGTGTTATAAAAGAAAATAAAAAGATTGGGTGACAAGAGATTAAAGAAAATAACTTGAAAGAGATATTCCTAATGGACATAGACCATGGTAACAACATTTCTATGAGTTAAATCATCAAAAAGATCAGGTAGGAAACTAATGAAAATAGGAGCAACACTTCATCAATTCCACTGATGCAATTGTTGATGGAAACTTTAGTAATAATCGAAAGATGTTTCACTTCTCATTAGATCATAAGGCCATAGAAAGAGCACTCATGCTGGACAATAATCTATGCAGGAACAATAGGTGACCTATTGATGAAGGGTGCTCCCCTTAAAACCATAAACTCATAATAGAAACAAATAAACAACAACCAATGCAAGAATGAAATATGAACTTCTTATTTGTGTCACAAATGCAGAATTACAGAATTCTCAAGTACAATATGCTAAACTACATGGGCACCTTCATTACAATAATCTACAAGACAAGCTATGAACTATCACTCAGAGCTATCCTAGACAATGTTTGAGGCTTTCTTAAATAGGGAATTTTATGTTGTGTGGGAAGGTTCTAGACATTGAAACTTAATACTTATGGCCAACAGACCCTAACAATATATATAGAGTCGGCCAAATACATCTTTAACAATTACTTTAGATATTTTAGATAGCCCAACTTTGAAAGGTTATAACTCACAAATTGTTGCTCCAATTGGCTATTATAACCACTTTTCAAAAATGCCAGCACCTAATCTACAAGATTGAAACCATGCTAGCACCATTTTGTCTAGTTTTTGGACATCATTCGGGCACTCTAAGGCCTCCAATAGTGAGCCTGCAAATTTTTCTACAATTGTTTCCACCAAAATTCCTCAATAACTTCTCTGATACTTATGCTTGAGAAATGATATTTTATGGTAGGTTTACAACTCTAAAATGAACCTTCCTATAGAAAATGATAACATTTCGAGCTCATATGAAAAACTTGTTAAAAATAACAAGTTCCCATAAATAGTAACCACCCTATCTATTAGTCTTTATTAAAAACATTTTTCAGGTGATGCAAGATTGCTCTTACACCTAGGATGCTCTTGCATTAGACACCTAGTGTAATTTGAGAAGTGACTCCATCATGTCTTAGGTGTTCAGAGGAAAACCAAGATGGTTAAGCTCCTCCTTTGCTAGCCATGATGAATCATCTACTAGCTTCCCTTTCCATTTGGCCAGGTATTCCTCATAAGTTATGTTCCTTGAAATTTTTCCAACATGAATGTCCAGTATCTCCTCAATCTCCTTTGTAGCCAAACTAGTTACTAGAATACTCCATTGTGCTTCTACAACTTCATCTCCATAACCTCCTTCATAGTACTCTATCAAATCTAAAATATTAAATACTAGTGAAATATTCAATTCAATAGGAAACTCCACTTCATAAGAATTTTGAAAATCATGCCTTTCACTATCTTGTACAAGCCAAACTTCTTCATCTTTAGCTTATTATATGTACCCACTAGAAAATAATCATAACTCAAATGAACCATGACTTCATATCCAATCTAAAATTCCTTATACCTCCTTTTCAAATCTTGCTTCAGCACTACTTATCTCTCTTTTATCCAACTGCCTCAATTCAGAAGCATTTCTAGAACTACTCCCATATATAATCTAGAATGGTGATTTACTAGTACTCCTATTGAAAAAATTATTATATGCAAATTTTACTTGTGGTAAAATCAAATCCCATCCTTTTGGCTTGTCTCCAACCAAACATCTTAGCAAGTTTCCCAAACTACAATTCACAACTTCTGTTTATCCGTCAGTCTATGGATGATGTGATGAACTGAACCTCAAATCTATCTTCAACTTCTTCCATAATACATGCTAAAAATACCCAACAAATTTGGTAGCTCAATTTAAAACTATACTCTTTGGCAGGACATGTAGTCGCACCACTTCTCTGGAAAACAATTCTACTACATGAACAACATCACTAGTCTCCTTGCAAGAAATAAAATGTGCCATCTTTGAAAACCTATCAGCCACCAAAAAAATAGAATCATGCCCACACTAAGTCCTCAATAATCCAATAAAAAAATCTATGCTGACATCCTCCCACAACTTCTCTTGTATAGGTAATGGTTGATACAATCTTGTATTCTACTTCATTGCTTTTGCCATCTAACTTACTCTACAACTTTATACAAACTTCTTCACATCTTGTTACAACTATGGCCAATAATAATTCCTAGCAAACAAAGCTATGGTTTTATCCCTACCAAAATGTCTAACCAATCCACTACTATGCTTCTCCTTGATGAGATTCTCTCTTATTGAACTTCTAGGAATGCATAATTGGCTTCCTTTGAACAACATACTATCTTGGATCATAAAATCCAACCACCTTGTCCTGTCAAGTGTAATAGGTTCAGTACAAGTCTTCCATGCTTCACCAAAATTAGGATCATTTGGATACAAAGTACTGAGTTCCTTGAACCCAACCACCTCTATTTGCATTTGTTCCAGCAAAAGGTGTCTTCTACTAAGAGCATCTACAACTTTGTTAGACTTCCCACTCCTTTGTTTCAAATCAAATGTATAACTTTGCAAAAACTCAACTCACTTTAAAATGCCTTTGGTTTAATTTTCCTTGTCTATTCAAATATTGCAAAGCTTGATGATTAGTATACAAAACAAACTCCCTAGGAAGAAGATAGTGTCTTCACTTCTTCAATGCTTAAACTATAGCATAAAATTCCTAATCATAAACATAATATTTTTTTTTGGCATCATTCAACTTCTCACTAAAATAATAAATAGGTCTACCTCCTTGGCTCAAAACAACTCATATTGCAATACCACTAGCATCATAGTCTACTTGAAACACCTTGTTAAAATTAGGAAGTACTAAAATAGGTTGCTCAATAACTTTTTGTTTCAACATATTAAAACTCCTATTTTCTCCTACAGTCCAGTTAAACTCTTTCATGTCCCCTCTCATTGTTTTAGTCTAGGGTCCACATATATTGCTAAAACTTCTTATGAACTTTTTATAAAATGTAGCTAGTCCATGAAAAAATCTTACCTTTTTCACACTCCTTGGAGTAGACCATTCAAGGATAGCCTTCACTTTCTCTATATCCATTTTTAGACCTTCTATTGAGACAACAAATCCTAAGTACACCAACTCCGTTATAAAACTGCACTTCTTCAGGTTTATTAGGAACTTTTCTTCCCTCAACTTATCAAACACCTTGATAATATGGATCAAATGCTCCTCTAATGTCTTACTAAAGATCAATATATCATCTAGGTAAATAATGAAAACCTTACCCAAAAATTCATTTAGTACCTCATTCATGAGCCCTATGAAAGTGCTCAGTGCATTGGTTAGCCCAAAAGGCATGACTGACAACTCATACAATCCTTCCCCTATCTTGAAAGTAGTTTTCCACTCATCACCTTCTCTGATATGAATCTGATGGTATCCACTCTTTAGATCTATCTTCATGAAATACTAAGCACCACTCAAACAGTCCATAATATCATCCATCATTGGCAATGGAAATCTATACTTGATTGTGATCTTGTTGATAGCACGAGGATCTATGCACATCCTCTATTCTCCATTTTTCTTTGGTGCTAATACTACTGGTATAGCGCATGGACTTAGACTCTCTCAAATCAACCCCTTCTTCAACAACTCATTAAATTATCTGTTCAACTCTTCACTTTTTGTTGGTGTCATTCTATGCACTGCTTTGTTCAGCAAACTAGCTCTTGGAACCAAATCCATCTGGTGACTAATCTTTCTCATTGGGAGCAATCCATCAAGTACATTATTAGATACAATATAAAAAAATTCCCCCAAAATATCTACAACTTCTACACATACCTCCTCTACTTCTTCTTTACTATCTTTTGGAATTATAGCAAAACACACATGCTCATGCTCCATACCTTTGAGAAACTCTTTTCCACCAACAAAACATATTTTGGCAACACTACATACCTTTTCTTCTTTATCCTTCAATGGTTTCAACTTATGTTTCACTCCATCCTTGGTTAGAGTGTAGGTATTTGCTTGCCAATCATGTACAATATGGCTATCAACCGACACAGCCTACCTAGCAACATATCACATATGTCCATAGGTATGATATCACATAGTACCTCATCCTAGTAGCTTCTAGTCTTGAACTTCAGCACTACTCATTGACCATAACCTTGCGGTCATTTTGCATCCCAGAAATATGGTATGGATGTAGGTGTTTTTGTCTCTTCAAATTCAACTTAGTTGTTAGAATTCTTTAGAATAACTAAGAGGGAGGGTGAATCAATTATTCAAGGTCCAATAATGTCCAATACAACTTTTTCTAAAAATCATTAATGGCACATAACTGAGATTATCATGCATGTAATTAAACATTAAACAACCATGAAAAGTAAACATGCATCACTCCATAACACTAATAATTTTGATGACCCAGAAACCCTCCAAGAATAAGAAGGTAAAACTGGGGTGGGGATGATACCCACAAAATAATTGTGCAATTGATTTCAAGCACTTTTGATGGTCTACCCTATTAAAGGCCTACCTTGTTAAAGGCTTTACACACTGTCAGATGTGACCCTGTTAAAGGAATTTCTACACCCTATTAGGAGTGTGCCTTGTTAGAGGACTTAAGAACATTCAACTTAGAATGTCACCCTATTAAAGGATTTACATAGAGCTGTTAGGCCCACCCAAGTCCATGGGATTTAAAATCACCTTCTCAAAAGAATCTTTTATCCCTCTCTAAAGATCTCCTATCCTCCTCCTAAGGATCTCTTTATCCTTATCCTAAGGATCTCTTTATCCTTCTCTTGAGGATCTTTTTATCCTTCTCTTGAGGATCTCTTTATCCTTTTCCTGAGGCTTATCCACCTAGGTGTTAAGCTAACCTAGCAATGTAGGATTTCAACATCTAATACAATGGTAATAGAGTATTAGAAAGGTTTTAACCTGATACAGATTGCAACTTCAACCTTACATATTTTAGATCGCTCTTCAGTTCTTTTCTTTGCTTGGATTTCCTCCTTGGCAGTGCTGACAGTTCGTCCACCCTTCAAGATTTGTCTCCTTGAGTTCTTCCACTCGTTATACCAATGCACTCTATGATCACTTGATCAACTGAGAGTTTTGATGCTCTGTACTTTACTCCTCATGGTGTCCTCTTTCACATTAGCCTTCTCTTGGCTTCTTTGCATAACCACACTTATGACCAACTCCCCCTATTTTGATCTCTGACCTGTAACTCCTTATATAGAAGTCTTGTTCTTCATTTCTCGTTCAAATCTCAATTTGATATGAGAAAATGGTATTTTTTCCCCTCCAAATTACTTCTTCTAAAAACTTCATGATAAATCCATTAGAATTTTCCTTGAACTAGTTTGCATGGTTTACATAAAATTCTGTGACATCTACTCATCATCCTTATCATCCAACTAATTCACAAAGTTTGATGTAACAAACTTATCATTGCTGATTTGGCAAATCTTTGACTTAACAAATAATGTAGCAACTTGACATCATTAGTTTACTAATGCTCAACTCCTTTTGTGTTACTTAGCTTCAGCTGATGCTTTCCTATATTGCTCGGCTTCTAAACAATTATGTGTTACTGGGCACCTAAAACTAAACTTGCGTGGCTCCTTAACAATCATGTATTACTCAGCACCTATAGCATTTCAGCTTTGCTCAGAACTTGAAGACTTCTAATCCAAATTTATTGAGTATCTCCTTGATGTATTTTTATTGTGTCACAAATATTCCATGTTTTAGTTGATGTACTTGTAATCCTACAAAGAACTTGATTTCTCCAAACATAGACATCTCGAACTCATGTTTCATTTTGTTTGTAAAACTTTTGCAAAGTGCTTCCTTTCCTCCAAAAACTATATCATCCACAAAAATTTTAGATACCAGGATATCCTTACCTTCTTTTGATTTGATGTACATGTTGCTATTATCATCAGTTCTTTCAAATCCTATTTGCACCAGATACTTGTGAAGTCTGTCATACCAAGCTCTAGGGGCTTGCTTTAATCCACATAGAGCCTTGTGTAATTTGCATACCTTGTTTTTGTTCTTTTCATCAACAAAACCTTTAGGTTGCTCTATGTAGACTTCTTCTTCAAGTATACCATTCAAAAATGCAGACTTTACATCCATTTGATAGACTTTGAATCCTTTGAAGGCTATATATGCTAGTAAAGTCCTTACTCCTTCCATTCTAGCAACTGGAGCCAAAGTTTCTCCATAGTCTAGTCCTTATTCTTGTGCATATCCTTTGCAGACCAATCTTGCCTTGTTCCTTGTGATTTCACCATTTTTATCTAACTTGTTTCTGAACACCCACTTGGTTCCAATCACATTCTTCTCAGCTGGTCTTCAGACTAAGGTTCATGTCTTGTTCTTTTCAATTTATTCTCTTTCTTCCTTCATAGAATTATACCAGTCATCATCTTTTATATCTTCACTTACTATTCTTGGTTTCATTTTGCTGAGAAAACATGTCTCACTTTTGAGTCTATTCCTTGTCATTGGTCCTGCCTCTTTATTTTGAATAATTTGTTTTACGGGGTGGTGTCTTCTTACATATTTTTCCAATATTGGTTCTTTCCTTGTTTTCATGTTGTCTCCTTGAGAATCTAGATGTTCATGCATATTTTCATCAGGTATTTGTTCATTTCCTTCAAGTTGGCTATTCTCAAAATCTGAATGAACATTCTTTGCATTCTGCAGCCTGGCTTATGAATGTGTTTGCTGCTCAACATTCACTATTTGTGACTCGACAGATGCTGGATTTTGTTGCTGATTATCATTCTGAGTTGTAACTTCACCATTATTAGGCATACCTTCATAAAAATATACAAAGGTCTTATATTCTTCTGCTTTCTTGGTGTCCTCAATAGTTTGAACCTCTGCAAGCTCATCAAACTTCATATTTGTGCTTTCTACTACTTTGTTAGTGTTAACATTCAAGAACTTATAAGCTTTTCTTCTAGTAGAATAACCAAGAAATGTGCCTTCCTCACTCTTTGCATCAAACTTTCCATTTCTAGACTCTTTATATATATAGCATTTGCATCCAAATATTTTGAAATGTTTTACATTAGGAGAATGCCCATACCATAATTCAAAATGTGTTGCATTTGTATCTTTCTTGACTTGAACTCTATTGAGTGTGTAGACTGTAGTGCTTACAAATTTTCTCCAGTACTTGAGCACAACATTTTTCTCCATCATTAAGGTCTTGGCATAGTCAATGACTTATCTATTCCTTCTTTTTGCTATACCATTTTGAGGTGAAGTCCTAGGTGCTAATGTCTTTCTTTTGATTCCTCTTTCATTGCAGAACTCTTCAAATTCTCTTGATGTGAATTCACCTCCTCTATCAAATCTAAGACATTTTAGGCTCTTCCTAGTCTCTTTCTCTACTCTAGCCAAGTACCATTTGAACATTTGGAATGCATCTTATTTTAGTTTTAGGAACATGACTATCATCATCCTTGAATAGTCATCTACAAATAGCATTATGTATCTATCACCTTTGTAGCTTTGCACTTCAATAGGACCACACAAGTCAGTATGAACTAGCTCTAATACTTCATTAGAAGTATAAGCCTTGCTTTTGAATGTTCACTTGGTCATCTTCCCTAGTTGGCATTGTTTGCACAGCTTTCTTAAACTTTGGTACACCTCTGACTTTTTTTCATTTTGTTGATGCTTATTAGATTGTCAAAATTTACATGACATAGCCTCTTGTGCCATAACCATACATCATCGGTTTGAACAATGAGACAAGAAGAATCTTCCATGTTTAGGTAGAACAAATTACTCCTAGTCTGGTCACCTTTTCCTATTAGACTTCCTTAATAATCATAGATCTTAGCAATTCCATTTCCAAATTCAACCTTGTATCCTATGTTGCCTAATTGTGAGACACTTAATAGGTTATAATTCAGGCCTTCAACATAGTAAACATTATCACATGATATCCTTTCAGTAAGCTTGATACTACCTTTCCCTTTGATCTGACATGGTGCATTGTTACCAAATCTAATACTATTTCCTTCATATTGAATAAAGGTATTGAACTTACTTTTGTCTCTAGTCATGTGATGAGAGCATCCGCTAGCTATGATCCATTTGTCATTCTTGTTCATGCAGGTTACCAGCATAGTTGCTTCATCTTCATCTGATTCATCTTTCATAGCCACATAGACTACTTCATCATCATTCTTGTCAGAGTCTTCTTCAACAATGTAGCATCTTTTTCCTTTTCCTCTGTAGTCCTTGTTGTCCTCTTTCTTTTTCTTGAGGTTGCCTCCATCCTTGTAATTTTTCTTTTGTGTGCATCTGGCTGCAATGTGACCAACTTCATTACAATTGAAACAAATGATTGGTAGCTTACCTTTGAATTTGCCTCTTCCTTTGTGAAATCTTCTTGTTATTAATGCCTCCAATTGGTCTAAATCATCTTCATAGTGCTACTGTCACTAGATACATACTTTCCTTTTCCACTCTTTTTCTTTGTTTACACCTCTTCATTTTCTTTTATTGTCATCTTGGATTTGAATGCAAATTCAAAGTTCTTTGGCTTGTAGTTGTCAAAGTTGGATAGCTCAAAGGCAGTGAGTCTTCCAATTATTCCTTCAATTGACAATGCATTGCCTGGTACACACCTTAGCTCTTGGATGCCTGACACTATTATAGCATAGATAGGAAGTAAAGTTCTCAAGTATTTTCTACATACTATTTCTTCTGCTAACTAGCCTCCTAGGCTTCTTATGGCACTTACCACTTCTTTCATCCTTGCACCGTATTGAGCAGCATTCTCTCCTTCCATTTTCATGTCATCAAACTTTCCTCTTAGGCTCTCTCTTTTGGTTGTCTTGACATTATCATCTCCTCCATAGACTCTTGATAATGTTTCCCACATCTGATGTGCAATACCACATCCTTTGATGTCATCATACTTGGCATAGCTTAGTGCTAAAGCAATATCTAACATTGCTTGATTGTGCTCCTTCTTCTTGCTCATGTCATCTGTAGTGAGAGGTCCTATAGGGTCTACATGATCAACTATGATTGAGGTTTGTGCATAGTCACCTATTGATCCAAGGTATAGCTTCATCAGACTTTTCCATGCAACAAAGTTTTCTTTGTTTAGCTTAGGAACTTCTCTCTTAGAAAACTTGATCTTCCTGCTGCTAGTGCCTTGAAACAAATCAGCAGTGGGCTTTGATACCAATTGTTAGAATTCTTTAGAATAACTAAGAGGGGGGGTGAATTAGTTATTCAAGGTGCAATAATGTCCAATATAGCTTTTTCTACAAATCCTTAATGGCACATAACTGAGATTATCATGCATGCAATTAAACATTAAACAACCATGAAAAGTAAACATGCATCACATCATAACACTAATAATTTTGATTACCCAAAAATCCTCTAGGAATAAGAAGGTAAAACTAGGGTGGGGATGATACCCACAAAATAACTACGCAATTGATTTCAACCACTTCTGATGATTTTCCCTATTAAAGGCTTTACACACTATCAGATGTCACCCTGTTAAAGGATTTCTACACCCTGTTAAGAGTGTGCCTTGTTAGAGGACTTAAGAACATTCAACTTAGAATGTCACCCTGTTAAAGGATTTACATAGAGTTGTTAGGCCCAGCCAAGTCCATGGAATTTACAATCACCTTCTCAAAAGAATCTTTTATCCCTCTCTAAGGATCTCGTATCCTCCTCCTAAGGATCTCTTTATCCTTCTCTTAAGGATCTCTTTATCCTTCTCTTGAGGATTTCTTTATCCTTCTCTTGGGGATCTCTTTATCCTTTTCCTAAGGCTTATCCACCTAGTTGTTAAGCTAACCTAGCAATGTAGGATTTCAACATCTAATACAATGGTAATAGAGTATTAGAAAGGTTTTTACCTAATACAGATTGCAACTTCAATCTTGCAAATTTTAGATTTCTCTTCAGTTCTTTTCTTTTCTTGGCTTTCCTCCTTGGTAGTGCTGACAACTTGTTCACCCTTCAAGATCTATCTCCTTGAGTTCTTCCACTCATTATGCCAATGCACTCTATGATCACTTGATCAACTCAGAGTCTTGATGCTTTGTACTTTACTCCTCACTGTTTCCTCCTTCACATTAGCCTTATTTTGGCTTCTTCGCATAACCACACTTATGACCAACTCCCCTTATTTTAATCTTTGACCTATAACTCCTTATATAGAAGTCATGTTCTTCATTTCCTGCTCAAATCTCAATTTCATCTGAGAAAATGGTATTGTTTTCACTCCAAATTGCTTCTTCTAGAAACTTCATGATAAATCCATTAGCATTTTCCTTGAATTGGTTTGCATGGTTTACATAAAATTCTGTGATATCTACTCATCATCCTTATCATCAACTAATTCAAAAAATTTGATGTAACAAACTTATCGTTGTTGATCTGGAAAATCTTTGACTTAACAAATAATGCAACAACTCGACATTATTGGTTTACTGATGCTCGGCTCCTTCTGTGTTACTCAGCTTGAACTGATGCTTTCCTGTATTGCTTGGCTTCTAAACAATTCTATGTTACTTGGCACCTGAAGCTAAACTTTCTCAAATCCTAAACAATTCAATATTACTTGGCACCTATAGCATTTTTTCTTTGCTCGACACTTGAAGAATTACTCGGCATCCATTACCTTTTTCTAATGCTCAACACCTGAAGTAATTTTCTCATCACTTGATCTCTGTTTGACACCTGAAGGCTACTTGGCTTCAACTGAGAGTCTATTCGGCTCTAACTATCTTGCTCGGATCTCTCCAATGAACTTAGTTAGGCTTTACAAATGACTTAGTTAAACCTTGCATCTTTGTTGTGTCTTAGTGTGTCCATCCTTTTAGAGTATGTCATCAATACACTATGCCATCAATGGCATAGCTGATCCTTCTACTTCATTACAACATCATAAATTCAACCTTTCTCTAGGTACTCTAGTTACATCTTATTGATTTCCTCCTCCTTGTCAATCAACCGATTGATAGTATTTGGATCTCTTAAGAAATTGTCATTCCGGCAAGTAGCATGTTTGACATCAATGACAAAAAAATGATTGAAAATAGTCTTAACCAGTTCCATTACTCTTCATTCATGATCTTTTCAATCATTTCCAATAGGTGACCATCATTTCTGACACCAAATTGTCAGTACTTCCACCATCAATGATCACATCAAAAAACTTATCTTCACATCTACACCTTTTGTGAAGCAAACTCCTTTGATTAGGTTCATTCTCACCACTCAGTAGGACTCTTCTATTAACTAGGACTTCTCCTCTTTTAGCATATTTAAAATGTGAGGATCTGGCATCTTCATCAACATGTGCATCTCTAGCCAGGCCTTTGGTTCTTCGATCTATCCTTCCTTGGCACTGGATATATTCAAATGTTCTATGCCATTCTTCTCCATAGTGAAAACATTTCACATGGAAGCCTCCTCTTATAGATCCTTGTCCTCTACATCTTCTACTCTGATCTCTATTTTTTTGATCATGGAAATGATTTGAATTGTTTCCCCTTTAGTGTTGATTGGTACTTTCAACCTCATCCTTGTTCTTCCAATCATCATTATAGCCTCCATAAGATCATCCACCATATCTTCCACCACAACCTCTTCTACTATTCTTATTGTCAAACTTCTTACTCATTTTCTCCTCAACTCTTAGGGAAAATTGGTATGCCACCTAAATACTATTCATTTGAACTAGATTTAGCTCATCCTAAATGCTTGGCCTTAACCCATTAAGATAATGGGTAACTTTCTCCTTATCAGGTTTTACATGGCCAGTTCTAATGAGAACTTGGTAGAACTCTTCGGTATACTCTTGAACATATTTTCTTGCTTGCTTCATTCCTTGCATGTTCTCCAATAGATCAAGTTCATAATCCATAGGAATGAATGATCACTTCATTTTAGCTATCATGTGATCCCATCTAGTGGTTTTTTCCTTTCCCTTTCCATTTCACTTTAACTGAACCTCTTTTCACTAGATCTTTGCATGTCCCTTCAGTTTTTCCTTTGCAAACTTGACCCTATCTAGATCCTCAATATCTTCATAGTCAAAATAATCCTCCAATTCATTGATCCAATCAATCAACTCTTCTAGGTTATAATTTCTTGAAAATGTGAGAACCTCAACCTTAGGTCTTCTTCCAATCTTGGAGATGGCCCTAAAAAGCCTCTCTTCCTCTAGGTTTAGAATTGCCCCTACTCCAACATTTTCTTCTACATCATCTTCATCCTTCCTTTCATCTCTCATAGGAATATTTATTCCTCTTTGTATTTTTCCTTCTAATGCTTGCATTTTCCTTTGGAGGGCTCAGAAACCCTTAGGTATAACACCTACAACTCTTTCCCCACACTCTCTTCATGGAGGCATTTTCACACTTCTGCTAAAATCCTAGTACAAACTACCTCACCATTTGTGATCTTTCTGTACACTTAGCCTAAACCATGGTCCTAGTGCAAAGTACCTCACAATTGGCAATCTATCCACACACTCAAGAACTCCAGCTTTGATACCACTTGATGAAGGGTGCTCCCCTTAAAACCATAAACTCATAATAGAAACAAAGAAACAATAGCCAATGTGAGAACAAAATATAGACTTCTTATTTTTTTCACAAATTTAGAATTACATAATTATAAAGTACAATATGCTAACCCACATGGGTGACTTCATTACAATAATCTAGAAGAAAAGCTATTGAATGTATGAAAGAATGAAAGAAAATAAACATTCTTAGCAATTTGACACAAGATATGATAACCTACAAACTTTCCAAATAGAAAATAAAACTTGGGTGGGGATGATACTCACAAAATTTAGTACTGTAGTATAAAGTTGGCATGTTAAGGCTCACAATTGATCACTTCTAATGATCTACCCTATTAGGAGTAATAAGGGCTGTGAGGTCCAGCTTGTGAAAGGATTTACAAAATATACAATGAAGTATACACTTAGTTAAGAGATTTAGAAAAGACTGTTAAATCTACCCTATTAAAGTATTTGACTAATGCACTTGTTAGGATGAACTAGTGGCTGATCTTTGATCTACAACTTTGATTTGTTGGTTGAGATTGCTTGAATTACAATGATCACTAAATTGTGATAGATAATACTTTGTTGTCCCTTATACTACTTGTAACTTTCTTGATTTACACTTTTTCCTATTTCCTTTCTCATGTAATACTTATTTGGATATGATACAATACTTTACATATATACCAATCTAAATCAAAACTTACTAAAGTCAGTTACAATACAAGTTTCACCAAAATCTACAAAGTCTAACCAATTGTTATAACTCAGGTTGTGAAGACAAACTCGATGTTCTAATACTCAAAATCCACTATCAAAACTTAACATCATTTGGAACTCAATTAACAAAGAGGCTCGGTTGATCCTAATCACTTCCAAGTAGCTTGAACTCAGTTAGTACTATGTGACTCGGTGAACATTATAAAAATTAGCATCTATTAAATCACTCAGTTGACACTTCATGGCTCAATCAACACTAGATTCTTATTGCTAACATTGCGAGCTTGGTAGACACTAGAGAACATGATTAACACTAAATAACTTTGTTAACACTGTGTATCTTAGTTGACACCGCTACACTTGGCATGAACTGTATGTAGGTTTTGAAGCTTGGTAGCAACTAAGAAACTCAATAGCAACTATATATTGACTAAGTGCTAGTCACTAATAGACAAATTGACCTTAATGTCAACAATCTCTCCCTTTGGAATTAGTGACAAAAACACTTATCCTTCCAAAAATTAGAAGTCAAAACATTCTTTTATCACCATTATGTGTCTACAACTTGGTAACATACCATTTTTTAAAGATTTTTTTAAAATTATTTTTTGTAAAAGATGTTTTATGCTTATCTATTCATGTTTCATGTATAAATACTATATCACTTCCCATACATTAACCTTATATATCTAGATTACTACTCCCACATACATATATTCTTTACATGTCTTTACATATACTTCTCATCCTTTATACATATATACATTCATCTATACTTCTCCCCCTTCTTAATATAAATGCCAAAGGTGTATACTAAATATTAATACCAAAATGTGACAAGAATTTAGAGTGCACCTTCAAGATTAATGCCATTGTCTTGTCCCAATTTTCCTATATCACCTTACTTGCATGCAATGCAATCTAAGCTTGTATTGATAACTCCATCATGTGATCAAATATGGCGAAGTTATTGTCTATTGACATTATGGTCCAGTTTGTTTATTCACAACTCACACTTAGTGAAATGATTAGCATCTACCAAAATTATCTTGTAGTTTATAGTGTTCACTAAGTAATCTAAGCTCCACCAAGTTCCACAGTTGCTACTGAGTTCCATAATTAGTATTTAGTTCACATTGAGAAATATCTACTGATTTGAGAAGTAACAATACAAACCAAGCTTCATAGTATTAACTGAGTTGCACATTGTCAACTGTGGTCTCTAGTTTTTACTAAGTTCACAGTATTAGCAATGTAAATCTAGTGTTGACCAACCCAAGAAGTGTCAACCAAGTGATTCAATTTATGCTAAGCTCATAGTGTTAGTGTTTATGTGTGAAAAATGTGGACAAATATGCAAACACACTTCTATGAATCCTTATACTTGAAATTCTTCCAAAAAACACCATGAAAGCGCAAGATCTCACGAATTGACTCATAGCTTCCTATCATCAATGTGCAAAGACCTTCAAAGGTTTGAAGCTGTGTCTCTCATATGAACATTAGCCTTGATCTCAATGAATAGAAGATTCAAATGATCATGAACATGCAAGATATCTCCAAGTCTCCAAGAAAGCTTCAAAAAATGTCTATCACTAGTACATTTGGGTTCAATTTTTGACCTTTATTGGTCAAATTTTCAACCCAATTTTGACCAAATTTGACCAACCCATTGGTCGATATATTTTTGGTCCAAATTTCAACCAACTCACTAGTTGGTCAAAATTTTGACCAATCTATTGGTCGAAAACCCAACAAGCAATGTCTAAGGCCATGGAGGAATTGGTTGAAATTTTGACCAATGAAGGTCAAAATTTCGACCAACAAAGGTAGAAAAAAATTTGTGCGTTGGCGGAAATTTTGACCAACAAAGGTATAAAATTTTTTAGGCATTGGTGGAAATTTTGACCAACAAAGGTGGAAAAAAATTGAGGTGTTGGTGGAAATTTTGACCAATAAAGGTAGAAAAAAATTTAAGCATTGGTGGAAATTTTGACCAATGAAAGTGGAAATTTCGACCAACAAAGGTAGAAAAAAAATTAGGTGTTGGTGGAAATTTCCACCAACAAAGGTTGAGAAAAATTTAAGCATTAGTGGAAATTTCCACCAACAAAGGTCGAAAAAACCCAAGCATTGGTGGAAATTTTGATCAATGAAGGTGGAAATTTCTACCAATAAGAAGGTGTAAATTTTTTTCAGGCATTCTATAAAATAGTTCACATGTCTGGCCTATGATATGACATTTTACATGCATCCTACACTCTCTCATCCGGCTGATGATGGATTACACAAAGTGATCTAGAACCATGATTCTAAAAAACACACACAATCAAATCCAAAATGAACTTGCACTACAAATAGATTATGGAAATCTGATATTGTTAATTTTACATGCATGTCTACCAAGACAAATATATGTTTAAGTTGTGATTATCCTCGTAGACATGCATACAATTTTACCAATATCATATTTCCACAATCCATTTATAGTGCAAGTTCATTTTAGATTTGATTGTGTGTTTTTTAGCATCATGGTTTCAGATCACTCTATGTAATCCATCATTAGCTGAATGAGAGAGAGTAGGATGCATGTAAAATGTTGTATCATAGGTAAGACATGTGAACTGTTTTATAGAATGTTGCAAAACCATTGACAATAAGTAATATGAAGAATATATAATTATTTATACAATTAAGAAAAATCATGTACCAGTGAGTTGGTCAAATTTTCAAGTAAAAAAATTTTCACCAATGGGTTGGTTGAATTTGGTCAAAAATTGGTTCAAAAATTTGACCAATAAAGGTCAAAAATTGAACCCAAATGTACTAGTGCAAGTATGCTTGCCAAGTTGACTCTTTGAGTTTGGTCATCAAGTCACCCCACCAAAGTGCCTCATCAAGGTCAGTCTTTAGGTCTGCTCATCGAGCTTACTCACCAAGTCAGCTCACCATGTCACGTCTCTAAGTGGCCTCGCTAAGTTGGTTCACCAAGTTGCCCCACCAAGTTTCCACTTTAAGCCCACTCACCATGTTTAATTTTGAAAATAATGTCTAGTTAACAAAAAATGACATATTATGTCAACGATTAAATGGAAAATAGAGTAAGAAGGTATAGAAAATACCTTTTGTCCTCCTATTGCTTTGATACTATGTAGACCAAAAAATTTAGTGATCAATGTGCTTTCATAAGTATGAACATGATTATAGTAATTTAGCAGCATACGAAGAAGTACCTGTAAAATGGTCACACTGGTAAACAATGAAGAAAAGAAAAACAATAGGATGCTAAAACCCTATGGAACATTAAGGCAAACTGAGGAATCCCACAATATAAAATTTTTTTACCTTACAACTAGCATTAGTTGGCTACCACACCTAAATGTATAGCTTAAAGGACTCATTTAGTTACAACTAGCATCTTAAGATACAAAGATGCATCAATTTCCAAGGATGCTGACAAAAATTGCCAAATAAACTAAGAACAATAACTCCCACTTTCTTTGACTAATTGCAAAAATTGTATAGATGAGACTAAATTAGTATGCATGGTGTTTAAAATGTAAATCTCTTGTACACCCAAAACCAAGTGTGGCAAATTCAAAATTTTGTGAATCCAATATGTCTAGGGACAAACACACAAACTCAATAGTATATTTCAATATAGTCTTCTTCAATAACAAGAAATTGACTAGAAATAAATGCACATATTAAAATCATATTATTTTCATCATTCAAATATTACACACATACATTTTTCATTCTCTCGTTAGTCTGACTCTAAATTTCTTGTTAGCAAAATCAATAAACATTACAATGCAAATCCATATAAATGTAAAATATTGAGCAAGTCACTAGTCATATGTGTGAATATACAAATAAATATGTGAACCCGATTCCCAATTATAGATTGAGCATTAAGTAATAATTTTTGTGCCCTTTATAGATAATTTCACCTGGTCTCTTACTTTCATTTGGTTTCCATTTATGCCCTCTTTTCATAGCCTTGGAAGGCACATTTATTCTGGATACCTCATTAATCAAAACTCCTTGAACATATTCTCTCTTGACAATAGATTGCATAGGAAAAATTTTGGGATCACAAGTTCTAACACCCTCATCATTATCATCAAATTCCTCACTACTTGAGCTTCTTATCCCATCAAAGGAAAAGGTTCTTACTATTCTGGATTCAAGGGTTTTTGAGGATGTTGTTTCAGAGCTAGGGGCATAAGAATTATTCAAATAAACATCAAAATTAGACATAGAAGAGCTTCTCTCCTTCCAACAAGATTGCTCATCAATGAAGAGATCGTCATGCTGATCCACATTGGAAGGCGAGGATTCCAAAAGGTGGCATAGCCTAGTCTAATCGCCACATGCAAGATAAAATGTACCTTTCCCATCTTTGAGCCCCTTACTCCAGGTCCCCATATAACAAATCCCATCTGCCCATCTATAGACTCCATGGCCATGCTTCAACCCCTCAAGCCATTGCCCATCATATTTATCCCCATTGGTCTGATTCATAATCCCCATTCGGTCATGGGTTTACACCATATCTTCTAACTTATAATAAAAGGCAACAAGGTTAAGCTTGCTAAGGTTGGCATCAAAATCTAGCTTCTCTTTTTCTTCCTTGAAAATCACTTCTTTGAAGGCATCATAGTATACAATCTTCATCCTCACACATCTATTTCTATAATCTCTTAGTCTTACCATGTGTCCCACTTCCTCCAATTTCACCATTTCTGCCTTTAGCTTATTGATGTTCTCCATGAGCTTTTCCTCCACCTCCCCTGCCACTCTCAAGCAAAGACTGGCCTGGTAAGAAATAAAAAGAACAATTCTTAGTACATATCAATTTAACAAACAAATTATGCATCACAAAGCTTTTCATAGTTAAACTCAGTTTCATATGTACCAATTTACTATGGACTGATGTTTTCTACTTATGTATAAATATATTCCAACTATAAGACAATTATTAGGATTCAATTATATAATTTTTGAATCCAATCTATTGATTCATTTACATGAATAAATGATTGGCTATATATAAAAATCTATGACTTTTTAGTTGAATTTATGAACTCATTTCTCATGAGTAGCTATATACAAGAATCTCTCTCATGAGAATGATGGTAGTAGATGGATGCAATAAAAAGATAAATAAAGAGGAAGGCAATAAATGGACAAGTTATTATGGATCAGTTAAGTGGGTTCTGATCACTAATTACTTATAAAAAATAGACCAACAAATTTAACTAAAAAACTACACAATTAAATTCTAGTTCTAGAAGTATCATAATTTAACTTGCTGTGAAAAAATATCAAAACTTTACATACTAAACAGATAAAAGTAGTTTTCATTTTTTAGAAATTATAAAAAATAAATTTAAATATAGATCAAAGTTAAAATGCTAAATCCGCCATTCACTCTTGTAGGTTACATCATGGATCCAATGATAGGCTTCCAAACTTGATTGCTAAGTAATATGCAGTTCTCTTTAGCTGGCTAAATTAACAATTTAACACTAAATTCTATTCTTCTAGACCCAATTTTGCTCTTCTATCGAATCAAGCAAGTGAAAACTAAATTCTATTTAGGAAATTGCATTATGAGTACAATGAAGGATAAAAAAAGTTTTTAAAAAACCAAGCAAGATGACAAATTAGAGGGCATTTTCTGGCCTCCATCTTTGCTTTTTTGGCTTGCAAATAATTAAAAAGTAAGATGAATAATGTCAAGAAGTTTAATTGAATTCCAAGTCCAACAACATCTAATTGGACTTCCATGGCAAAAGAAGGTGCACCTTGTGATAAGGGAAGCATAGAAAGCCCTTCAAAGTTAACACTCCTTGTGTCAACATGGAAGACTCCATCATACCCAGTGTGATTTGAAATATTATCCTGATCTTGGGTAGTAAACAGGGAATTCAATAAGAATGGTTGCAAACATAGAATTCAAGAAATGAATTTCATTGATATGTGTAACATTTTAACTGATGATAAAAACCTCTATAAAATTACTAGGAGTAAAAGAACTTCCTCGATAGGAAGCTCTACTCCAAGATCCCCTTGAGCTACCATAGCCTAAAGAAGAGGAAGGAAGAGACAACTATTAGAATCCTAAACAACATACAAATACCATAAAAAAATCAATACATGCATAACTTAAATGAGTGTAGCTAAAAATGAAGGTGGCTATGACCATTCACATGCAAACAGTGTGTAAATTCTTTTCATAAATAAACTAAATGAAAGAAAACATTCAATAATTTCCAAGGGACCACTAGCAAAAAAATATCAAAAAACCTCCAATGAAGTACTTTCATAAAACTGTAAGCTTATACAACTGTATATTGTAGGTAGTAGCAGATAGAAGAAAAGGGAATAGAAACACAAGAACAAGGATCCAAGAAATTTTTTTATTCTGGAGAATCAAATGGAGCACTAGCATTCAAGATGAATGCTTCTGTAGGACAAAGACTAGGAAAAAGACACAAAACTATTATTCACCACTACAGGTCACTTGCACAATATCTGGGTGCTCCAACCTTGTATGGCCATCAGAAATGGACACTTGCATTAAAGAATGGTGACCTTCCCTCTGTACATCAAAAAATTGGACACATGTACTAAAGAATGGGGATCCTACAGACTGAGAACACAAACTATTTTGCAAAAACACTACTCCATGACAATTCTACACTCTAACATTGGTGTCTGGAAAAATAGTGGAGCCCTGAATACTAAGAGATGCATGATCATTCACAGTTTAATCAGGTTGACATATAAATTGCTATATGGACTCTAGACATTTGGCAAGCTAAATATTTACCTAAATAGGGACAAAAGACAAGGGTGTTTTTGTTTGGGAGACTATCTTGGTTAGTCCTCTAGGTGGTATCTTTCAACCTGAACTGAGCCAATTGAATATTTGGGTGTGTGAGATATGCTAGAGACTAGCCAAATACTGTTAAGTGGTGTTTACAAGAGACAAAACAAAAAATCTTGGATACCAAGTTCAAAAGAAGGTAAAAATTAACAAAACAATAAGATCATTGTTTCTTAACTGTTGAAATCTAACTTGTAAGACAATGTTTCTTAGCTTTTAAAACCTAGCTTGTATCCTATGTATTCAAAATCTAGCATCTCATACCCAAAAAAAAGGTGAAAAGATGGAATTAGAGCTAGAATGAACCTAAAGCTAACCCTAAATTCTTCTCAAGGTCACACTAACAAAAATTATGGCAAATAGAAGATCTTTTCCCATGCATGGTATGACAGCTGCATAAAAATACTCATGGCCCTTGCATGCCACAACATCTCTATTAGGAATTGGAAAAGTGCATTTGCTCTCACAAAAAAATGTTTCTTGACAGTTCACAACTTCTAAGACCTTTGTTGTGAAGCTAAAAGATGGAGAGGACAAAGATAACAAAGGCATAATTTATGAGATTGAACTAATGTCAAATTTATGAATTACAATAGTAGAATCTAAAGAGAATGCCATGTTTAAATACATACACTAAAATTTCATAAGCACAAGATACCAACAAGTCTTGCATGGGAATATACCTAGTACAATCAATTATGAGAAGTTGTGATGACCTAAAAATGCCCATTAGAAGCAAACAGTCTCTGAATGAGGAAGATGTCAAGATTTTCATAGTTGAGAGTTATGCCATTTTAACCAACTTATGTCACATTTAGAAAAATCTCCAAAGGCTATATGGCCTCATAGATTTTACTCACACAGGAAAAAATCACATTAATTTATTTCATGTGAAAATTATAGCATAAAGAATATATCTATCCCTCCTTTCAAAGTGTCAATTTAGATATTACTGTCCACGTTTAAGTTTTTCTCTCTCGTTTCTTGATAGAACCATCTTGAGCTCTATGAGGAAACTACAATCTGAAAACTCAATAGCTAGGAATCAGTTAGGCAGCTAAATGATGGTCTCATTCTAGTTAACTTCACTAAATGATAGACAATCAAAGAAATTGATTTAAAAACATCTTTACTGAAGCTCATAGTCCTTGCCAACAATTTAAAGAATATTATAACATATTCACAAGTAAAGCTTTTATATTTTGTATTTTACATCAAAGCCATACAATAACCATCAAAAACCAACAATGGAAAAGCACCAACATCCAAAAAAATACATGCATGACTAAATAGTAAACAAAGTAGCATGTGCATTTAACTTTCTATATAATGCTTGACAAGCATGACTTCACATAATTTATTAACCCCATTCAAAGCAATATCACCAATCATAAAGTAACAACTTATCCAACTAAAACCTCTGATCTAGGGAGACTTTAATTACCCAATTTGATGCAGAAAGAATTCAATGAAGATTTGGTATTGAATCAGCACTTTCAATCTTCACAGTCACATGGATATCTGCACCACAACCTTCACATAATTACAAATACAAATGCATTGATATTTTATCACATTTTAAATTCTGATTTAAAATATAAATTAAGGTAACATGCTATATCAAGCCCAATATTGTCTGCAAAGGATTATATTACACTGAAAAGTTAAAAATTTTCTTCAAAGGTTTACTTTTAAGGTAATATTTCAACTCATGCATCACCTTAGCATCTTTAACAAAGGAAACAACATAAGTGTCTATGCCATTCTCAACTCCAAATTTAATATCATCCCAATCTTTATCTATAAAAAAAAAAGACAAGAAATAGATTCTATCAAATACCAAATTAAGCTATCTCAGACGCTGTGTTGGTCAAAACAACTCATCACATATAAAAGTAACAACAAAATACAAATATTACACATATTTCAAGATTGATAAACATATCATTCAATTATATTCTAGGTAACTTCAATCAATAAATATTAGGTACAAAAAAGGGAAATCACAATGAAATCAAAGTCCCTAAGAAAGAAGCAGACTGAGATGTACATGTCAATAAGCAACAAAAATCTAATTTTCTATGCATGCCTGAGAGTTGATAAAATGGTCTTAACCTGTAATGGAAGGTAGGGTAGCACTTTTTCCACACACATTTAAGTGTCATTGTGATTTAAGCTCTCCTCCATTGATTACTTCACAAATGATAGAATCTAATGTTTTTGACTTCACTTGTAGTGACATCATCCCCCCTAGAGAAATTCAAATAATGATAAGAAATAGAAAGCTATGAAAATGTTGCGAATAAAATTAGTAACTCTATTCTTTTCATGTAATAAATGAATTTTCAAGCCAGCACAAGAGAACGTACCATCAACAAGTAGTGTGTCTCCTTTCTCCACATCATTCACAAAATCATCATAATTCACACTTACACAGTCTTCAGAGCCCACTCCTCTTTTAATTGTGAAAGTAAACTCTTGGCCCTTTGTGAGCATGGTAGGTTATGGTAGATCTCCACTTCTGACTTCAGGGCCCTACCATAAAATGATCTTTTAATTTATTGTTTGAGAAAATGACTAACTCAAAAGACATATGAAAAAGAGGGTTATTTGATAAATTGCACCTAAAACAAAAAAAATGACTATTAATAATGTAGATGTATTTTAATTTAGGATGAAAAAAAAGTGAAATAGATTTCAAATCTACATCTTTTCTGATTGCTAACAGTGTTACAATATGAAAATAACCCACATTATGATGTTTTCAAACAGTTAGTTCCAGCAACAACCTATATATAATAAAGGAGTTTCAACACCTATGCAACTCTAGATGAAAGAAAATCTTGTATGATCTTAAAGATTTCATGCATATTGATAATATTCTCCTATTATAAGATTTCATGCATATTGATAATATTCTCCTATTATAAGATTTCATGCATATTGATAATAATAAACGTAGATATCCTTTATAAAAAAAAACTCTCATACATTAGCGGTAGAAAATGCTTCCTATTTAAATTACCTGCCAACAAAATAAGCTTCTCACATTGCAGATTAAAGCCTAGAAATAGTTATAGCAAATGCATAGAAATAGACTCAAGCCTAGATCAAGATAGCTCAAGTCCATACGAAATGTCTCAATGATTGAGTTTCTATATATAGTTATCTTATTTTAGGGCACCAAAATTGGTTTTATCCCATCACACAAGTAAATGATCTATTTAAATATCCTAGATTTGTAATTATAAAGCTTTACTTTGAACAAAATGCCACAATCAAATTTTGAACTAGAGAATAGTGGAAGGCCATACAAGCAATTAATTCCCACAAATACTACGATAAGAAAAGATAATGCTCATGTTAGTCTGATTTTTTGCGTATCAAATTTTCTTTGAATCATAAAAAAAATCAGATGAGAATCCTCTGGTAAATCATAGGGTTTTAGGGTTTTGTCTAGTGTATTTTGATACCTTTGAAAGTCTATGAAAAACCTAGCTTTGGCTTTTAAAATTTACCCTAGCATGAATTCTTTTTGAAAAAAGGGGCGAAGAATGGATATTCTTCTCTCACCTATTTGGATGTCGTGGTTGAGTCTTATGAAAAAGGGTTTTAGTCCTACCATCGGATCTGATTTGAATCAATGGTTGTCACATACTTGCTATGGCAAGATGCTCATATGTTATGCATAGCGAGATAGCAATCAATGAAAAATTACCTGTTATACTGAAAAGTGGAATCCGATGCCGCAAAATGTGTTCATAGGATGATCTTATGACCACATGATATGTCCCAAACCTATCAATTTCAAGAAGGAATGCATGTGGGAAAAAAATTGCAAGTGGTGTCACCGGAGTTCAAATTTATCTGGTGATTCACCAAGTCGCTAACAAGAAATACTTGCAATTTGTTGGTGGCGATATAGAAAATGCCTAAATTTTCCAAAGATGGCATCCTTCTAAGGTAAGAAGTAATTTTGGAGGATCCTGATGAAGATATGGTGCACATTTTACTTTTGTCCCTACAGGTTAATGTCTTTTGTAGTTTCTTTTTCTGGGCATTGTTTTTAAAATGGTTACGAGAACTCGCCATATCGCTAGCCGAATTTGTTGGTATTTATGCTAGTAGCAATGTAGCTATTGCTCAAAAAATGGTAATGTAACTAAAAATACTCAAAGGTGGGCACTGAATGAGTGACGTCATAAGGCTGAGTTGTGTAGATCAAGTTACACGGTGGCATCCCATTGAGCATCTTTGAGCAGGAAGATTTTGATTCATCAGAACTTTCCATATCGCTAGTCAGATTGTTGGTTTTTATGCTGGTAGTGATATAGTGCCCCACCTGAAAGTCATAAACACAACGAGGCCCAAGACATGTGATGTCATGTAAAGATTAGAAAGTATATATGTGTCAGTGTGTTGAGTGAGCTTAGCGATAGCAATATCAGGGACCCACTTCCTATGTACTAGGTACAAAGATTTCTAATTGTGAGAGCGAGCTAGGATCAAAGGGTGGCATTGAATCGCTATGAGGAAGTTCTTGGAAGTTAAGTATAGTGAGTTAGTGAGTGTAGCCCACCACTGTTGAAGTAAAATTACTATCCAAAAGATCATGTTTGGATCAACAACGCTTGTTAACTCACTATAAAGAGATGTGCAAAAATTAGGTATAGTGAGTTCACAAGGAATGGACCCACCATCATGTTCTTAAAGGTTGTTTCAATTTTCTACCATGTGATTAAAGTAAGATCAGTGATCATCGCTAGCTCGCTGTAGAAAGGTGCTCGAGAATTATGTATAACGAGTTAGTGAGTTGATGACATGTGTACATAGTCATCCATTGGCTCGGTTTGAAGTGCCAACAATGAAGGAAAGGTACAGGTGGAGGTGTTTTATTGGCTTGACTGCCAATGTGTTAAGAAGAAAGTCGAGTCAGCTTAGTTGTCATTTCCAGATCATAGGATTTTTCAAGGATCAATGGCACAAGTTTAAAAAAGAAAGTGCGATGCCAGTCTTTTTTTTCTGTTCGGTGCATTTATGATAAGTGAAAGCCTTGCATGTGGGAGAAATAGAGTATAACATAGAGATTTTCATTAATTCTAGTCCCACGTGAATAGAGATTGCAAATTTTTTGAGCACAAGAGCCTAATTGATTGTGTCATGTTAAGCTTGGTAAAGATGTAAAACTATTCTTTTATCATTCAAGAGAAATTTTAGAAGTTCAGAGAAGAAAAAGTTTAGCAAGTCAAGTAAGCACTCATATTATAACCTCTATGGCATTCCAATTCTCTCAATACTGTCAAAATGCCTCCTAAGAAACCATTCTCTGGGCAAATTAATTATATGGATAGGAATGTTTATTAGAATTACTCCCAGAATCTACTGTAGAGCCTACACAAGTTAAAAAGTTAATTTCCTTAAACCCTAGGCTTAAAATTGCTGATGGCCTATATGACAAGGGGAACTAGGTGAGGGATGCAACAACTACTCAAATTGGCCTTATCTTGTTTAAAAAGTGGTTTTCAGAAAGAAAGTTGTTTGCCCTGCATGCTAATGTCTGGAATTTTGATTTGGGAAAGTTAGTAGTCCCAAGTGTTCTCATGGATTATGATCTGCTTGAAGCCATTGCTAAGAATTATGACCAAGCCATTAGGGTTGTAAGAATAAAGGATCGTGTGCCTCTGGTCTCAATTACTCCTAAAGAAATTGGAGAGGTTTTTCACCTGGAACCATTATCAAACTACCATGTGCAAATCAATCTATTAGAATTAAAGAATGAATATAAAGAAAAGAAAGATGTAATTAGGGGAGGTGCACTCAGGGCACATATTGGTACAATAGGAACTTTGCCAGTAATTACTATAGCCTCTAGAGAGCCTTTTAAGAAAAGTCTTTTCACTTCCTAGGCTGTGGAGATATATAGGACCTTATGCCGAGTTTTTGGTGAAGATGAGCAAGAATTTATGCCCATTGGTTTCATGTACATGATGGTTTAGATTTCTTCCTTCAGTGTAGATGTTATTTTTGATTTTGCTTCATTTATGGCTGAAGAAATTCACATTGGTTAGCTGGGATTGCGAAGGGCAAGGTGGATTATTTTTGGTCACTACTCTCTATTAATTCATATGTTTTTGTTCAAAGGAGTGACATATTTTGGTAATGAGATGAAACTAAACAGAGAGGACAATGAAGAAATACTACCATTCCAGTCGTGGAGTTCAGATATGAACTGGGATGCAAGTAATGCTAGTTTTGTCAGATTTGATAAATATTTTGTTGCTAAATTGAGATGCCTCATATTGAGTGACAATCCTAGAATCCCTACGGTACTAATGAGTCTCATCAGGCTTATGGATAACCCCCATGACTTGAAAGTTTCACATAATTGGGGACATATCATCTCCTACCCTATTTCTACTATTTTTAGAATCTATGGTTTCAAGGGTAACCCTCATGTTTTGTCTTACCAAGTTCCTTTGAAGGTGGGAATGGCTGAAGTTTTATGGTAGTTAGGGGGAGTGGAAGAAATTTTTTTGTTGAAAAGGAAATTAGGGTCAATTTTTCCTACTTGCATAGTGGCCCATCAGTTTGTGATTACAAAAGGGGGATGGATCTTTTTGCATAAAAGTTTGGAGCAGTATATGATGGCTATCTCTCATCCCCATTTTTGTGATTCTAAGGGATTTTTCAATCAAATGTTGAGGCATAGAATCAAGTTGGGACCGGTCAAGTATGATTCTTATTATCTAGAGGATATTATAAGGAATGAATTCTCATTATAGGAGTAGGAAACTAAAAAAGAAAAATGGAGAGTTTATTCCTAGGTCTTAGAATTAATTCATTGTTTTGATAATAAATATGATCCTTTGGATAATGCTATTATAGAGGCTGACAAAATAAGTAAGCTCATGAATACCTTTCCTAAAATAATGGAGGTCATGAATGAAAAGAAACAATTTTTTAATGATTCATATCCTGATAAGGCTAGAGAGGTCATGAGGAGGTTGGCTTTCACTCCAAATGTGAGAACTAATAAAATAATTGTACAAAAGAGGCCCGGATATACTATAATTCAGAATAAAAGGGTTCATATAGACAAGGGCAAACAAGTAATAGGATCTACAAGTATAGCCCAAGAGGAGAGACTTAAAGAGCCTAGTCCTAAGAGGCAAAAGGTAATGACAGAAGAAAGGCCTCAAGATGAGGAATATTCACCCACCCAATCCCCTTTGAGGATTGGAGAAGAGCAGCTCACTGGTGAATAGGTTGAACAAATGGGATCACAGGGAGATATTTTTATTACTCAAGTAGAATTAGATGAGGGTAACCCTCCAGAAATTCCTCTCCCAAGTTTGGATCTAACAATAGCTGATTATAGAGGTAGGGAGTTGGACCCTGTAATAGAGCAGGCAAGTTATCAATTTTTGACTGATGATAGTTTTGTGAAATCAAGAGCTTTTCAATAGTTTGCATGGAGGACAAACATGAACGTTTTCGAGGAGAAATGTAAATAGATGAAAACAAAGCATCCAGAAATGGATGAAACTTCCATGCAAAAACAAATTAAAGAAGAAATGATGAAGGAATTGCAAAATATAAGCCCTGAGGAGGGGAGGAAAATGATAAAGGCGTCTAACATTTTATTATTTCCCAATGGGGATATTGCAAATGCATTAATTTTCAATTCTGTTTCAAGTAGGTTGGAGTTGCATGAGCCAAATAGAAGAGACTTCCAAGGCACTTCATTCATTGAAGATCAAGCTACATTGGTCAATTGGTCATTGAGAAAGGGATATAGAGCCACACCATCACAATCAGATGAGTCTGGGTTGATGTGAAATATACTTGTAAGAAGGGTTGTTGACACTTCACATGTACATACATAGCATATTGGAATGTGGATTCTTCTAAGTTTCTGTTGGCCATTTCTAAGAAGGAGGAACAGGTTATGTCTGAGTTATAGAATAAATATGAAACACTTGTTGAGGCCTATAATAGGGAGGCAAAAAGGAGAATTGAAATTGAAAATAAGGTAATGGAGAAATCCACAAGGCCAAGAATAACATACCCCCGTCCTCTAGTGGAACCTTTTAAATCCATCACCCTTGTAGAGATACCAGACACATCTCAGAGGCCTGAATATTATACAACTGAAGATTTTGAAGAAGAGAAGAGCAAACTATGGGCCTTACATGTAGAGTCAAATACACAGTATGAGGATAAGCTTAGAAAGGCTCTAATGTATTTTGTGGACAAAATTGAGTGGCCCTTATTCTTTGATCAGTTGGTAAAAGTAATAGATATATGGGAGGAATTGAAAACTCATGATGATACCCTCAAGCCTATTGTTAATAAATGGGGAAGAAGGGAAAAGGAAATCACCCTTCTATGTTATTCAGTTATAAAGTCTTCCAATGACCATGTTGAAAAATTGTATGATATTGCTAATGACCTATCAAATTTTGATAACAGGAGAGTTGCTCTACAACTAAAAATTCTTTCTTATTTGAATAAGTACAAGAATAAAAAATTTGATCTATTTCCTTGTGCCTTGGATAGAAAGAAGAAATTGAAAAATAAGGAAGAGTGGAGTAAAGAATTGGATGACCTTTTCTACACAATGATAAATAAAGTTATTAATGAAAAGGGGCATGCCCAGTGGGCCACCATGATAGAGGAATTGGTTAAAGTCCAATTATTTTTTGATTCTTTGAAGAAAGAATTTGTTGGTTTTGAAAAGGAGGCTAGTTATATTTTAAAAAAGAAAAATGATATCCTACAATTTAGCTGGCCAGATGATATACAATTTGACACTTGGATGGTAGATCTTCTCTTGGACAAGCAGTTAGAGGAGGATAGTTCAGATGATGATGAGAAACAAGAAGGTGAGGTGCAAGTTATTGACACCTCAGCACCATAACTAAAAAAAGAAGAAGGGGAAAAGGTAATAATGCCTGCTCAGGGTGAAAGCAGTGAGAACCTGCAAGAGAAAACCAATTTGGGGGTATCACAAGATCATCCTTCTTTGGCCAGCTTGGTAGCCACGTATTCTGAGGAGCCAGAATAATGAGAGACAAATCAAAAGTTGATGATTCACAACAAAAATTGGAACGGGCCTACCTGAAGGAATATTTGATATGCCTAGCATTCTGTTGCAATTTTTTTTTCTAATTTGTATGATGCTTTGTTCCTTGGACACTTGTCAAATCACAATTTCCCTTTGCTTGTTGCAACTCATGCTATATAAATGAGTTCTCAAGGCATTGTGATGGTCTGAGACTTCTGCAAATTTTTTTTTCTTTCAAGAAGAGTACATATTTAGTCGGTCCAATAGTATGTAGAGGTTTTGAGTTTGCTTCCATTTCACTTTCTGATAAGAAAATTGAAGTGACAAAAATGGAAATCTATTTTGGGCATTCAATTGGTTTTCTATTGGTTATTGTATTAGTCATATGAAAAGGATAATGCAAAGGGCTATTTACACTATATCTGTGTCATCAATTTCTATCTCTAGTTTATGGGTTTGTTTACTTTGAAGTCATTTAAATAAGGTTTATTGAGTTGAATGCAGACTGGATGGGTTGTATGCTAGTTTTATTGTTGCTATTAATTCAAGCAATTATATAAATGCTTTAGTAAATCAGTAGGGTTTATGAGTTCATAAGAGGGATATTGCATAAGAATGGAGATAGGTGATTGTAGTTGATTAATTCTTATACAAGTTTTTTGAATTAGATCTCCTGCCAATTGTCAATTTCTTGCCCAATGGATAAGGCACTAGTCCTATAAATCAGAAGTAAACAAGGATGAATTCTGCTACTGCATATCAAATCATCTTTCAAAATCAAAATTATTTTCAATCCTGTTTAAGAATTATAAATGTTGGTCTCAACTCATTTATATCTAATTCCTGAGTCTTAGGTAACTGCTATTTCCAAGAATATTTGTACATTTTCGGAGAATTATGACCAGATCTATTGATAAGGGATGTGTATAAGTTCAAGAGAATTGAAGAATTGAAGTGAGCTGTGTATGTATGTGAGGGTAACAGATGAGAATTAGAATGAAACTAAGATAATTTCATACACAATTGCATTAGAATTATCCTTAGGTATACCCACCTTGGTTTACCAAAGCCAAAAGATTAGGAAACCATCATTTGGTTTTGTTGAAGTTGGGTTATAGTGATTCATTCATATAGTTGATATTGATAATTTGCTAATCCCTAGATTATGTATATCATAAAAAAAAAGTAACAAGAAATAAATTAAATTATAGTGCACTAGGAATAATATAACACATAATGAATACTAAACCTCAATTGAACAAAAGACTATACAATGGCTTCAATAAAATTGATGCTACACCTAAACCATCACTTGTAGCAAGCTACTTGAAGATATGTAGTACAAACCATCCCAGAGAACAACCTCTAATTTTTAAAAACTTTCACTTTTACTGGGTGAAGTTTTACTTTTTGCCTTGGCAAAGTCAACTAGGTCTTCAAACAACTTATCTTTAGGTTTAACTTGTTTCCTGGAAGTTAAAGATTGTTGTGGATATGCATCATTGTAAGTTCCATCACGAATGGAGATGAAAGCCAATTTTCCTAACTAGATTCTTATAATGAATATATGAGAGCACTTCAATTTCATTTTTGAATTCTACTACACCATGCACTTGTATGCACAAAATGTCTATTCTGCCTTATATGCTTTGCTACTCTTTTCAGAAGTAGGCCAGTGTTAAAAATGTTTTTCCCAAATTTCTTCTTAATGGATCCAATCAGCTAATTTTTTAATTCCACAGCTTGTAAATTCCACCTTTTTAAAAATAAATAGATTGTTAGATTAATAACTTTAATATATTACAATAAATAGAAGAAAACAAAAATTATATAGCAATGATATGAAACTATGTACCTTTTGCTAGGACAAACCATAGACAAAAATAAAAACTACATGCAAATATAACCAATAATAGAAAAATTAATAGAACACAAAAAAATGAACACAAGGCACCAAGATTTAACATGGTTCACCCAATCCCTGGGCTACGTCCACCAAACAGCAAGTCTGATCTTATTACAATCCAGTGATTACAACCTGATTACAATCTGTAATCCCTTACAGCTCAATACTGCAGCAAGAACCAATTTTGCATCACAACATTATGAAAAATACCCAACCCTAAGCCCTTTTATACAAGTATTAAACTGCTTTAGAGTTATAACATGTTGGCCATATGTCGGCCATAATATGTACTTTCCTGATCAGTCACCACAATCTAACAATCTCCCACTTGGGGACTGATCAGGCTCCACACTGAACAAAAATCTCTCACTTGGAGACTGATCCTGTAGCAATACCACTACAACATGGGGCTCCCACTGGATCAAACCATCCTGGACTCTACTGTTCTTTTATTCATGTTCATTCTAAAAGACCAACCGAAGCTGAAGAGGAGTTTAGCTTCTCCCTTGTTACAACCTTTTTCAACATATCTACTAGATTGTCATTGGTATGTATCTTCTCCAGCTTTAACTGTCCATCCTCCAAAACTGACCGAATGAAATGGTACCGCAACTGTATGTGTTTGGTCTTAGAATGCAGAGCTGAATCCTTAGCAAGATGAATGGCACTCTGACTATCTGTAAAAAAATAATTATCCTTCTGAGGATGTCCCAATTCTTCCAAGAAGAACTGAAGCCATATCATCTCCTTGGCTGCCTCTGTAATAGCAACATACTCTGCCTCTGTAGTGGAGAGAGCATTAATCTTCTATAACCTAGAAACCCAACTCACGTCTGCCCCACCAATAGTAAAGACATAACCTGTAGTACTCCACCTGGTATCAATATCCCCTGCCAAATCTGAGTCAACATAGCCTTGTAAATCAGTAGTAGAGCCCCCAAAGTGTAGACACTTATTGGATGTCCCTCTCAAATATTTGAGAATTCACTTGACAGCATTCCAATGCTCAAATCCTAGATGACTCATATATATGCTAATGACTCCCACTGCATGTGCAATATCTGGCCTAGTGCATACCATAGCGTACATCAAACTTCTTATAGCTGAAGCATAGGGTACCTTGGACATCTTATCCTCCTTTTCCTGTGTCTTGGGACACATCTCCTTAGTCAATTTCAAATGACCAGGTAAAGGTGTGCTGATAGATTTAGCATTCTCCATAGAGAAACGTTGCAACACCTTCTCAACATAATCAGCCTGAGATAGCGTCGAGATTCTACTCTTCCTATCTCTGTAAATCTTCATACCAAGGATTTGTTTTGCTGCCCCCAAATCCTTCATAGCAAATGCATGTGCTAACTGGCATTTTAGCCACTTAATATGATGCATGTTAGACCCAGCTATAAGCATATCATCAACATATAGACATAAAATAATGTAGCTATCATCATCCAACCTCTTAAAATAAACACAATAATTTGAATGACACCTATTATATCCATGCTCATGCATAAAACTGTCAAATTTCAGATACCATTGCTGAGGTGCTTGCTTCAAGCCATATAAACTTTTCTTCAATTTGCACACTAAGTTCTCCTTACCGTTGACCTCAAAACCCTATGGCTAAGCCATATATATTTCTTCATCCAAATCACCATGAAGAAAGGCTGTTTTAACATCCATCTTCTCTAAATGAAAATCTTCAGTAGCCACAAGACTTAAAACAGTACAAATAGAAGTCATTTTAACAACAGGAGAAAATATCTCATCAAAATCAATTCCCTTTTTCTGTGCAAATCCTTTCACAACTAACCTGGCTTTAAATCTTTTCTTACCTCCTTCCTCTTCTTTCAACCTATAAACCCACTTATTTTGTAAAGCCTTTTTACCTGCAGGCAACTTGCACAAATCCCATGTCTTATTTGTCAGCAAAGAGTCCATTTCATCTTTCATTGCAAACTCCCACTGAATCTTAGTATCCACCTGCACAACTTCATCATAACTTTCAGGTTCACCAGCATCAGTAAGAAAAATAGAATACAAAGAGGGAGAAAACCTTTGTGGAGGTCTAATTTTCCTTGTTGACCATCTAACATTTACTGGTGTGTGTGGTATTTTTTGTTGCAATTGTTGCACATCATGAGGAATGGCTGGAACATCAGCTTTTGGAGTATCATCCAGCACTACATAATCATCTTCTTTCTTCTCATGTTGCTGCAATAGATCTTTGTACAACACTTTCTCATTGAATATGACATCCCAACTTCTAATAATTTTAAGATTTTAAAAATCCCAAAGCCTATAACCAAATTCATTAATGCTATATCCAACAAAGACACATTTCTTTGATTTAGCTTCTAGCTTGGTTCTATTTTTAGAGTCGATATGAGCAAAAGCTTCGCAACCAAAGGTCTTGAGAAAAGAATAACTCACCTTCTTCCCAGTCCATGCTTCCTCTAGAATACCACAACCCAAAGGAGTAGAGGGACCTCTATTAATCAAATATACTGTAGTATAGACAGCCTCTTCCCACATGTGTAAGGGCAACCCAACATGCAACCTCATGCTCCTTGCGTGCTCCATTATAGTCCTATTCATGCATTCAGCCACTCCATTTTCTTGTGGAGTCCTTGGAATAGTTTTCTGTCTATGAATACCATTAATGGAGCAATAACCTTCAAATTCATGGCTGCAATACTCACCACCATTATCGGATCTAAGACATTTTAATTTCTTACCAGTCTCATTTTCAACCAAGCATTTCCATTTCTTAAAAGTTTGAAATACATCAGATTTCTATCTAAGGAAATAAACCCATACTTTTCTAGTTGCATCATCAATAAATGTAACATAATAATGAGAGCCACCAAGTGAAGATACCTGAGCCGGTCCCCATACATCTATATGCACAAGCTCTAATTTCTCCTTTTTGTTTTCCTTCCCAGTCTTTATAAAACTCACTCTTTTTTTTTTCCATACACAGAACTTTCATAGAAATCCATATTCACACATTTTAGACCTGGTAAAGCTTTCCTTGAATGAAGTACTTTCATACCTTTCTCACTCATGTGCCCAAGTCTATTGTGCCATAGCGCTGTATCAGAATCTATAGCAGCTATTTGTTCTCCCTGCTCAACTGCAGTAATTGTTCCTGAATATTCATTTTTCTCTAAAACAATCAAAGTAGAAGGAACAATATGACCTGTAAAAAGATATAAGGTTCCTACTTTCACACCTTTTTCTACTACAAGGGAACCTTTTGAAACCTTCCAATTTTTATCATTAAAAGTAACTACACAACCTTCATCACCGAGTTGCCCTGCTGAAATTAAATTTCTACTTAGTTTTGGAACATGTCTTACCTCATGTAGTAGCCAATGATTCCCATTCTGCAACTTAATCTTAATTTTTCCCTTTCCAACAATCTGACAGGGTTCATTATCCCCCAAATAAACAAGCCCAAAATCCCCTTGGACATAATCAATGAAATAACCTCTATGAGGTGTAGCATGAAATGAAGCACCAGAATCTAAAACCCATGAATCATCAACACTCTCTAAAGATAGAAGCAATGCATCCTCATCGGTTTTGTTACTTACCACATTTGCCTCCTTGTCTCCATCTGATTTATCTCCTTCATTTTTCTTTTGATTCTAGCAATCTTTCTTTTTGTGCCCTGGTTTCCCACAGTACCATCAATCATTTGGTCCTCTCGATTGAGACCTCCTCCCCTTTGACTTTCCTCTTGATTTCCCATGATTTCTAGAGTTACTTCCTCTTTCAGTCATTCTGCCCCTGCTTTGTGCATTTAAAGCACTTCTTGATGTAGATCCACCTGAGGATTTCCTATGAGTTTCCTCACTTAAAATAACACCAATCACATCATCATATTTTAGGGTACTAGATCCAGGAACAGAATTACTCACAGCCATTACCAAGCCATTCCAGCTTTCAGGTAAAGAACACAAAATTAAGAGAGCCCTAATTTCTTCATCAAAATTGATACCCACAAAAGATAATTGACTAGTAATAGTATTAAACTCATTTAAATGATTTGCAACAGATCCACCTTCTGCCATTTTCATATTAAATAAACGCTTCATGAGAAATACCTTATTTGAAGCGGAGGGCTTTTCATATAGTGTCTCTAGGGTTTTCATTAAATCTTCTGTCGTCTTTGCTTTTGTAATATTAAATGCCACTGATGGTGCCAAGCATAACTGAATGCTTTCAAGTGCCTTTCTGTCCAAGAGATCCCATTTAGCCTCTGACATAGTTCCCTGATTCTTGGCTTTGCCTTCCAACGGCTTCCAGAAATCCTTCTGATATAAATAGTCTTCCATTTGCATCTTCCATAACTGGAAGTTCTGTCCATTAAACCTGTCAACCCTCAACTTACCCTCATCTGCCATCACTCCCACTCAACCATGAGACTTTCCTGTAGAGGATAACTAAAAGACAACCTTTCTTTGATACCACTTGTTAGGACAAACCATGGACAGAAATAAAAACTACATGCAAATATAACCAATAATAGAAAAATTAATAGAACACACAAAAATGAACACAAGGCACCAAGATTTAACGTGATTCACCCAATCCTTGGGCTACGTCCACCAAAAAGCAAGTATGATCTTATTACAATCCAGTGATTACAACCTAATTACAATCCGTAATCCCTTACAGCTCAATACCGCCACAAGAACCAATTTCGCATCACAACATTATGAAAAATACCCAACCCTAAGCCCTTTTATACAAGTATTAAACTGATTTAGGGTTATAACATGTCGGCCATATGTCAGCCATAATATGTACATTCCTGATCAGTCACCACAATCTAACACCTTTTATGTATGGTGGGTCAAAATAGTCTCAATGTCATATGAAAAAGATGTTCAAAGAAACCATTATTACCTACAAAAACATAAAGGATTTATTAGTCCAAAATGAATAATGTAAAAGTAAACTAAATTTACACTTTAAATAATATCAATTTTAAAGCACCTGGAAGCTTTTGTTCTCTTAATGGAAACATAGTTTTCTTATTCAGCAACAATGTCCCTCCATACAAACCAGTACTAATCACAAGAACTGCTCTAGGAAATGGATCAGCTTCAATAGTACTGCTCTTTGTTGCTCTATCAACTGAAACATCATACAATTAAATGACAATTTTAGTACTGCTCTCTGTTGGTCTACCTCCCTTCCTATGTCCATGTCTCTCTATGTGCGGCTATATATGTATGTATGTATGTATGTATGTATGTATGTATGCATGGTGTGTGTATGAATGTGTTTGTGTGTATGCAAGCTTTTGCAGACATCATTTAAGCACTAATATGCTACTTCATTGTTCATAAACTTGTAGAAAGACATTACAAAATATAACACATTACAAAATATAACAAAACAAGGTTTTACTAGTTCTACTGGGCATAGACAATGAGGTTTGCATGGTCCTTGTTGTTGACAATGCAACAAACAATAGTAGACTGCCAACTGAAGGAGGAGTTTGCACTTCATCATGAGCTGAAGAATAGAATATTGTTAGCAAATACATTTTCAATGGATAAATATCAAATGGGATACTAGCAAGAAACATCCACAAAACAAAAGGTAAGTGTTATAATGTTGATCAAAACAAACAAAGTGTTACTTACATGAAGGTACTGCACAACAATCCTGACCATATTCACCATGTGACCTCGCAACTGTCACATATGTCTATACAAGAACACATAAAATTAGAGATCATGATCCATAAGATACTATAAAAGATCAATATCTATTGAACTTCTATTATTGCTTACTTTGAAAGATTGGATTCTATAGTCCAATTCTATTCTCAGTGCCTCTTTCTCCTCACTTCTGTCACCCTTGATGATAATTTTAACAAGATCATTAGTGTATCTTTGTGTAATTTGTTGGGTGATGAATACAGGGTCAGTACTAAGGCCAATGTCATGTAGATATGATGCCTATATTTCAGATTGCATTTGATCAGCGATCATTGTAGCTTTTTCCTATCATTTGTGACTTCAAATATTCGTATACTTTCATCAAAATAACTCCAAAGCCATAAAGAAAAGAACACAATAATAGGAAATTTGTTTCTATATTAACATTAAAATTTACAATAATTAATGTTTACCTCTATTGAAGGTGTTTGAGATGGTGCATCCACATCGCCCTGTGAAAAAAATTAGTAAGTCTTAGAAATCAGCAACGAAATTAAAGTAATAGACTTACCAAAAAAATATTAATAATAAAGTAGATTGTATATGTAATCATTTTTCGTAAGTTGAAAATTTAGTGTAACTAATGTTTATATCTAAAAAAATATTTGACATGTTCTACTTAATGTTTATATGTGCACATATGGTTTGGAAAGAAATATTTGGTCATACAAGACCCTATCATAGTTAACATTGATCGTATCTAAAGCTTTCATTGATCATCATGATCTTCATCCATGTCATCATCATCATCATCATCATCATCATTGAACTTGTCACTTTGATCATCGTCGTCACCACCACCATCTTCATCACCATCATCATCCTCTTGATCACTATCATCATCATGACCATCATCACCATGATCATGATTGTCATCAGCATCATCATCATTATCACCATTATCATTAGCATGACCAAAATTATCACCATTTTCTTCTTCTTCATCACTAGGTAACTATCATTCTTGATAATCATTTACTTCCTCTTGTGCTTCTTCAATATCTTCTTCTTCGATCACATTATACTTTACTAGCCTTCCTCTTGGGTCATGTCTAACAAAAAATGACCAACCTGGTTTGTTTGGAACACCAAAGTAAAACACTTTCTTGCATTGACTTGGAAGAACATAGGGCTCATCTCCGACTGGCTCAAATGACCTTGTATTAATCATAGTAAATCTATTGTTGTGTTCAATAACAGTCCTATTGGGATCATTTTGATTCAGTCATAACCTAAACCATTTGATGAAAAATAGAACTATTTTGAATGAATCAAAGTCGCACTTAAGTATATCATCCAAAATGCCATAGTATCAATTTTCAGATTGTTGAGGATGTATGTCAGTTCTAGATGAAATATTGGTGACCGCAAAGACAACACTTATCCCAAAATCACACATTTTCTTCGTTTCATCTAACTTTTTTGTGCAAAATTTATAGCCATGGTAGTACATAGCTTTGTGGTGGTGTTTGACCTAAAATTATTCAAACATGTCAAGAATATTCTCATTGATCTGTGAGTTGATATTAAACTTATGTCTCATGATTAGTAATCTTATGCATACCTTTGTATCTCTTAATCCATATATTAGATCAAGTACCATTGGCGTAACATTGGGATCTCCATTACAATGAGCTTCTTTAATCAACGATGCAACACCATCCCATGTTAATGAGTGACCATTTTCTTGAGACTGTTCAATCCACACTGTCATCCAATCAAGATTGTTTGCAATGTAAAAGAGTAGTGCATCCCACTCATGACCAACTATAAAGAAAACAATTACACCAGTCAGAAACAATTTATATATATTGATAATGGATAAGAATTTTTAAATTAAAAAAAAAAACTTATAATTACCTCTCACACTCCTCAATCTACCTTTCCCTGTCAGGTACTCCCCTTTGAATTTTTCATTACAGTTGGGATCCCAAATGCGATCTACATGGATATTTGCTATAAGCTTTGGAAGATATTCACTGATATAAACCATGGTCTAGTATATTATATATCCCTCTATCATAGAACCCTTAGGACGTGCTCTTTGTCGAACCAAGCCCTTCATAAATTTCAAGTGCCTCTCAACCATCCACATTGATCTAGCTTGTGGTCTACAAAATTCAATCTCCTCAACTTGATGTATGATGTAGTGTTCTTGAGCATTGAAAAACGTTGGAGGTAAACGCTTTTGCATTTCACATATAAGCTATGGAATTTTTTTCTTTCAATATTTTATATCTTTTTTATCAATTTCTTTAGATGATAACCACCTAAAAGAGATTCAACATGCAAAAACACATAGAGGAGATTTCAAATAAAATTATACAATAGATTTCAAATAAAAAGCTACAAATCTAAGAAAAAACACTCTTCTAACCTCATGTATTTTTCAAGATCATATATAACTTGTTTAATACTATTGTGGAAGGGATAGAGGTAGGACAAACTGCAATCATTAAAAAATGATCATTTCAATATATTATTAAATAATGCAATTGGTACTACATTCAATCTTACAAATATACTATAAATAGAAAAAATGACTACCTTGAGGAAGGTATGCCAATCATGTGTTTTCAACCCTGGCCCAAAATCACCTTTCTTTGATAGAAGAGTTCTTATATTTGCAGCAAATTCTATTGGAAATTTAATTTTTTTTATGACTTCTTTTAATGTATCACTTTGTTGCTTTGTTAATAACTAAGGAAGGGCACTTGTATTTATGCGGTCTCCATTCCTATTTGATTCAATGAAAAATTTTAGTGCATGATTAGATTCATGAATGTCAGTACAAATTTTAGCAATTTGTTCTCTATCATGCCTTCCATCCAACATTTTCTATAGTGTCTCTATTACATTCTTTCCAATATGCATAGCATCAAACAAATGCATGATTGGGAGATCCTTGTGGTATGGTAACCTACTAAATTGAGTAGGATACCTTTTCATTTCTCTAGGAAGTTGGTCATTGATGCCTTGATGACCTTCACAAGCACCAGTTATAGCATTAGTAAATATAAGACAATATCAAAATACAAATTGTAAACTTCAGACGACAAATTGGACATTACCTCAATGATTTAATCGATCGTATTCCAACTTCCATAAATGAGGTGTCATTATTCATGACCTTGATGATGTCTCTTCTTTCCCATTGAAAAGATTTTTTTTAGCAATTCGATACTTATGATTATGGTGGAAAAAGTGTCTAAACTCATCAAACACCTACTTTCCTAAACTTCTTGAATGACGATATTTCATCTCTGGACCACAAACTGGACATGCAAATTTTCTTTTTGTCTAAAGACCTAAAAGATCATGTATAATTGGATCATGTACAATGATCATACGTAACTTAAGCATTTGATAGTAATGTGTAAGCACTATAACATACCAAAAATATGTAATCTTAACAATATAACATACCACAAAAATGAGTTAGCCCAGGGCATCATGTATTGTCCATACAAGCATTGCATGGAATTGAAATTGTTGATGTCCTATCAGTCTAGAGATGTCATACATAGTGATGTCATTCCATAACTTCAACAACTCATCAATTAGGGGCTCAATATACACGCTCATATCTTTAACTTGATATTTACCTAGCAATTGAATGAACATAAACATCACATAATTATAATAAACATTTTCATGCACTATTTATAAATTAATTTAGATAACTATAAAATAAAATAAAACCTAGTACAATCACTGACAACATTATGTGCTCCCTCTTTATGGACATCCAAGGAGGAATGTTATTGTTAATAACAAAAATAGGCCATACTGAGTAAATAGATCTCATATCTCCATATGGATTGACACCGTCCACTACCATTAAAAGTTTCAGATTACGAGGTTCTTCTTTAAAGTGTGACCATGTTTCTTCTATCTCTTTAAATGCAAAAGCATCGACAGGCATTCGCATAATGTCATCCTAACTTCTATTGTGTGCATGATAATCCATAAATTGTGCCAAGCTAGTGCACCTGAATAACTATTCAAGATGTGGAATAATAGGAATGTACCGAAGAACCTTGTGAGGCACTTTTTTTGTTATTTGATCTGACTAATATCTACTAACATAACAATCAGGGCATTCTATTTCAAATTCATGTTGTTTATGATATAGAATGTGATCATTGGAACATGCATGTATTGTCTGATACTTCATTCTAATCTGATCCATAATGTTAGATAATTCTCGGTACAAACGAGGCAAAATGTTTGATGGTGGTAACAAAAACTCACTAATCAACCTACAACAACAAATATGCATTATTAATATAATGAATAGTAATTGTATGCTAATATTGAAGATTACAAAAATGACATACCTTAGTATATGTGACATTGCTGCATTAGATATACTATTCATAACCTTTAAGTTCACCAACAACACTATAGCTAACAGTAGAGTTGTTTGAGAGCCTTTGTATAAGGGCTCATGTACCTTCTCAAGTAAAGGTATATCAAGACCATCTTCATCATTATTATTAGATTTTCTAGTACCATCATTTTGAGCCTCTTCATCACTTGCCTCAATACCATCTTCTTCAATCATGTCCTCTGGCACATTATCATCTTCTTCCATGGGATTGTTATCCTTAGCTTGGATATTCACACCTCCATGTTCCTCCAATAGGAAATCCACATTCAGTAATGGATGAAAATCATGGCCCCCTTCAACATGATCATATTGCCTACAATGACTCTAGGCTGTTGTGATTAGAATTCTTCGATTCTTGAAGCCCTTACACTTTTTGCAAGGACAATTACATTTATTAGGTTTTCTTCAGAACTAAGCCCACAATGCAGCCATTGTCTCATTATTTTGTTTTGGGTTCATATTGTCAGGCATGGTCTTTCTTCATAGGAAAATATACCTAGAAATAAATTGGACATGTTGTGATTAATGTTTATATCTGCACATATGGTTTTTGTTAATTAATGTTTTCAAATGTAACTAAAATGATTACAAACATATAAAAAATGACTTTCATAGGGTCTTATTACATCAACTATTCTAACATGGTCATGTTGGTTATCTTGAGACCTTAATGTCTTCTCATGCATTCAACCTTGACCTTGATGCTCCTGCATCATTCTCCCAAGGATCAAGGAAAGTTGGATCATCATGGAATTGAGTAGGCAGACCTTCTAGGAAGTTGCAATACTTCAACCTTGTAAGTGTCACATCAATGCAATGGGTACTAAATAAACAATTTAAGTTGATGAGAAATAGTTGTTATGAATTTAAATTATAAGCATCACCTCAATGCAATGTGTATTAAACAAACAATTCAAGCTGATGAGTATGGGTTTTTATGAACCAAAACTTATAAAATATGCATTAAGTCCATAACTGTTGTTTACAATGAGTATGGGTTTTTTTTCTAAGAACATACCTATTGTTTACAGTCATTAAGTTTCTATATCCTCTAAGAAATTTGAAGCAATGAGCCAAAGTCACATGGTTGAAGATGATCATTGTCCCCTCAAAGCGCCATCGTTTGATAAATTGTTGCATTGAAATATGATCTAGAAAGGGCCTTTCCACATAGTATGTTGGCACTATTTGGCAATCATCGGTCATGTGGTTATTGCAGAGAGGCTAAGGACCAAACATAGAATCATGGAGATAGTGGATGGATGTACATGGAAAATTTGTTCCTCTTTAGCTACTAATCTTTCTTTGTGCTTGTCAATTAAAACATTATTTTTAAACTTGATCTTAATAATTTTTATAATCAATGGCTTTCTTTCCAATTTCTATCTCTCAACTCAACACATTTTTTCATTTTTGTTTCCTTCTTGCTTCATCATAAATACTTGGTTCACAAGAACTTATGGTGTTCTTCTTGCTAAGATTATGAAGTGGATAATGACTTTCAATCTAGATAATCAAATGTTTGGCTCAACTTTTTTGGGTAAGTGTGATGATATATAGTGCACTATAAATTTTCTCTTCAATGAAAGGATTAGCACCTCTAATTTTCAAATGGCCATCAACCAGAACTAGCTGACAATCTAACCCTAAAAATACATTTTATGCCAAATTCCAATCATAGTTAAAGACATTTAGCTATTGGAAAATGGCAATATTATGTCTTATTTCAGATATGAAATAAAATGGGCAAGAAATGTAGAAGAACATTAAGTTTTTATCCACCAAAACATGAGTAAAATTGTATAAACTAAATGTATTTTTAAAATTAATGTCAATTCCCTTCAAAAGAAATATTTTGCATGCAACTTACTTGATGAAGATATTTCAAGTTTAACAACTCTTTAATCATAGGTTCCACAATAGTTGGAAGCTTTGACCTATCTGTTAGCTGTGGTTTGGCCTGTAGCAACAAAAAAATCTTAATATATCCATCTCAACATTCAAAAAATACATCAAGCAATTCAGGTCAGTTCCAATATATAAATTAACTAGCATTTGTTTCTTCTTTAACATATTCAACAATCAAGTACAATTAATAGGAATACAAGAGCAAAACTTGAAATTCTACTAATGTCATCAATGTTAATCTTGGGTACTAGTACAAAGCTAGTAAGAAACCTGTAGTTGTACCAACCAAGATATTTACAAGACTTGATCACAAAATGTTCATTTAGCACAAAACAACTTCAAAAATATTGTATATATAAACTCTTTGATGCTGTCAAAGGGAACAATTATTTTAATAATGTTTTACATAAGAATTGCCAGAGGAAATGATAAGCATGAAATATATTCAAGTTTTGACACTAAGAAATTGAAACATCCACACTCAAGAATTGCCTCAACTATTTAAATTCACTCGAATTATGACTTACAACTTCTTTGAAAAACAATGATTTATATATTCAGTGGTATATTAAGTACTATATACTAGTGCTTGCACCAAGCATAGGTGCAAGAGTATAGTTGATAGTGGCATGCAGTTGATTATTTTAGAAATGTGGTAACTAGTAGCATTGTTTTATAGAAAAGCCCTAAACTATTATTTTGTAGGAAGATAACTATAACCAAAGTAAACATGGTGTGCACAACTAGCATCATTTGATTGTTTTCTATTTTGAGGTGTAGAATATTTGGTGGATCTTAATTTTTTGTGGAAACTATTTTGAGCAAGGATATGCTAAAAATGAGTTCTTCTTCTACAACCATAAAAAAATTATTAGATTCACCATCCAAACTATTGTGTTTGAACCAAATATCAATATGTAGTTTACGAACAGTTGGCCTAAATGGTTTTTGTTATAATTGAGAATAACACTGAGCTTGATTTGATGAGGTTTTTTATTGAATCATAAGTTTATGGGGCAATGCTTGGTATTAGATACAACTACAAACATGAGAAGGGTCATTGAACTTGGAAGCAATAGCTAGAAACTATTTACTATTCCCAAGCTATTGTCTATTTGCAATTCTATATTAAAACAACAAATAAAACTAAGGTCTCACAATGTTACAATGCACTACCTTGCTTTAAATTAACTTTCTAGAATGATGACATGGTGAGTAGACCAAAGTGTGGGTATATATTTTACAGATTAAAATGTCCATAACTATCCAAGCTACTATTACAAATTCAAGTAATAGTATGAAAGAAACATTTCTACAAATGTAGGAATGAAGTACGAAAAAGTGCTAGACCTAAACCAGTGCATTCTTCAAAATTCATCATGTAAACAAGAAAAAGATCATATAATGTATCTCACTAAAAAGATAAGCATGCAAGCCTGAAACCTAAACATCAAAAAGCTTTGGCTTAGCTTAAAAAGTTGCAGCACAAGAACACAAAGTAAATAGGAATTTTCCTGGAGGACTGGAAGTGATACAAGAGTTATGTGAAAATTTGACAAAAAATAGTTGAAGAGTTGGAAATCAAGAAATGACCTAGAACTGTGCTCAAAAGCATTCTTGATCCCACTGATCCAGGTAGTAAACTTATTAAGCTTTTACTGGTTAATAGTCACAAGGTTTCTAATGCAAAAGTAAAGATCTGCAGTATGTTAGTGCCCAGAAGCAATAAATACGCCAACCCATAATAAGGATCTATATGTTTCCATGTCTTACATATCAATAGTGACTCACTGACTTATCAGTAGAACATATCAAGGACTACTTAAGTTGATGGCACTAAGTTTGAAAATTTAAACTAAATACCCATAGCTATGCATATAAAAAACTTACAGAGGTTGTGTGGATATATCCATGGAGTTGCTGGTTTCTCAGGTTAACTATGTTGGATAGTAAAAATGTTTTCTAAATTTTTTTCACAAGTTTGAATCTGTCAAAACTAGCAGCCACTAATTTATTATGTCAAATCAACGTACCCAACATCTAGGAGATAAATGTGCAATACAATTTGTGTGCTATTCACATTAAATTTTACAAAAATGATCCCTCAATTGAGGACAAAGTATCTTTTAATGAGTACATTAGATATGCTGGTCTAAATTTTTGCGAATCAAATTTTCTTAGGATCATAAAAAAAATTAGATGAGAAGTTTTTGATAAGTCATAGGGCTTTAGTTTTTGGCATAGTATATTTTGATACCTTTGAAAAATCTATGAAAAGCCTTAGGTTTTTCCTTTTAAGTTTTTCCTGGCACAAAAATTTTAAAAAGAAAAAAAAAAAAAAACTAGAAGGAGCGAATATTCTTTTCCTGCCTGCTTTATCACCGTTGTTAAGTCTTTTGAAAAAGGGATTTTAATCTTGCCATCTGATCTAATTTGAATCTACGATTGTCGCATGTTCGCTATGGGAAGATGCTCGTATGTTAGGCATAGTGAGGTAGCAACCATTGAAGAATTATGTGTGATACTAAAAATTGGAGTCGGGTGCTACGAAATGTGTTGGTAGGAAGATCTATTGACCATGTACTATGTCCCAGACCAGTCAGTTTCAAGAAGAAAGGCATGTGGAAATATTTGCAAGTGGTGTCACTAAATTTTAATTTTATCTGGCAATTCACCAAGTCGCTAACTGAAAACACTTGTGACTTGCCAGTGGTGATATAGCGAATGCTTGGATTTTCCAAAGATGACATCTTTCTGATATCAAAAGTAATTTTGAGGATCTTGAGGAAGATATGGTGCACGTTTCACTTTTTTCCTCTACAAGTTATTGCCTTTTGTAGTTTCGTTTTTCGAGCTTTGTTTTTAAATTGCTTACCAAAACTCACCATATCGCTAGTTGGATTTGTGGTTTTTATGCCGGTAGAAATGTAGCAATTGCTCGAAAAATAGTAATGTAACTGAAAAATACTCAAAGGTGGGCCCCAAATGAGTGACATGATAAGGCTAAGTTGTGCAAATCAAATTACATGGGGGCATCGTATTGAAATATCTTCGAGCTGAAAAACTTTGATTCATCAAAGCTCACCATGTCGCTAGTCAGATTGTTGGTTTTTTTTGCCGGTAGCGACATAGCAACCCACCTAAAAGTCATAGACATGGCAAGGCCCAAGACATGTGATGTCATCAAGAGATTTAAAAATATATATGTGCCAACATGTTGAGCCAGCTCAGCAACAACGGTATCATGGACCCACTTCCCGTGTATAAAGTACAAAGATTTTTGATCATGAGATCAAGCTAGGATCAAAGGCCATCATTAGCTCACTATGAAGGAGTGCTTGGAAGTTATGTATAGCAAGTTGGCAAGTGGTGGCCCATCACTATTACAGTAAATTGCTGACCGCAAGATCAAATCTAGATCAACAATGCTCATTAACTCACTATGAGGAGATGTGTAATAAATAGATATAGCGAGTTAATGAGCAAGGGACCCACCATTGTGTTCTTAAAGGTTGTTTCAATTATTTACCACATGATTAAAGTAAGATCAGTGGTTATCGCTAGCTCGCTATGGAAAGGTGCTCGAGAGTTATGTATAACAAGTTTGCGAGTTGATGACACGTGTTCATGGTCATTCGTGGGCCTAGTTTGAAGTGCCAGCCTTGAAGGAAAAGTACAGATGGAGGTATTTCATTGGTTTGACTACCAATGTGTTAAGAAGAAAGCTGAGTTAGCCTAGTTGTCATTTCTAGGTCGTAGGATTTTTCATGGATCAACGACACAAGTTTAAAAAAGAAAATGCAACATCACTCTATTTTTCTGTCCTACACATTTATGATAGATGAAAGCTTTGCGTGTGGAAAAAATAGAGTATAATACAAGAGATTTTCATTAATTCTAGTCCCACGCAAACAAAGATTGCAAATTTGCTGAGCACAAGAGCCTATTGATTTCGTCGTGTTAAGCTTGGTAAGAATGTGAAAACTATTCCTTAGTTGTTCAAGATCAATTACAAAAGTTCAAAGAAGAACAAGTTCAGCAAGTCCAGTAAGTACTCATACTATAACCTCTGTGGCATTCTAGTTCTCTCAATATTGTCAAAATGCCTCCTAAGAAGCCATTTTTTGGGCAAATTAACTATATGGATAGGAATGTCCATGATGATTTATTAGAATTACTCCCAAAGTCTACTATAGAGCATGCACGAGTTAAAATTTTGATTTCCTTAAACCCTAGGATTAACATTGTAGATGCCTATATGAAAGGGGAATTGGGTAAGGGATGCAACAACTACTCAAGTTGGTCTTATCCTATTTAAAAAGTGGTTTTCAGAAAGGAAGTTGTTTTCCCTGCATGCTAATGTCTAGAATTTTGATTTGGGAAAGTTAGTAGTCCCAAGTGTTTTCATGGATTATGATTTTCTTGAAGCCATTGCTAAGAATTACGACCAAGCCATTAGGGTTGTAAGAAGAAAGGATGGTGTGCCTCTGGTCTTGATTACTCCTAAAGAAATTAGAGAAGTTTTTCACTTGGAACCATTATCACATTACCATGTGCAAATCAATCTACTAGAATTAGAGAATGAATATAAAGCAAAGAAGGATGTAATCAGGGGAGGTGCACTGAGGGCACATATTGGTACAATAGGAACTTTTCTAGTAATTACTATAGTCTCTAGAGAGCCTTTTAAGAAGAGTCTTTTTACTTCCTAGGCTATAGAGATATACAGAACCTTATGTTGAGCTTTTGGTCAAGATGAGCAAGAACTTATGCCCATTGGTTTCATGTACATGATGGTTCAGATTGCTTCCTTTAGTGTAGATTTTATTTTTGATTTTGCTTCCTTTTTGGATGAAGAAATTCACATTGTTTTAGTTGGGATTGCGAAGGGAAAGGTGGAAAAGACTTTTGGTCACTACTCTCTATTAATGCATATGTTTTTGTTCAAAGGAGTGACATATTTTGGTAATAAGATGGAACTAAATAGATAGGAGAATGGGGAAATATTGTCAGTCTAGTTGTTTAGTGTAGATATGACCTAGAATGCAAGTAATGCTAGATTTGTTAGATTTGATAGATATTTTGCTTCTAATTTGAGGTGCCTTATATTGAGTGACAATCCCAGAATCCCTAAAGCACTAATGAGTCTCATTAAGCCTATGGATAACCCCCATGACTTGAAAGTTTCACATAATTGGGGATATATAATCCCTTACTCTATTTCTATTGTTTTCAAAATATATGGTTTTAAAGGGAGTCCTCATGTTTTGCCTTACCAACTACCTTTGAAGGTAGGAGTAGCAGAAGTTTTGTGGCAGTTAGGGGGAGTTGAAGAAATATTTTTGTTGAAAAGGAAATTAGGGTCAATTTTCCATACCTGCACAGTGGCCCATCAGTTTGTGATTACAAAAGGGGGATGGCTCTTTTTGCATAAAATTTTGGAGTAGTATATGATGGTTGTCTCTCATCCCCATTTTTGTGATTCTAAGGGATTTTTCAATTAGATGTTGAGGCATAGAATCAAGTTGGGACCGGTCAAGCATGATTCTTATTATCCAGAGGACATTATAAGGAATGAATTCTCATTGTAGGAGCAAGAAACTAAAAAGGAAAAGTGGAGAGTTTATTGCCAGGTCTTAGAATTCATTCATTGTTTTGATAATAAATATGATCCTTTAGATAATGTTGTTACAGAGGCTAACAAAATAAGTAAACTCATGAATACCTTCCCTAAAATAATGGAAGTCATGAATGAAAACAAAAAAAAAATTATTGATTCATATCCTGATAAGGCCAGAGAGGTCATAAGGAGATTGGTTTTCACCCCAAATGTGGGAGCTGGTAAAATAATTGTACAAAAGAGGCCTGGGTATACTATAATTCAGAATAAAAGGGTTCCTATAGATAAGGGCAAACAAATAAAAGGATCCACAAGTATATTCCAAGAGGAGAGACTTAATGAGACTAGTCCTATGAGGTAGAAGGTAATAATAGAAGAAAGGCCTCAAGTTGAGGAATATTCATCCACTCAATCCCCTTTGAGGATTGGAGAAGAACATCTCACTGGTGAACAGATCAAACAGATGGGATCACAAGGAGGTATTTTTATTACTCAAGCAGAATTAGATGAGGGTAACCCTCCAGAACCTTCCCTCCCAAGTTTGGATCTAATTGTAGTAGATTATAGTGGTAGGGAACTGGACCCTATGTTAGAGTAGGGAAGTCATAAATTTTTGATTGATGCCAATTTTGTTAAATCTAGGGCTTTTCAGTAGTTTGCATGGAGGGAAAACATGAACATTTTTGAGAAGTGTAAAAAGATGAAAATAGAGCATCCAAAAGTTGATGAAACTTCCATTCATAACCCAACTAAAGAAGAAATGATAAAAGAATTGCAGAATATAAGCCCTAAGGAAGGGAGGATAATGGTCAAGGTATCTAACATTTTATTGTTGCCAAATTGGGATATTGATGATGCTTTAGTTTTTAGTTCTGTTTCAAATAAATTGACTTTGCAAGACAAGAATAAAGAGAACTTTCAAGGCACTACATTCATTGAAGATCAAGCTGCATTGGTTAGTTAGTCACTGAGAAGAGAATCCAGAGCCACATCATCATAGTCAAATGACTCTAGCTTGATGAGAAGCTTAATTATGAGAAGAGTTTCTAATACCTCACATGTGTAGGTAGCATCTTGGAATGTGGAATCTTCCAAGTTTCTTTTGGATACTGCAAAGAAGGAGGAATAGGCCATGTCTAAGTTATAGGGTAAATATGAAACACTTCTAGAGACCTATAATAGGGAGGTAAAAAGGAGAATTGAACTTGAAAACAAGGTAATGGGGAAGTCCACAAGGCCAAGAATAACATTCCCCCATCCTCTAGTGGAACCTTTTAAATCCACCCCCCTTGTAGAACTACCAGACACACCTCAAAGGCCAGAATATTATACAGCTGAGGATTTTGAAGAAGAAAAAAATAAGGTATGGGCTTTACATGTAGAGTTAAATATGCAATATGAGAATAAGCTTAGCAAGGCCCTAATGTATTTGGTAGATAAGATTGAATGGCCCTTGTTTTTTGATCAGTTGGCAAGAGTAATAAGTATATGGGAGCAACTAAAAACCCATGATGAAATCCTCAAGCCTATTGTTGACAAGTGGGGAAAAAGGGAAAAAGAAATCACCCCTTTATGTTATTAAGTTATAAGGTCTTTAAATGACCATATTGAAAAATTATATGATATTGCTAATGACTTGACAAATTTTGATAACAGGAGAGTTGCTTTACAACTAAAAATTGTTTGTTATTTGAATAAATACAAACATAATTTTTTTTATCTATTTCCTTGTGCTTTGGATAGAAAGAACCAATTGAAAAATAAGAATGAATGGAGTAAAGAACTAGATGACCTTTTTTTCATAAGGATACATAAAGTTGTTAATGAAAAGGGGCATGCTTGGTGGGCCACCATGATAGAGGAATTGGTTAAAGTCTAGTTATTTTTTGATTCTTTGAGGCAAGAATTTGTTGGTTTTGAAAAGGAGGTTGATTATATATTAAAGAAACAAGATGATACCTTGTAGTTCTGCTAGCCGGATAAAATACAATTTAACACATGGATGGTAGATATTCCTTCGAACCAAGAGTTGAAGGAACGCAGTTTAGATAATGATAGGGAACATGAAGATGAGGTGTAGGTCATTGATACATCAACACTAGAATTGAAGGAAGAAGAAAGTGAAAAGGAAATAGTGCTTGCTCAAGGCGAAAGCAGTGAAAACCCACAGGAACAAACTGATCTGAAGGCATCACAAGATCACCCCTCATTGGCTAGCTTGGCAGTCGTGTATTCTGAGGATTTGAAACAATGAGAGACAAATTAGAAGTTGATAAGTATAGCAGTAATAGGAACGGGCCTATCTAAAAGAATATTTGATACACCTGGCATTCTGTTGTGACCTTTTTGTCTTTTGTGTAATGTTTTGTTCCTTGGACACCTGTCAATCACATTTTCCCTTTGCTTGTTGCAACTCATATCTATATTAATGATTTTTCAAAGCATTGTGATGGTCTGAGACTTGTGTAATTTTTTGTTTTCCTTCAAGAAGAGTACATATATAGTTGTTCCAATAGTATGTAGGGGTTTTAAGTTTGCTTCCATTGTAGTTTCTAATAAGTAAATTGAAATGATAGAAATGGCAATCTATTCTGGGCATTCAATTGGTTTTCTATTGGTTATTGTATTAGTCATATGAAAAGGATAATACAACAGGGTATTTACACTATAGCTCTGTCATCAATTTTTGTCTCTAGTTTATGGGTTTGTTTACTTTGAAGTCATTTGAATAAGGTTTATTTGGCTGAATATAGTCTGAATGGGTTGTATATTGGTTTTATTGTTGCTTTTAATTCAAGCAATTATATAAATGCTTCAGTAAATCAGTAGGGTTTATGAGTTCATAAAAGGGATATTGCATAAGAATGGAGATGGGTGATTGCAGTTGATTAATTCTTATACAAGTTATTTGAATTAGATCTCCCACCAATAGTCAATTTCTTGCCCAATGGATAAGGTATTGGTCCTATAAATCGAAAGTAAACAAGGATGAATTCTGCTGCTACATATCAAGTCATCTTATTAAATCAAAATTATTTCAATCCTGTCCAAGAATTATAAATGCTGGTCTCAACTCATTTATATCTAATTCCTAAGTCTTAGGTAGCTATTATTTTCAGAAATATTTGTAAATTTTAGGAGAATTATGACCATATCTGCGGATAAGGGATATGTATAAGTTTTAGAGCATTGAAGAATTGAAGTGAGTTGTGTATGTATGTGAAGGTACCATATGAGAATCATAATGAAACTAAGATAATTTCATACATAGTTGCATTATAATTATCCCTAGGTATACCATCCTTGGTTTAGCAAAGCCAGAAGAGTAGGAAACCATCATTTGGTTTTGTTGAAGTTGGGTTATAGTGATTCATTCATATAGTTGATATTGGGAATTGGCTAATCCCTAGATTGTGTGAGTCATTTCATTGTGATATTAAGCATTTTGTTGCTTGATAGTTTCAATAGTTTGAAACATCGACAAGATACACGCTACTCCTAATCATTGAAAGCACAAGGATGAGGGAAAAAATGAATAAGTATTTATAGCAAGATTATCTATGAGAGAATATAACACAGCTTCAAGAGTATGAGCTATGATAAAGCAAATTGCTTCTTTTCTTCTTCTTTTTTCTCCCACAGAAGCATACCCATCTGCACATCATTTGCTGGAATCACTACATTACATTTTCTATTTTGGAGAAATAGTTCCTTAAAATGGTACTTCTAGATTGCACCAGGAAAGCTTGTATAACTTATAACAATGCATCTCATATAGTTTCCTCATAGTATTTACATTGTTGGGGCTCCAAACTCTATAATGAAGTTCTTTTGAAAACTTGCAAGCTAAGCTTCCTTTCTTCTTTAAATAAAGTAGTGAAAAAGACTCCTGACTCAACAAGGTCATGTTGTGGATGCAATCCATACAGAAAGATGAAAATAAACTACTGGAATGAAGAGGAAAGGAATGCAAATATAGATGTTCTACAATATATCAATCCTCCCAAAGATTGAGTTCTTGTTTAATGTCTTGCAAAGAAATCTATAGTAAAATGGCCACAAACCTATGTGAATAAGTCTAGATCAAATTATGTTAGAGGTAATGCTACTAATTTGAGTGAAAAATAAAATGGGAGCAGCTATGGATATTACATTCTTTGTTTCCGATCCAGAGTTTTCCAACACCAAGACATCTCGAGATTCCCTGCATGCAAAAGAAATACAAAAAATGAATAGTGCAATATATCAAAAATATAAATTTTCCACAGCTTTATCCTTGCACTTAAATATATGCTAACCCTGAAGCTAAGCATCATCTATAAAACAACTTTTTTGACTTAAAAGAATTAACAGTGGCTCTTTTTTTTAAATTGTCATGAGTAGAAGAGAAAGAGAAAATGTAAAAGCATTGAATAGCTTTGGAATCCGCCTCTACAACTTTCTGATAGATAAAAAACTTGGAATGATATCTAAAGACCAAATTCTTACCTCCTTTCTCCTCTCCTATTGACCCTACACCAAACTCCTGTCCATTGCAGTCACGGTGTGCCCCAAAACAAAATTAACACTGTCGTGACCTTTTTTCTTATGTTTTGAAGGTCAAAATTTAAACAATTTTACCATTGTCAAAATTTGGTCAAAATTTTGACCATATCAGGCCCATTTTTTCAAAAAAAATGAATTTAACAACCCAAATAGGCCTTTGGTTGAAAATTTTGGTCGAAAATGAGGGCCTAGTGTACTAGTGTATCATAACGGTAGCATAAGAATTCATGATCTTCTCATAAGAATTCTCTAGGTCCTCAAGGAAATTGCATGAAAGGTCCAATTAATAGTGATAATAAAATTGCCTCTTCCAAAATGAAGTAAGGAGATCTCCTTATATACCAAAGCCAAGAGGCATTCCCAAATTGGAGGGAAAATAAAAATGAAATGAAAAGGTGTGACCCACATAAGAGAATGTGCAATTAGCATTTAACTAAGAGATGTGTAGTGCAAAACTCCATAAAAATTATAAGATGAGGGTTTCTTTTATTTAATTTAAATGCAAAATAATCCCTTTTCTTATAAAATAAAATGTGTAACATCTATTTAATTATTTCTCTTAAAAACTAATTGTTGCACATAAAATTAAGTGAGGAGGGATTTTATTTAATTAAAGGGGAGAAAATTCCTTTAATTACACAATACAAAAATCAAGATGATCCAACCATTTATTTAAAATTAATTAAATAAATTAACTCCAATTTAATCAAGTAAATTAATGTAAAATAATAATGATTAATTAAATAATTCAAATAAATTGAATAATTCAAGTAATTTAGTTTGATCAAAGGAAATGGTGATGTAAATATTGATTCAAGCTCGAGATAAATTATGAAATTGGTGCACATAGTCAAGGTGACCATTTTAGGGTGCATACATTTGCCCCTCTTTGACTAATGTGTGTCCACATACATGACAAGAACATTAAGTTAAAGAACTATAAAATAAAGTGTGTATAAAGATTAAGTATCTAACTCTTGTTCCCACAACATGCCATCTGGGGTCTTACAGGGCCTGGAACACAATATGCTACTATGGGTCTTATAATTATAGGTCTACCCAAAGATGTTTCAGAAACTATAAAATTCATGAAATATATATAAAGGAGAAAGAAAAATATCAACACCCAAAAAATGAAAAATCGTGCATTGACTTGCCCCAGGTACAATAATCATCTACCCAAGGGAGGTAGAAAAAGATGAGTAGATTTTGAATCAATTTTGCAAACAACAAAGCTCAATAGAGTGTTCTTGCCCAATCATAATAAAAATCAAAATGAAGGAAAGGCTAAGAAAGAACAAGAAAGATATGATCAAACTAGAAAAAGGTTCATGATGAAAGATAAGCAATATACAGATCATGAAACCAAGGTTAAATCACTAAGCATGAAAAGAATGTCCCAAATCAAAAGAAAGAAAGGGCACAAATGAAAGACAAGAAGATGGAAAGAGGAAGAGTAAAAATGCCTCAAAAACCATCAACTATGCAAGATATGACATTTTGATTGAGATCACAAACAAGTGACATGTACTAAAAGCACAATCATGATCTAGCTAAGAAATGATGAAGGAGATCTCTCTAAAGGGTAAAAAAAAAAAATCAAAACCTCCAAAAAGACAAGGGGATAAAATACATGTTCATGTCCATATGACACTTATATCCATTCTATGTACTTACTCATTTCAGCCAAGATTAAGATCCTAGTTTTAATCATCGAGCCGAGCTACACAACCTTCACTAGTTAAAATAATGAAGCTATGAATGTAACTCTATTGGAAATATCACACAAGCATCACTAATCACCAAAGTAATATGAAGATATGAATGTGATCAAAAGCTTCCCACAATCATCACTAGTCACCAAGGAAATTATGATGATATGAATGGGATCTAGTAGTGTTGAGAAACACTATGAGTCTTGAGATCAAAACCACATAAACAAGAAATCAACCAAAAATGTGTCTCATGCTCCATAGTTCTCTAGCCATGCATCCCAGAGAAAACCATAGAGACACTCATCAATACTAATCAAATCACTTTAAAAAAAAGAAAACCACATGCCCCTAGTGGAAAAATGACTACGGAGGGAATATAAAAAACATATAGATATAGTGCAGTAAACATGTATATATAGCAATGAGCAATCATCATAAAAAGAAAGATCAAAGCATAGTTCAACATTAAGTATAAACTAAAGCATGATAATCAAGACAAGACTCTTAAGGTAGTGTTAAGAAACATTGTTTTCGTATTTGAGATATTTAAGGAACACCATTGTTGATATTGAAAAATACCATTTCTTTTCTTCTTCTTTTTTATATTATTTTTTTGTATTTTTGGAATATATAACATTTTTTTTATTTTTTCAAAACCCATAAATATGTACAGATGCCCCCAGCAAGAATGAACATCAGGGATAGAACTTTTTCAAATGAAGCACACCAATAGGATTAGGGAGATGATCTCCCTCAAGTGTAGAAAATAAAGAGGCACCCAATCCAAAAGTAGCTATAATAATAAAAGGACCCAACCAAATTGGCTCAAATTTTTCTTTTTGAGCTCTATTTTTCCAATTCTTAGGATTCTCATGCAAAACAAGATCTCCCACTAAAAACTGTCTAGGGAAAACTTTCTTGTCATAAGTCTTAGACAATCTTTTTTGATAAAATCTCATGTGAACAAAAGCAATTTGTCTCTTCTCATCAAGTAAATCAAGTTTTTGTAATCTCATAATTCTGTAATTTTCATTTATCACTAATCTGTAAAGAGTAACACTCAATGATGGAATCTCATCCTCTAAAGGCTCAATATTGTAAGTATGAATAAAATCCTTTCTAACAACTATAGAATTAGAGTCTATCAAGTTCCTCTCAATTTCTCTTGAATCATAAAGTTGTCTAATAACTAGAGAATCTAGCTCATGAGAAATATGTGAGTTTCAAATCTCATTAATTGTACTAGGTTGAGAATCATAAGCATGAATCACATCAATACCCGAATCAACTATAGAAGGATCTAAAGATTAATCCAATTCATACTTATTTGCATATGCTCTTTCATAACTATTTTGTATATCTAAATCATTTTGAATTTTTGAAGAAGAAGCTTCATTAACTAAACCATGTCCATCTTCCCAAAGAAGATTAGTAAAAGGGATCAAATCATCATGTATATCTTTTTGATCAAGTATATACACTTCCTCATTGTCATCATCATAAAAATCAAAGATGGGTCCATCATCATCTTCTTCTTTGTAAATCCAATCTCTAACAACGCTTCCTTCTTCCACTTCTTCCATAGGAAGTAAAGTTTCAACCAAAGAAACAATGTCACACCCCCTCATTTCACTATTAAGTGTCTTAGATTCTATCACACATTTTACAAATTCTTCAACTGTCTCATTTGAAACTCTATCCAAAGGCATATGTGATTCTACGGAAATATTATTGATTGCCAAAGTATTAACTCCTAAAATACACATCTCAATTTCATTATGTGCAAATGTAACACACTAATGATATGTGGAAGAAACAACTTCCATTTCATGTATCTAAGGTCTACCAAATAAAATGTTATAAGAAAGGGTACTAGTATTAACCACATGAAATAGAAAATCTCTCTCAACTAACTCAATCTGAATAGGTAAAACAACCATTCCTTTAGATTGCCTTTCTCTACCATCATAAGATCTAATAGTAACCTTCTATCTAGTATCAATATCTTGTTTTGAATATCCCAAATTTTCAAGTATGTTTAAAGGACAAATATTCAACCCGATACCTCCATCTATCAGCACATGTCTAACAAGAGTTCTTTGAATCATGACTTCAATATGTAAGGCAAGATTATGTGGATGATTCAAATCCTTATCATTTTCCTTAATTTTAACCATGTTGATAATATTGTTTGCATTAGAATATCCATAATTTTGATTAGAATAAGTATAATTCACTTGAGTTTTCCCATTCTTTGATGATTCACCCTTTTCATACTTAGGCAATGGATCCTTATAAGCTTGATGATAATTATTAGTAGCATGACAAAAACCATCGGTTACTAACTTTCCATTATCAATCAAATTCTAAATATCATATTTTAACCTTTGAAAAAAAATTGTAGTATGAACAATTTTTCTCTGATGATATTTACAATAGGCATTATCATCCCAATGCAGACGCTTCATAGGAGGTGGTTTCCAATTCTCAATCAAAGCTAATAGATTTCCATCATCTAGTGCTTCTAAAAAATCTTCATAAGGTCTACTAATCTTTGTAAAAGTTCTTCTCTCTTGAGGATTTCTATAATTGTATCTAGAATTTTCTCTCATGAACATTATTTGATAACTTTTAAATTGTTTGGTCATCAGACTTAGGTCCATCAACTATACCATCATTAACCACATTTTGATTCCCTTTATAAGAAGTACTCCTATTCTTATTTCCATTGTTGTTATTATTCTTGTTGCTATTATCATTGATAATTCCTTGATTCTTCAAAACATCTTCAATACAAATAGTTGTTTCTACCATATTATGAAAAGTCTCAAACACCCATTTGCCAACCCATTTGCCAATTTCATTTCTAAATTTAGGAACCAAATTACTCATAAGTATATCAATTTTCTCTTTTTCTAGAATTTCTCTAGAGTAACGAGGACATAAATTTCTCCATCTTTGCATAAAGGTAACAAAGGGTTCTCCTTGATCTTGTTTGAGGTTGCATAAATCCAACATACAAACTCATTTTTGAACATTGTAAGAGAAGTGTTGAATAAATTTTTGAACAAGGTCCTCAAAATTCTTAAGTTGGGGAATAATCTTAGTGAACCATTCCATAGCTTGACCCTTTAAATTTCTATAGAAATCTCATAAGATAAGCATCTTTATGTGCAAATTCCAAGCTCAAAACATTAAACTATCTCACATGGTCACTAGGGTCTCCATTCTCATCATACTTATCATAATGAGGAAATTTTGTTTTCTTAGGGAATTCAACCTCTAAAATACTCCTCTCAAAAGGTAGAGAACAAAAACTCTCTAGAGAAAATGGATTCTTAGGTGTAATTTTATCCATTAACATCTTCATATTTTTCTCAGTTTGTTCTTGAAATGAAGGATTTTGTCTCTTGATATTCTTATTCACATCAAAATAATAAGGTACTTGAACACCTTTTTTGATTAAATCCATGAATTATTTATCCTTATTAATTTGAATGTATTGATCCATGTACTTGTGAAATTTTGGGTCTTTCTCTAATAAATCATAATTCACACCAAAACCACTTGTAGTAAATTGAGGGTGTTTTTGTGAATTCCTTGGAGAAGAAATTTGCCTTTGCTAATATCTAGGAGGAGATGGTTGTCTCCTATTTCCATTAGAAGATTATGAAGGTGACATATGTCTAGTAACTCTTATAGGAGGTGAAGGAGGTGGAGAACCATTATCACCACCAAAGAAATTTTTTCTAACATGTTATTTCATGAGCTCTCTTTTTTACCTCATGTTGTATGAATGTATCCATGTAAGATTGTTTTTCTTGTAGAAGATGTCTCTCCTAGTCACCTATAGGAGATATAGGAGGTTGAGAAACATTACCTCTCTGAGAAAGAATATCATTAACCATTTTTTGAGACATATCTTTAGCCATTTTTCTAGCTTGGGATTCTGTATACATACTTGCTTTACTAAATTAACCATTAGGGGTTCTTGGAGTTTTGTTGAGAAATTCTTGAGACCTAGCCAAAATTTTATGATTTTTTGTGCTACTCTTTTCTCTTGCTTCTCCAAGTATGGTATCTTTTCCAATTCATCTTGTCTGATTTTATCATCCATTGGGTGAGAGGATTTAGGTGATAATCCAAGAGGAGCAAGAAATGGAGAGTAGTGCTGATTTCCTCTAAAAAATCATTTGCTGAGGTAGTTCCATCAATATCTTCATGAGTTATGCGAGATCCCAAAGGTTCAACCCCATTTTGCCTTAATAATCTATCATTTATCATGTCATCCATGCTTTTATCTTTTCTTCTAGTGAATAACATGTCTTGCTCAAAAAGAGAAGATGGCCTATGTATGTTCAATTTACTAAGATTTCTAGGAGTAAACTCAATTGTCATTTTACCTTAGGTGTTTGATCAAAGACAGGTTCTTTTCCTTTACGTTTTTTATGAGTTGGAACTAGGGGTAATTGACAAAAGTTAACTTGAGGTTGTTCACCATGACTCACTTGAAACCTAGTCATAATTGGCATGAGAGGGAAAACACTAGTAAATAGGAAGATTCCAAGAAGCATTGGTATCACTCTTGGGTAGTAAAGTGATCACTTGTTCAATTAATAAGATGTAATAATGTAATTTTCTCTCACTCTTGTTAACTTAATCAACTAATAGAGGTCTCACGATTGGTTAACACAATATGCCATTGCTGGTCTCACAATTGTGAAATTATCCAAGAGTCATAATGTTTAGTAATAAAATGTAATAATATGAGATAAATTGATATGTTTAGACAAGTGAATGCCCAGAATCCAAGGATGACATCAAAGACTCCCAAAGAAAACTTTCTCTACTAGGGAGATCTCTAAATTTGCAAGTTTTGATGCTGGTGAAAAGATGAGACAAGACTTACTAACTCAAAGATAGCTATGATGCAAGGATCCAAAGTGACAACAAGTTTAGATGCTCAAGATTAGGTCCATAATGGTCAAATAAACTTAGGAATGACAAAAATACGGCTACCCTAGAGTCCAAATGATGAATGTAGAATTGTCCTTTCTTAACTAACTAAGATTAATTTTATATTTACAAATAATAATCAGGCACATAGAATAGCAATTAGGGATTTCAAGAAAATGTCTACAAGTAATGGGAAAGGGATAAAGCAACCTTGTGCATGAGCAAGAATAATGTCATAGTATGAATCCAGTTCCTAGAACCACTATTGCGTATGTTCTCAAAATCTTTTTCAATCAGTCACATAGTCCTAGAAAAGAAAATTTGGTAGGACTAAGGTTCTTAGTAATGGTCAACTCTATAGAATTTGCAATCTAAAGTGGGTGAAATTTAGTCTTGATGCACTAGGTTTTTGACATATTTCAAGAATTTAATCAATTAGAAATACTAAGGAGATTCGACAACCCAACAAAAGGCTACACCCATGGGAATTTCCCCCACAAGGAAATTTATATAGTGGTTGCTACTACCATGTCAAAAATGGCTATTATTTCTTGAGGTTCCATCCATGTGGTTGACCCAATAAATGGAGTGTCCACTATGGTTAACCCTCTCTAATTAGGGAAGACTCACAAAGTTGTACCACAAGGGGACTTGGTTTGGTTCAAGGGTTCCAAGTTTCTAATGTGCCTAAGACAGAATAAAGAATACTCCTCTAGCCTCTTCACCTCACCTAAACATAGCAAAAAAGATTTTTTGACATGTTAATTTAAAATCACCTTAGAATTTTATTTGGAAAAGCCAACAACAAACACCACCAATGGAAGTTGAGGACAAATCCAAGCAGAATTGTGAGACAATGACAAATATCCTTCCCTACCTACAAGGGGATCCATCATCAAGAAGAGCTTCACATGTAAAGAAAGCGAATAATGCTCAATCCCTTAAGATCACCATATAGTGTTCAGAGGGCCTAATTACTATGTGAAAAATATATGCATTAAAGCAAATCTAGATCCAATTTTAGAGCACCAAATAAAGTGTGAATCTATAAAAGCATGTAAAAGCACTCAAGCAAAACACATGAGATGTTCATTTTAGTTCCAAATCCAAATGTTATAGAGATTCAACAAAATATCTAGTAATCCTTGCAATGCATCTTTTCTCTATTGTACCTTTCATTTATGCTTGAATGATTTCTTGCAATGAACAAAGCAACAAGGAAAACAAGCAAATACAAGATATGCAATATATATCCAACTTATGCAAAACTAATATTAGATCTAAAAATATAATTTTTAAGAGTGATAATAACTAAAAAATAACCCAAATGAAATCTCACATCATGCACTGATCCATTGTGAAAATTAAATGCAAGCTATTCATTAAATGACCCTTTTAAATATTGATTTTTGACCTAGTCATCAAGATTGGACCTATATGATATGAATTCAGATCCAAAACCCTAAATGCAAAAAAGAGACCCCTATCAAAATCAAAGATCTTTCCAAAAGTGTTAGAAGTTTGAAAAAATCTTTTCATTTGTGCCATAGAAAGCCATTGTGTCAAAATAGGCTATTTTTTGCAAATCAAATTATTGAGCCTTAATATGATCTCTAAAATAAAAACCAAAGAAAAAACCCTATTTATAATTCAAAGACCTTTCCAAAAATGTAAATCATTCTAGAAAATATGCTAATTTACATCGTAAAATGATTTTTCATGAAAAACAAAGAAAAAATAATAAAAAATACCGTGGACAAATCTAAAAATATCACTAAAGCTTCTCTGATATGTTGCCAACCTACAAAAAAAAAATTTAAACCAAAATACTAAGCCATTTGGGAGAGATGATCAAATCTTTGAAAATCTAGTGTTTTCTTCTCCAAACAACTCTACGCAAGGGGTTAGCTCCAAAAATATCTAGAACCAGCATGAAAGAGGTGGGTTGCCCCATAGTAGGTGCCAAAAATGTGTGTGAAAAATGTGGGCAAATATGCAAACACACTACTATGGATCCTTATACTTGAAATCCTTCAAAATAACAATATGAAAGTGCAAGATCTCAAGAATCAACTCATAGCTTCCTATCATCAAAGTGCAAAGACCCTTAAAGGTTTGAAGTGGTGGCTCTCATATTAACATTAGTCTTGGTCTTGACAAGTACATCCAATGAATAGAAGATTCAAATGATCATGAACATGCAAAATATTTCCAATTCTTCAAGAAAGGTTCAAAAAATGTTTATCATAATGGTAGCATAAGAAGTCAAGATGTTCTCATAAGAATGATAGAAGTCCTTAAGGAAATCACATGAAGGTGATAATAAAATTACCTCTTCCAAAATGAAGGAAGGAGGTCTCCTTATATACCAAAGCCAAGAGGCATTCCCAAATTGGAGGGAAAATGAAAATGAAATGAAAAGGTGTGACCCACATAAGAGAATGCGCAATTAGCATTTAATTAAGAGATGTAGAGTGTAAAAATCTATAAAATTTATAAGATGAAGGGTGTTTATATTTAATTTAAATGTAAAATAATCTATTTTCTTATAAAATAAAGTGTGTGACATTTATTTAATTATTTCTTTTAAAATAATAATTTTTGCACATAAAATTAAGTGAGGAGGGGTTTTATTTAATGAAAAGGGAGTAGACACCTTTAATTAAATAATTCAAATAGTTTAATTTGATCAAAGGAAATGGTGACATAAATATTGATTCAAGCTTGAGATAAATTATAAAACTAGGACACATAGTCAAAGTGACCATTTTAGGGTGCATACAATTTTGACTGAGTCTTGCAGTGTCAACCAAGTGATGCAATTTATATGCTAAGTTTAATAGTGTTCACTGAGTCACTAGTGTTGACTGAGTTCAAACTACTTGGAAGTGATTAGTATGAGATAAGCTTCTACATCTACTGAGTGCATGATGACGCTAAGTGTTGAAAATGGTTGTTGAGTATCAGAACCTCATCGAGTTTGTCTTCAAAACTCGAGTGCTAGCAGTTGAGCTGACTTTGTGTATTTTGGTGAAACTTGTATTGTAGCTGACTTTGTTGAATTGTAATTTGGATTGGTATAAATGAAATTTATTGTATCACATCTAAAGAACAAAGAAAATATATGTGAGAAATAATAAGATCAAAAGTGAAAATTCAGAAGGCTATAAGTTGTATAAGGAGCACCAAATAATTATCTATCATAGCAAGGTGATCATTAAACTTCAAATGAATATCAACTAGCAAATCAAAGTTGCATATTAGAGATCAGCCACTAGTTTATCCTAGCATGTGGAAAAATTAAATCTTTTCACAAGGTATACTTAACAATCTTTTGCAAATATTTTTATCGAGTGCATACTTCATTGTATGTTTTGTAAATCCTTTAACAAGGTGGACCTAGCAATCCTTATTGCTCCTAATAGGGTAGATCATCAAAAGTGATCAATTGCAAACTATAACCAGCCAAATTTATATTGCAATACTAAAGCTTGTGGGTATCATCCCCACCCTAGTTTTACTTTCTATTTGGAAGGTTTCTAGGTCACCATATCTTGTGTCAAAGTGTTATGAATGTTTTAATGCTTTTAGTTTTTCATGCATGCAATGAAATCAATATATAAATAAAGGATTAATTGGTATAATAAGATTAAGTTTTATTGGTTCTTAATTCAGCCCTCCCCTCTCAGTAACTTATCCTATGCTATATTTCCAACAATTGGTATTAGAGATTTGTGGTTCTCAAAGAAGAAGTTTAACAACTTGAGCAAAGGTTAAAAAAAATTGAGGTATTTAGGCTAGATAAGGCTATTGACAATGAAAAAGATGGATTTGGAATTGACTATTGGACAACTAAAGAAAGTAAAGGATCAACTCTCTCAATCCTTAAAAAGAAGAAAATATCTTGCAGTACAAATCAATGAAAAACTCTACACTAAAGAAAGAATTGAAGATATCTATCCAGAATGAAATTTAAATGAAGCTAATGAGGAAATAAAAGACCTATTGGAAACAAATTGTAATCTTTAAGAAGAAGTTAGAAAGTTGAAAAGAGAACATGAAATTTAGTTAGTAAGATTATGTGAAGTAATGGAAGAAAAAGACAAACCCAAAGAAGATATATAAGGAAAGAATAGTGAAATTCAACATTTAGCCCTTGAATAGGTAGACTTCATTGATTAGCTTACCAACAAAAATGAAGAAATTGTGAATCTAAGATCAAAAAATAAAAGATTGCAAAATGATCTAAACACTGAAAAGAAAACCAATAAGAGGATGATGAAATCTCAAATAGGCATGAATTAGTTGAATGAGAAAAGTCAATACAAATAGAAACACAAAGAAGGAATAAGATACACAGAAGATGGTGAATCATCCAAGCAAGGAGCTCAAAAGAATCAAAGGTCTACTTGCAATCATTGTGGTAAGTTAGGTCACACATCAAATAAATTTTGAAGCAATGGTAAAGAAAAATTCAATGGAACATGTTATAGTTGTAATAAACATGGTCATAGAGCAAGTAAATGCAAAGAGAAAACTAAATTTGAAGGTAAATGTCACAAATGCAAGAATCATGGACACAAATCTTCTGAATCCAAAACCAAGATATTAAAACTAGCAGAAAAGATTGTGAAAGCTATATTTAGATTGGTGTACAACACATGGTGTAGATGCCACTATTGTAGAGAATTTTGGAACATTAGAGAAAATTGTGTGAAACATCACATGAGGATGAGAGACACCACTAGAAGATGTGTTATTTGTATAGAACTTGGACATGTTGTCAAGAATTGTATGAAGACTGGAAGGATGGAAGATGAAAATAAAGACAAAGCTAAAAATATTAGAAAGTAGATGAGGTAGTAATGGATCCCAAAATATTTTAAGAATGCAAGTCCAAGCCATAAAGCACATGTTACTCAAGAGTTCAGTGACTCAATTATTTTACCTTTATCTCTTACAGGGATGACTAGAAATAAGAATCTAAAGAAGACATCCTACATCAATTCCATCCATCTAGAAGGAAATATCTATATCAACATTCAAGATGAAAATGAATCACTAAGTGACTAAGGAAAATCTAGACCTTACTGAGCTACGTTAGGTTGCAAGACCTTGCTAACGAAGGTCAAGATACACTAAAATATTTTGTGGGCACTGAGTTATGAATAACTCTACTGAGCACTAAGGTCAAACTTAGTGGAAGATAATTTTTCATTGAATGAGTAATCATACCAAGCATTTATGGCAAATGAAAGGTAAAAAAATTATTAAAAGGAAGCAAATTGAATTCATTTATCACTGTGAATTTTTGAAGAGCTATTTGCAAAGGGCAGTTTTTGTGCTTCCAAGCAATTTGTGTGTCTTTTGTTGAAATTTTTTATGTTTTCATAAACCCTACCAAGAATGGCATCTTCCAAAAAAAAACAAGAAAGGATCAAAGATGTTGGTTTGAGGAGTCAGTTGGAAGGCACTAGACATCAAGATAAGTTTGACAATCGTAGAAGCACTTGATCCAACTAGAACTCAATCACAAATTCCACCAAAAGTATTACTTGTTAATGATATTCATTCACATTTTAGTTGTTTGATACAAGATATTGGAACCCTATAGATGGATGAGACTCTAGAAAATTTATGTGTGAATGATATGTTGAAACCTAAGCATCAACATTTGGAGACCAAGGGTTTAACACACATTTTACATATGCCCCAAGACTTTTAGATAAAATTATTAAAGTTTATCCTTAGCTATGTACACAATAGGTAGCTATGGTTGGAGAATCCTATTCAAATCACAAAGAAAATAATTCATTGAGTCTCAAGCCTCCCAAAGTTGAACAAAGCAAAGAGTACCAAAACCCTAAGTCGGTTAGAACTAGAAAGCAAAACTCTTGCTAAGTAGGATGGAAGAGATATGAAGATCAGCAATGTGACTAACATGGAGCTGAAATTTGGAATTTATGTGATAGCTTATAATATCTATAGCTCAACTTGTCTCAACATCATATCATGTGAGGAAATTGATTTGGCTCTCAAGGTGGTGAAGAACATGTCCTTTGACCTTACCAAGCTAATGCTGAATCAATTCAACAAGAACATGAAAAGCATAAGGACTTCAAAGAACAACCCATGTAAGTTTGGTTCACTCTTGACTTTTTTATTCTTTTTTCAATGAAATTTTTTTTCCTTCAAAAGGTTTAGTCATATGAAGAAAATATTTACCAGTACTATATTAGATTAATGAATGTATAGCAAAGATGGGTGTGAACTTTGTTAGTATCATGAACAATCACTTTGATTCATTTAAGGAAAATATGAATAGAAGATTAAAAATATCTAAGAAACTTGTAGAAGATTACAAGGATGACGTTTGTTTCATGGTAGACTATGACAAAGTGTAAATTCAAGTAGTCAAACCTAGAGTGGCATGGGTTAAGCCTCTAAGCTATGAGGTTAACATTAACAAAACCAAGGATATCATTGAGGCATTGTTGAATGAACCTATGGATTCCAAGGCCACATATTTTGGTACTTTTGATGAAGCCAAAGCTAGAATAGAACTTGAAGTTAAGATTCCTCAAGAAGTTAGTAAAGGAAAGAAGAGGATAGCAAAACTGAGGGAACCAAGTTCTACTTTCCTATTGATAGAAGGAAAAGGAGATGATGTGGAAGAAGATGATGTAGAAGATGAGGCATAAGAAAAAATATTTGAAGAGGAAGAGCCAATCAAGAAGAAGGGTAAGGTTATCATAAATAGACCTACCAAGTCATCCACTATAGTATTCACAAGAAGAGAATCTAAATCAAGAAAGAAATTTAAATTAGGTGAGGAAGATGTAGAGGAAATTATTTTCAAAATACCTCCACCTACATTTCAAAAGAAAATAAAAGAAATGGATGTAGGAACTAGCATGGAAAACTTCAAATCTCTTAGATATGAGACAAGGAATGTAGACGAGAAGAAGCAAGTTGAAGACATGATAATGTCAAAACTAGGTAAATGGAAATACTCACCTGATCAACTTGCACAAAAAATTCCCAATGAGCTTATGGAAAGAATCAAGCCTAGATGAGAAAATGCTAAGAAAACTACAAAAGATATATTTGAATATACTATAAGGCAACTCATGTCGAGTCTTAGTGATAAAGAAGTAAAAGAATCCATGAAGAAAAATGATGAAAAACTCAACAACACATGCATGATATTGGTGAATGATATTGAACATGTGGTGAAGAAAACTACAACTACATGGAAGAATATCTACAAACTTCATCAATTGAGTGATTTTGTTGTTCATGTTAGTGATATAGATGTTGAAGATGAAAAGGAAGAAAGTGAAAATAATGATGAAGAATATATAGAAATAGATGATGTAAATATATATGATGAGGAGCAAGAATAAGAAGCTACAGAGGAACATCTCCCTAAAATTTAGAGCATTGAGGAAATTGACCAAGAGAAGATTGTAGTAATAGTTATAATGCAAGGAGGGTGAGAAGAACTAGGGCCAAAGGTACACCTAGAAATCTAAACCAACCTTGCAGAGTTAATAGAAAGGAAGAAAACACACAAAGAGAATAGCACCACACAAAAAGAGAACCATATTTTTTTATTGATTCATCAAATGATTAGCATACATGCCTAGCTGTAAGGCCTTTTAGGTTATGACCAGATACAAAATACATTCAAGATCTAAGATCCAGCTTCAAATTCATGCTTCTAGACACATATGTAATAAAATTTTCCATTATCTTATAAACTCTCCAAAATCTTCCACAACTCTAAGATTAAACAGCCTATTTATAGTTGCCAAAATGGCTTTTAGAACATTAAGCCTAAACACCCTATTTATACTTGAAAAAATGGCTTTTAGAACATTCTTGATCATTACATAATAGAAAGGCCAACCCAACAATAGTTTGGACACATCCCAAGACAAGATCTTATCATAAATGTTGTGATCAAAATTAATCCCACAAGTCATCTTGCATCAAAAACATAGAAAACTTGTCCAAAATACTAACACTTGACATCAATAGGAAAACTTAGCACATGAAAAATCACTCGACACATGAAGAATAGCTCAACACACACTATGGAACTTGGAAAACACTACAGAGTGAGATGGAATAACATGCTAACCTAAGTGTTAACATTACATGGGATAACTTTAACTCAGCTTAAACTACAAAATTACTGGTAGTCGACAATTACTACAACTTAGCAATGACTGTAACTTGGCAACAATTGGTAGAATGAATACAAATGAGTAGGATAACACATCAACCTAGGATGCTCCTGCATCAAAAACTAGATTAGAAAGAAATAACTCTCCTAAATCATTGAGATGTCATAACCTGAGTTGAATCCAACTTAGATTAAGAAATCCATGTAGAATCTTCAACTGGTCTATTTTTCCACTTCACCAAACATTCATATTAGTTTTTTCCTCTTGTCCTTTTATCAACTCTTAGATACAATATTTGTTCAACCTATTCAATCATCTTCTTAAAATAATCATCAAGAACAATAACTTCATCATCTGACTCAATGATACTTATACAAATCAACAACATTAATATAGGAGATATATCCATGTCATCAGGTAACCCAACTTCAAAAGCATTTCCATTGTCGAACTTCTTCAAGATCTTACAAGGTCCAAACTTCTTCATCTTTAGTGTATGATATGTTCCAACCAAAAATATTCCTTTCTTCAAATGAACCATCACCTCATCACCAACTTCAAAAAAAATATGTCTTCTAGACTTATTAGCCTTCTCCTTGTAATTCTAATTACTTTATTCTAACTTCAATTTCACTTCCTTATGCAAAGACAACATAAAATCAGCAAATTCATCTCCTTTAGCACTTTACTTCTCTTCACTAGAAACATCTCTTAAATTTTCTACTCTCTATGCTTCATACCAATAATAATATCAAAAGGTGTCTTCCCTATACTTCTATTCATAGAATTATTATATGCAAACTCAAATTGTGTGAATACCATCTCCCAATTATGTGGTTTATCTCCAACTAAGCATATCAAGAAATTACCCAAGCTTCTATTTACAACCTCTATTTGTCCATTAGTATGTGGATGGAATGTAGAACTAAACTTCGAGTCACTACCCATCTTCTTCGACAAAGTTCTCCAAAAATAACCAACAAACTTATTATCTCTGTTAGAAATAATACTTCTTGGTAATCCATGCAATCTAACAATCTCTTTAAAGAAAAGTTCAACAACATGCTCAACATATGATGTCTTCTTACATGGTATAAAACAAGCCATCTTAGTAAATCTATCCACAACAACAAATATAGAATTATACCCCTTTGTTGTCTTTGGAAATCCGAGAAAAAAATACATACTAATCTTACTCCAAGGTTTCTCAAGAATAATAATAGATGTATACAATCTAGTATTTTGACTTACTCCTAATTCAACTTGAAAAAATCCACAACTCTTCACAAATTTGTAAACATCCTTATACATTTGTGGCCAATAATACTTATCCTTCAATAAAATCAATGTTTTATCAATTCCAAAATGTCCAACCAATCCACCACTATGCTTTTCCTTAATCAAATTCAACTGCATAGAACTTCTAGGACTACACAACTAAATAAATTTAAACAAAATTCCTTCTTGAATGAAATATTCATCATACTTCATGTGATCTATTAGATTTGGTTCTCTGCACTCTATCCATGCCTCAAAAAAATTAGGATCAGTATCATAAAACTCTTTCATCTCATCAAAAAAAAGAACTTCAAGCTTCATTTTAGTCAACAAATAATGTCTTCTACTCAAGACATCAATAACTTAGTTAGTGACTTCACTCTTATGTTTAATCACAACTGTAAAACTCTACAAATACTCAACCCACTTCATATGTCTTTGGTTCAATTTATGTTGATTTTCCAAATACTATAAAGCTTTATGATCACTATACAACACAAACTCCTTAGGAATCAAATAATGTCTCCACTTCTTCAATGCTTGAACAATAACATAAAACTCTTCATCATACACAAAATACTTCCTTTTAGCATCATTCAAATTCTCACTAAAGAAAGTATTAGGCTTATCTTCTTGACTCAATATAGCTCCTATTGTACTACCACTTGCATCACATTCAACTTGAAATACCTTATTAAAATTAGCAAAATCCAATACAAGTAAGTCAACAACCTTTTCTTTCAAAGTCTTAAAACTCTTATCAGAGATCCATGTTTCCACTTGAATTCATTTTTATCTCCTCTCATTTTCTTAGTCATAACATTACAAATAGCACTAAAATTCTTTATAAATTTTCTGTACAAACTAGGCAAATCATTAAATCATCTTAAGTCAGCCACATTCTTAGTTGTAGGTCATTCCAAAATTTATTTAACCTTCTTAGGATCCATTCTCAAACCATCAGCTAAAATCACAAATCCCAAATACACAATCTCTTCTTGCATTAAAGAACACTTTTTTAGATTAATCATCAACTTTTCCTCTTTTAATCTTTGCAATACTTGTCTAATATGCTCAAGATTTTCTTCCTTAGTCTTATTGAATATCTTAATATCATCCAAATAAAAAATCACAAACTTACCCACGAATCTATTCAAAACTTTATTCATCAACCTCATAAAAGTATTAGATGCATTAGTCAAACCAAAAGGCATAACCAACCATTCATACAAACCATCTTTTTTTTCAAAAGAAATCTTCCATTCATCACCTTCTTTGATTATAATATAATGATAGCTACTCTTCAAATCAATCTTGGTAAAATACTTTGCTCCACTCAAACAATCCATTATGTCATCCATCCTTAGCATAGGAAACCTATATTTCACTGTGATCTTGTTAATAGCTTTGGAATCAGTACACATCCTCCATTATCCATTCTTCTTAGGTGATAATATAAGAGGTATGAGACATGGACTCACACTTTCTCTGATGAATCCCTTATGTAACAATTCATACACTTTTCTATTAAGTTCTTCATCCTTTATAGGTGTCAATCTATATGTTGCTTCATTCAAAAAACTATCTCTAAGAATCAAATCCATACAATGACTTATACTTCTCACTTGCAGTAAACCATCAGAAATATCCTTAGCAACAATCTATTTATACTCATTCTACAATTCTATAATTTCTACTCATACTTGGTCATTACCAGCTTTTGTTGTCACTCATTCATTGCTACCCAAGCTTGGTCCTCTAGGAATTATGGAAAAATAGACTTGATTCTTCTTCACTTCCTTTTCAAATTTATTTCTAGTAATCATGCAAAGTTTTATTACAATATAATTAACCTCATCTAGACTTTCAATGAAGGCAACAATATTTTCTTCTTCCCATTCACCCAAAGAGTATATTGATTCACTTTTCCATCATGTATAGAACATCTATCATATTGCCAAGGTTTACCCAAAAAAATATGACAATAATCCATAAGCATAATATCACATAGTACTTCATCAAAGTAATGTCCAATCCTAAACTTCACAACACATTGTTGACTTAACAATATCTTATGCTCATCTTTGATCCATGAAACATGATAGGGTTTGGGATGCTTTAGCCTCTGCAAATGCAACTTTGTAACCAGCTCTTCTAATGCCAAATTTGTAGAACTTCCACTATGAATGATCACCTTGCAAGATTTTCTAGCCATCTTACATTTGGTCTTGAAAAGTCTTCTTCTAAGGACAGGTCCCTCATCACTTCCCTTATTACATAAGGTTTTTCTCACCATCAAATTTTCTCTAGCCTTAGGTCCACTTGGTGAACTCTCAATGCTTCCTTGAATCACAATATTTCTATTTCCTTTCCCACTTTCAAAAGATCTACATTCTAAAGATCTATGCCCTTCTTTACCAAATCTAAAACAATTATCATGAAAATTACCTCTACAATAAAAATTACCTCTTCCTTGGTAAGAACCATTACCTCCTCAGTATGAACTAGCACCTTTTCACTTGGCCTTGTCTTTTTCATCATTTTTCCATTCAACTTTTCCTTTATCCTACAAAAAACTTTTAGATCTACCACCTTCACCATAAGATCTACCTCAACCTCTGTAGAATCTACCACCTCTACGTCTTTGTCAAGATCTTCTTAGCTTTCAAGGCATATTGATATGCTTCTTCCACACTTTCTAATTTCATAAAAAATATTTCATCTTGAATTCTAGATCTCAATTCATTTAGATATCATGTCATTTTCTCAACATCATCATCCACATGCCCATATCTAATGTCCAATCTATAGAATTCCTTAGTATATTCTTTCACAGTCATGTCCTTTTGTCTCAAATTTTGCATCTTTCTCAACAAGCTAACTTGGTAATCAACAAGAAAAAAAATTTTCTTTACCTTGTTCACCATCTTTGGCTAAGTTTTGATCTTCTCCTTTCCTCTCCTTTTTCTATCAATTTGTAAATATTCCCGCCATAGTGAAGCATGGCCTTTCAACCTAGTAATTGCAATCTTCACCTTCCTATTATTAGGAGTATTTTCATGCTCAAAGAACTTCTCCATATCCAAGATCCAATCTAACACATCATTGGTATCCAACTTCCCATCATAAGGAACAACTTGTATAGTAGGATTTGAATATGCATTAGATAATACGCAGCAATCTTTCTTCATCTTGATTTTCTTTTGGTTCTGGATTAGGGTTTGGTATTACCACTTCATCATCACTCACATCCTCAAGATGTGCTCCTCTCCTCTTGGTTGTCTCTACAACATCTAATCTAGCTTTAATTTTTTTCAATGTATCCAATATGGAATTATTGACATTTCTTCTACATTGAACCATCTTTAAAAATTAGGTCTTTGGTAGATCATAACCCTTTGCAAGTTATAGGTCAAATCCACATATTTTCAACAAAATTAGTGTTGAAGTTGATGCACAATCAACCCCATAGCTCCCAAGAATCACCTACATGAAAACACCTATTACAAAAGAGAGAGGCAAAAATCTATGGAGGGAGGAATTGCTAGAGCCATAGATGGGACATTCTTGATGAGAAAATAAGAGATTTCTATTATCAAAATGAAATTATCTCAAGTTAATGTTTACAATGAGAGATCATCCTTATAAAGGAGATCAAAACCCTAAAAAGGTGTAACCTAGGTTGCATCATAATAATTAATAAAAGAAATTAATTATTAGATGCCTAAAGTTTAGCTTAAGCAACTAGATTTAATTAGGAAATATCTAATTACTCTAACACTCCCCCTTAAGATAAACTTAGGGAGTAGCTAAAAACCTAGAAACTATTTCTGAAAGTAGAAATGGGTCTCAGAAAACAAAGCCTAATGAGGTACCCAAGCACAACCAAATCTCTATAAAGAGGAGAAACAGAGAAAATCACATGGGAAAAACTCTACTCCAAAAAGAGATGGAAAACATGTTGAAAGAAACTAGTGAAGGACTAAAGAAGCCTCCAAACTAGGGAATGTCCTAAAAGATAGGAACAAAGATGTTCATGTAGAACACCACTGAAGCATGTAGATGTTGCAAAGCTCTGTTAAAAGTAATAGCTGATCTAAAAGACCTCCACTGAAATAGAACCTGACCAGGTAGAGAGGACTATAATCTATATCAAATCAAGAGGCACACAAAGGCAAACAACTAAACTCAAAGATACAGATGGCATCAAACACCAAAGCCTAAAGAGCTGATCAGTCAAACCAAGGAAGCATGAGAAACAACAATAGAATCCCCCCTAATGTAGACAAGGGTGAGGTGACAGGAAACTAGAAAAGTAGGCTAAAAGAGTTGCATGTCAATGAACCATGATCAAGATGCTCAAAAGAGTATATAAGTGTGTACTGAGGTGATCAATCTCAGACACATCATGAGGCTAATGTCACAAAAGGGACACTCACTAGACAAAAGAAGATGGAAAACAAAGGCAAAACATCAACCCCCCATGACACTTTAACAAAGTAGTGCCTGTACAATAAGGCACAAGATATAATGAATCCCAAGAATACAATAATTTTTATGAGTGTCCACAGATGACACTACTCAAATTAGAAGGCAAACAAAGGAAAAAAATTGAAACAAAAATACATATGTAGTATGGTACTTTATCTCAGTGCATTTGTAAGAATGCATACCAATGATGTCTACAAAGATTAGAAAAGCCATACATCTAATACAAAAGATAGTAAAAGTCATGACGAATCATCTAAAGTAAAGAAATCAATCTCTTGACCTAAAACAACCAAGTTATCCACTAGAATGCAAAAATGTAGAAGATTAAATAGAATCTACTTGGAGCATAATTTGGAAAAACAATTAGCATCATGGGAAAGAGCTTGGAAAGAGCTTTCCAATGATATAAAGAATTCCCAAATTAGAGATTGAATGATCAAGATATGCCTCCCAGAGTGAAAAACTATACCGCTAACTTTGATAGCAGAAAAAGCTATCAAAACAACATCAAAACTAAAAACAAACTGTACCACTATGATAGACTCAAAACTATCTTTTCAATGAGATCTTTTTTGCAAAAAATAGAGTCCATCTCCCCAAGATATGAGCAAAAAAGTGAAGGTAGGTCCAAATAGAGGCCAAGGAGGTGACAAGAGTAGTGATGCAGTACTGATGTCAATAGGTGACGAGCCCAAAGTTGACGATCAAATGGTCATCAAGGAAAAAAGAAGCTATAAAATGACCCCTGTTGAAACAAAAATTCAATTGCCAGAAACATAAGTCGAACAAAGGGCCAGTGCTAGATTAAAAACTAGTGGCTAACATAAATGTTTGAAAAAAGGCCATGTGCCACATGTCAAAAAAAATCATTGATGGAAAAATCACCTAGTAGAAAAGAGCTAGAGCTGGTAAAAAATAACCAATGGCCATATGAAGATGCCATGTGAAAATACCACCAAGAAACAAGGTTGGCATGAAAATGCCATAATCAAAGGACTTAAGAGTGCACTTTCTAAGGTGGGTTGCTAACTAAGCATACAACCTGAGATCAATGTACTCTCATGCCTATCACTGAATATAGAGCTCAAGGAGCTTCAACTGCCAACTATTCCATCATAGCTACAATGTAAATGAGGGCACCAAATCTAACCTTAGTCAACACCAACATGGAGAAAATATGGCTAATCCACAGATTGAATATCACAAAATGTGCTTAGCCTACAAGTATCATGTGAGTTGTGGGAGAATTAGTTTCAAAACAAAACTTGATAAAATCCACAACTCCATAAAAAAAAACTCATAGTCTCCAGAGTCGTCAGGTCCAAGGAGAGGGAAAGAGGTGGGGACTCAAGCCAAAACTAGTAAATTTCTTGCTAATGGTACAAATTGATTAGTCAAGGACCCTTTCACATCCTTTACCAAAAATTTGAGGCATCTTTTAAAACTAGAAACTGTAGATCAAAGGAAGTAAACCGCATTGAGGGGCACACTTCTGTTGTATAGGTCTCAAGTTGCATAAAGGAACCCACACTTAAGGCTTTCACTAGAATCATCTCATCCACCTCATAGTGCTAAAGACTACTTGTAGCCACCAAAAAGATGCTATCCTTGCCCAATCACCACCACTGAAAAGCAGGACCATCAAGAAAGGCCCAAACCAAAAAAGAACATTCAATTACCACCTCTGCGCAAATGATGTGCATTGGCTATCGTGCTGGAAAAAGGGCAATTGATTTTAAACAACAATTGATCAGGCAAAAAATGGTAGCGAGAGTCAAGGTAGGAAACAAAGCCACATTTAAAGTGCTCCAAAGCGCGTCCTCCAAACAACCACCTTAGGCAATGGAATTGAAGTCTTTCCTTTTAAAATGCCAGCGTTGACAAAAGAAGGGCCCATGACTATGAAAAAGTCTATGTAATCATCAGTGGCTACATCTCACCTCATAAAGACCACATCTTTAAAAAAATCTTGTCCCTCCCCAAAAATCTTACATGCCAATTACCAATCACGCTTGATGGTTGCAGAAGAGCTATGTAGTCCAAAATTTCAATAGCATCCAAACTAGACATATTTTATATGGAAATGGGGGTTTTTTAGTGCTCTGAGCTCAATTGTTATGTCTGTGTTTGCTCAAAGTGCCTCAAAAATGAGTGACCCCATAGATCCAATAGAAAAAATGTTGAAAGCTTAGATCTGAAAACCAATGTCAGATCCAATGCCAAATCTTTCACAAATAGAACTGGGGCATGAAGATTTGGAACTCTAATACCATGTTGAAGTTGATGCACAATCAACCCCATAGCTCCCAAGAATCACATACATGCAAACACCTATTACAGAAGAGAGGCAAAAATATATGGAGGCAGGAATTGCTAGAGCCATAGATGAGACATTCTTGATGAGCAAAAAAGAGATTGCTATTATCAAAATGAAATTATCTCAACTTAATCTTTAAAATGAGAGATCATTCTTATAATAATTAATAAAAGAAATTATTTATTAGATACCTAAAGTTTAGCTTAAGAAACTAGAGTTAATTAGGAAATATATAATTACTCTAACAATTAGAACCTGGGTTCTACGTGATTCAATCTCCACAATGATGAACCTCAAGCTCTGATACCACCTAGTGCAAGGAGCATGAGAAGAACTAGGGCCAAAGGCACACCCAACAATCCAAAAAAATCTTGCAGAGTTAACACAACAAAAGCAAACACACAAAGAGAAAAACACCACAAAAAAAGAGAACCATATTCTTTTATTGATTCATTAAATGATCAGCATACATGCCCAACTATAAGGCCTTCTAGGTTACAACCAAATACAAAATACATTCAAGATCTAAGATCCAACTTCAAATTTGCACCTCCAAACACATATGAAATAAAAATTTACATTCTCTTAATAAAATCTCCAAAATTTTCCTTAACTCTAAGCCTAAACACCCTATTTATACTTGCCAAAATGGCTTATAGAACATTCTAGATTATTACATAATAGAAAGACTGACCCAACAATAGTATAGACACATCCCAAGACAAGATCTTATCATAAATTTTGTGATGAAAATTAATCCTACAAGTTAGCTCACATCAAAAATGTTGACGCTCAACATCAACAAGAAACTTGGCACATGAAGCATCACTTGGCACATAAGGAATAGCTCAACACACACTGTGGAACTCAATATACACTAAAAAGTGAGATGGAATAACATGCTAACCTAAGTGTTAACTTGATGTGGGATAACTTCAAATCAGCTTAAACTACAAAATTACTAGCACTCAGCAATTGCTACAACTTAGTAATGATTGTAACTCGGTAACAACTAGTAGAATGAATACAAATGAGCAAGATAACACGTCAAGCTAGGATGTTCCTAAATCAAGTTATGGCTTCATTTCCCCTCTCTCTAAGAAAATCTTTAATCTCATCAAGCTTAGAGAAATCTTATGCTGAGTTGGTTGTGGTAACAACTATAACACCATGCACCCAACCAATCTCTACACCTATTTAGCTAAGTACCATATTGACTGAAGTAATAAACACTTGATCTACCAAGTAGCTAGTACTTCCTCCATCATTAGATTTGACTACATAATAACTAAGTATTTCTATTATCAATGCAATATCCACTTTTTTTGTGAGCCCTTCTATTTCTACTATTGTTACAATTCCAAGTATGCAAATAGTAAGTACAAAGATAGTTGAGTGCAAGCCTCAACCGAGTACTAAAGTTTCAAGCAAAGATAAGGGTAAAGAAGAAGACATTGATCTTGATGAGGATATAGTTATCTCGAATTGGATATCTCTACTCTGAATCATGATCAAATGAACATCATAGGTGAATTATTTGCAAAAGAAAGTTAATCAATAGAAGCTTAAAGAAGAGAAAAGTAGAGAAAACCAAGTGCTTGAAGATGTGAAGAACATACTAATAGATGCACTAAGTACTAACGTTGATAGTACACAATCCATTTTGGTTTAGTTAGTAGAAGTTTTTTTAGAAATTCAATGAATATTTGAATGGAAAAGAAAAATTGTTACAAAGAGTAGAGGGGAAATTTGAGAACAAAAGAACTGGAGCAAGTTGCATAGAAAATTGCAATAAATCAAGTAGAAATGACTACTATACTCAGTTCACTAGAAACCACTACAAATAATGTAACTTCACTATTCAAAAAGTTATGTGATACATCTATCTTCACCTAGGGAATCAAAGATAAACTATTAAAGATAGATGAAGACTTGAAGGCAAGTGCACACCAGTTTTCACTTGATCTAAGCTATAGTTCTGCTTACTACTTAAAGATTAGATTTCTAACTAATATGCAAGAAAAATTATTAAGGAAAAAATCTAGGATCAGGGCTACACTTGTAGACATACAAGATATGATTATCCCAAACATCAGTGCATTATAGAAACACATTGCATATGCCAAAAATATCATCCATGACAATAACTTCTCCATAGCTAATGATATGATGGAGTTATCAACATAAGTATAGATTACATTGCATGCAAGAAAGGTGTTACAAGAGAACTGGGATAAGACAATGACATTAATTTTGAAGGTACATTTTGACTTCTTGTCACATTTTGAGATCACCATGTAGCATACACCTTTGGCATTTATGTCAAAAAGGGGGAGAAGATGTGATATATTAAGATGAGAAGATGAGATGAGATAGAGGAGATGTGATATATGAGATAAGAGATATATGTATATATTGAGAAAAGCATAACATGTGTTTATATGTATGGGAGAGAAGCATAGTATTATACATATACATGTATAGATAATCAAAAAAATTCCTTGCAAAAGAAATTTTGAAAAATCTCAAAAATAGAGTATGTTACTGAGTTAAAGATACAAGATGGAGACTAAAGAATGTTTTGCAGTTTAAATTTTGAGAATTTAGTTTTGATTGGTAGATGTTTTTTCACTAATGCCAAAGGGGGAGATTATTGACATTATCAATTTTTTTTATTAGTGACTCACATTTAGTCAAATGATTAATAGATACCAAGATTATCTTACAATTTAGAGTGTTAACTAAGTAATCTAGGCTCTACTAAGTTCTACAATTGCTCCTGAGTTCTAGAATCAATATTTAGTTTACACTAAATAGTATCTATTGATTTGATAAATAATAGTGCAAACTAAGCCTCATAATATTAACTGAGTTACACAGTATCAACAGTGGTCTCCAGTGTTTACCAAGTTCACAGTACTAATGATGTGAATCTAGTGTTAATTGAGCCAGGAAATGTCAACCAAGTGATTTAGCTTATATTGAGCTCATAGTGTTAGTGGTGACCAAGTCTTGCAAAGTCAATCAAGTGATTTAGCTTATATGCCCAGTTTCATAATGTTCACTAAGTCACCAGTGCTGATTGAACTTAGACTACTTGGAAATGATTAGTATGAGCTAAGCTTCTATATCTACTAAGTGCATGACAATGTCACATATTGAAAATGGTTGTGGAGTATTAGATCCTCACCAATTTTATCTTCAAAACCTGAGTGCCAGCTGTTGAGCTGACTTTGTGTATTTTGGTGAAACTTGTATTGTAGCAAAGTTTAACAAATTGTAATTTTGATTGGTATATGAAATGTATTGTATCACATCCAAAGAATAAATAAAATATATGTGAGGAATAATAAGATCAAAAGTGCAAATTGAGAAGGCTACAAGTAGTATAAGGAGCAACAAATATTTATCTATCATAGCAAGCTGATCATTACACTTCAAAGGAAGCTCAACCAAAAAATTAGAGTTTTAGATCAAAGATCAGCAACTGGTTCATCCTAAGAGGTGATATAGGTAAATCCTTTCACAAGGTAGACTTAACAATCTTTTAAAAATCTCTTTACCAAGTGCATACTTCATTGTATGTTTTGTAAGTCCTATAATAAGGTAGATCTAGTAGTCCTTATTGCTCCTAATATGGAAGATCATCGAAAGTGATCAATTGTAAGCCTTAACCAACCAAATTTATACTACACTACTAAAGCTTGTGGGTATCCTCCCCACCCCAATTTTACTTTCTATTTGGAAGGTTTTTGGGTCACCATATCTTGTGTCAAAGTGTTATGAATGTTTTAATGCTTTCAATTTTTCATACATGTAATTAGATTAGTATATAAATAAAGGATTATTTTTCGTAATAAGATTGAGTTTTATTGGTTCCTAATTTAGCCCTCCCCTCTTAGCAACCTATCCTATCCTATATTTCCAACAATTGTCATGGATGAGTGGTTTAACAAGTGCAATGTGTGTCTACAATGTATCCATGTTTGGAAGAATCATGCTTTGGATTTCTACAAGTGTGGCCCTAATCCTAGCTTCTTCCTTTAATTATTCTACTTGTGAATTTGTCATAAATATGATCTTTGAATAATGAGCAAAGATGTAGCTTGGGTCAACTGACAACTAGTGTGTACTTTCCTTCATTTCTTCATCTATCTTGGACAATTTCTCCTTGATATCCTTGTTGAAGATAGATATATAACACAACTTAACAAATAATAAAGTGACATTATTTATAGATGTCTCCAATGAAACGAGAATATTAGACAATTCTACTTGGTTTATTGCAACTTTCTGCACCACTTGTTCCAATACCTTGTTCTCAAACTTTCTTTCTACTCTTTTTAGAAACTTATCATTCCCATTCAAGTCTTCATTCAATTTCTAGAAAAATTTTGCTAATTGGTACAAAATAGGTTGAGTATTATCAACCTCAATATTCAATGCTTTTACAAATATATAATTTATATCTTCAAGCACTTGGGTTTTCTTTCTCTTCTCTTCTCTAAGCTTTTGTTGCTTAGCTCTCTTTTGCAATAATTCTCCTAGGGTATTCATTTGATCAGGAGTGATGGTAGAGATATCTCAATGTGGAATAATTATATCTCATCTAGATAAATCTCTTCTTCTTTACCCTTACCCTTTTCTAAAACTTTAGTACTCAGTTGAGACTTGTTCTCAACTATCATTGTACTAGCTATAAATATATGTGTAATAGAAATAATAGTATAAATTGAGGGGCTAGTAAAAAATGTAGGTATGAAACTAATAGAAGAAATTCCTTTTTGCTTCATGAATAAACTTGATGATCAAGGCACTTGTTTCTCGATAGATGAAGTGTTGTTCACTTCAATCAATGGAATACTCAGCTGAATATGTCCTAAGCTTGATTGGGTGTTTGGTGTTGTAATGGTACCTACAAAAAACTTGGTAGAAGCTTTCTCTCAACTAGATTATACTAAGGATTTTCTCAGAGAATGAGGAAATGAAGCTATTACTACTATTGTAATCTTCTCTTCATTAGTTTTCCCAATTCTTTGAATCTTTAGAAGACTTCTTCTATTAGCTTCCTATTCTTCCTCCTCATCATACAGATTTACATCATCTACTTCATCATCTTTTATTTCTATATTCTCTTCCTCATCTTCATCACCATCTTTTTCATTAACATGAACAAAAAATCACTAAGTTAATGCAGATTGTAGATTTTCTTCCATGTGTTTGTAGTTTCCTTCACTACATATTCTATGTCTTTTGACAATATCATGCAAGTGTTGATCTTGAGGGTGAACTTCTATTCATTCTCCTTCAAAGATTCTTTCACCTCCTTTTCATTGAGCTTTGGCATGAGTTGCCTTAGAGTCTATTCAAATATGTCTTTTGCAATATTGTTTGCATGCTCCCATCTAAGCTTGATTGCTTGCATAAGCTCATTAGGAATTTACTGAGTAAACTCATCAAGAGAATACTTCCATTTTCCCAATTTGGTCATAATAGCATCTTCAATCTATCTTTTCTCATCTACATTTCTTGATTCATATTTGAGGAATTTGCAACATGCCATGCCTATTCCTTCATCCAATTTCTTTAAATTTTCTTGAAGTGTAGACACGAGATTTTCAAAGATAATTTTCTTGGCATCCTCTTCACCTAACTTTAATTTCTTTCTAGACATTGGTGCCCTTATTATGAATATAGTAGCGAATGACTTAGGAGGTCTAGTTATGATAATATTACCTTTCTTTGTTATAGGCTCTTCTTCATTAGATTTGGTTTCCTCATCTTCATTCTCTACGTCATCTTCTTCCATATCATCACCTTTTCCTTCAATAAGTAGGAGAGTAGAACTTGCTTGTCTTAGTTATTCTATTCTCTTTCTTACTTGTCAACTACTTGAGGAAGCTAAATTTCAAGTTCTATTATTTCCTTGACTTCTTCATAAGTCTCAAAATAAGGTGCTTTAGGATCCACATGTTCATTCAATAGCACCTCAATGATATCTTTGGTGTCATCAATGTTAACCTCATACTCTAGATGCTTAACCAATGCTAGTCTAGGTCTGACTACTTGAATACACACTTTTTCATAGTCCACCATGAAACATATATCATCCTTGTAGCCTTCTAAAAGCTTATTAGGCATCCTATATGTGTCTTCTATCTTCTCTTTGAATGATTCAAAATAGTTTTCCATGATGCTATCAAAGTTTTTACCCATTTCTGCTATAGACTCATTTATTTGATATAAAACAAGGACATCTTTTCTCCAAACTAATGTACCTTTATAAGGGAATAATTTTTGCACAAAGAAGGATAAACAAGTCAAGAGTGAACCAAACTTACAAATTTTTTTCTTAGAACCTATGATGCTCTCCATGTTCTTATTGAATTGATTCAATAACAACTTGACAAGGTCAAATGCCATGTTATTTTTCACTATTTTGAGAACCAGATTAACTGTCTCACATCACACATTGTTGAGATGTATGGACCTATAGATCTTATGAGAGATAATGTGAATTCCAAACTTTAGTTCCATGTCTATGATTCTAGTTATCTTCATTCCTCTTCCATACCACTTGAAAAGAGTTCACTTCCCTAGTTCAAACAGACCTAGAGTTTTGGTTTCTTTAGCTTTGTTTAACATTGGAAGACCAATGATTTTGTGAATCATTTTCTTCAATATCTAAATAGGTTTCTTTAACCATAACTATCCTTTATGCATATGACTCATAATATATCTTATCCATTTGAATTGGAAGTCTCTTGGAATATGTGATATGTGTGCCAAGCCCTTGTCTTCCAAATGTTGATGCTCGAGATTTAGAATGTCATTCACACATAACTCATTCAATACTTCCTTCAAGTAATGAGTGCCTAGATATTGAATAGAATAATGATAATATGATAAAAATCTCATGCACAAGAAATACATTGGGAAAAATTTGTTATTGTGTACTAGCTAGGTCAAGTGCTTCTATAATTTCTAGAATCAACTTGAAGTTTGGTGCCTTGCAATCAACTCCTTGAACCAACATTTTAGACCCTTTCTTGATTTTTCTGCTAGAACACACCATGCTTGTTAGGGCTTTTGAAAACTTAAAATTTCTTCAACAAAAAATAAAAAAATCATTCTTAAGCTCTAATATCATTCTTTGTGAAACAATGCATTCAATTTCTTCCTTTTTAACAAAATTCCTCTTTACAGTCACCATTAATGCTTGGTATGCTTACTTTCTTAGTGATAGACTGTATTCTACTTGGCTTAGCCTTTAGTGCTTAGCTATATTCATAGTTTATAAAAATCATTATCACTTAGTAGAGTCTTCAACAACTCAGTGTCCAAATATAATACTTTAGTGTATCCCAACCTAGCTCAGTAAGGTCTTGGATTCTACAACCACTCAATGATCCTTGTGTTGGAAATACAAATGGGAAATGTGTACTTTTGAGAGTGGGGGGTGAATTAGAAGTACTAATCTCTAACCAATAAAACTTTTAACTTTAAAAAAATGCATGCATTAACATATTGAAATAACATGTAAAGTAAATGCATCCACATAAACAGTTGACACTAGATATGATTACCTAGAAACCCTCCAATGAAAAGGTAAAAGTGGGGTGGGGATGACATCCACAATTCTTCACTACTGCAGCAATAAAGTTCACTTGTTAAGGTTACATAATTTGACCATTCCCATGATTTTCTCTGTGAAAGGCCTGCCCTATTAAAGGCTTACAAAGGATCATTAAATCCCACCCTGTTAAAGGATTTTAACACCCTATTAAAAGTGTGTTTAACTAAAGGGCTTTAGAACACTCACTTGGATTGTCATCCTATTAAGGGATTTCACTATGATTGTTAAGTCAACCTTAATAAAAATGATTTCATCATGCTTATACAATTGTCAGAAAGTACATTAGAATGTTTGATCTGATACACTTACAATCTGGTATTGCTGATTTTAGATCTTAATTCAGTCCTTCTTGATCCTTTTTGATCTGATATGAAATTTCTATAGCCTTGATCCTTTGTTCTACAATTCTAGCCTTCTTTTAAGTCACTTTAAATGTATACATATCAATTCACCCCTTTCACCTCCTTCAAATCTTCACTAGCATCCTTGCATGCATTCTCTAATGCTTTCTTTCTCTTTTTTAAATTATGGGGCTTGGTCTCCCTTTAAAATGAATTTGGTGGCTTAGGGTTAGGTATGAATCTATGGATGAGATTCATTCTTTTTGCCTCTTTACCATTCCATTTTTTTGATTGGTTGCATGTTGATCACATAGGGAATCAAAATATATTTGATCTTATCTTCAAAGCTTTGAGATCTATCCATATGTTAGCTCAAAAATGGTTTACATAGTTGTTTATGCCATCATAAACAACTAGGTCAATTCTATGTTACTTGACACTTGTTAATACTAATGCTTGACACATACTATAATTCTATCTAGCTCAAAAGTTGAGCTTGCTTGGCATCTATTATTCACTAGGCACTTGAACTACTTGACACTTACTATTTTCTCAACACTTAATTAACTCGACATCTATACATATTATACTCAGCATATGTTACTAGCTCAGCATCAACTTAGTAAATTTCTTAAGTGTGTTGTCACTCAATTCTCAAAACCAATCTAAGATCAACAATCTCCCCCTTTGACATGAGTGTGAAAAACACTTAACTATACATGATGAATCTATTCTCCTCAAGTACAATGTACATCTAGTTTGGCATATATACAAAACTTCAAAATTGTTCAAAATTTTCCAGTGAACTATATACCTCAAAATTTTGTGACTCCCCTTGAGTTTATGTATCTTTTCTATATCCAAAATCTCTGAGAGAGATTTTCCTCTACTGTTACTCTTTGTCTTTAGTCATTTTGATACTCTCTATTTGAATGTTCTAATATGGCCTATTTTTTTCTTTTCTACTAGTTACTTCCCCTTATTTTTCTTTTTTCTCTATTTATTTATCTCTTCCCCTTTCACATGTCTCCCCCTTGCATATTTGTCTTCATCCTTTATCTCCTCCTTTAAATATTTCTCCCCCTTGTTGAAACTTATGTCAAAGGGTCTATAAATTGAGTATGTATTTATCCAAGAAGTTCTTATTCACTTCCATTACAATCTTGAGAGAAACATCCCAGTTGTCTATTACAACATCTAATGATTTGATTTTGATGGTTGTCTCTACTGCAAGATGAACTAAGCCATCCAAAGTTGAAAGATTAGGATCTTTCTTTAGTACTATTTCAGCATAGGCTAGTTCTTTTTGTGTATGAAGTATAGCTAGTTCATTTTGTGTGTGAAGTACTGTATGGAGATGATTCTCACTCTAAGCTAGGTTTTGTGGTAATTGCATACTAGATACTTTCAGGTTTCTTTCCAAACTTAGAATCCTCTGGCTCATTTCTTGTGTGAAGAGTGTGGAGTCACACAATTTGGTGTACAGTGAGAATATATTCTCAAGTACCTTCTTCATTTTTTCTATCTTTGTAGCTAGCTCTACCAATGATAGTGCTATTCCACTAGATATCTTCTCATTAACTTTACCTTGCAACTTCTTTTTGGACAATTCCATGAGTTTTTCATTGGTTTCCTTGTCTTCATTTGTCACCTGCTCAACAATTTCTAACAATTGTTCCAATATTGGCTTGGTTTCATCAAGTGTTTGCAAGATGAATACATCTAAAATGATTTCTCTAATTTCATGTAGTGCTTGCCTTTGCTTATACTCCTTTTTTAGTATCTCTTCATTCTTCTTCCTTTCCAATGCCACTTGCATCTCCTTGATATATTCAAGGTTCATAGTTGCATAGTCATATTTTGGTATAATTATTTCCTCATCTAGTGTTGGACCTCCATAGTGAAGTACTCTTGAAACCTTTGTTGAGCTTGAGCCTAGTGCAAAAATTTGAAGTGGCATTGTATCAGTGCTCAGCTCCTGAAGGATTTTGGTAGTAGTGCCAGTTGTTGGTAAATTAACCAATGTCTAAATGGCTTCCTGCTCCTTTTCCTTTGGAATATCTTTATCTTCTTCTATTTTTTCTTGATCAATCACAATTATTTGTGGTGCACCTTGTGTTTGTTTAGTAGATACAGATACCTCTATCTATCCTACTTGTTCCTTTGTGGGCTCCTCTGTATTTTTAGTCTATTGTTCAATCATAACAACGTTGAGTATGGTATTGACCTTTATTGATTTATCCTCTAATGTTTGCACTAGAGATTATCCACTAATAGCTATAGGGATGAGAGAAAGTAGTTCTTGTGTGTTCACCTTAGCCTTAGTTATGTTAGCTACTATCTTCTGTAACTCATCCACATTGATCAACACTAGATTATCACACAATTTTTCTTGTAATATGGATTGGTCAAGGATCTTCTTTAGATCCTCTATAGTTAGCGGATTGATTTTCTAAGTTGAACTCTCAGGAACATCTTTTACTTTTATTGTCTCTACAAGTGTGTTTGTGTCATGTGGAGGGCTTAATGGTGGCAATTGTGTGTCTCACACACTTTGATCTATTTGCTGCTCCACAGGTGTTTCCATTTTATCTTTTTGTTGTGTCCCCTCCACTATGTTATCTTTCTCAATTTCACCTTCCTTATCATTATCCTCATCTTCTCCATTGTTCCTTCCCTAAAAGGGGTCCTCTTCTCCTTCCCTTATAGTTGTCAAGCCATATATCATCTTCCACATTTGAGTGGACTTCTTTACAACATCTTTATTCTTGTTTTGAAGTATGTTGAATTCTCTATACTTGGGTGCAAAATTGGTACCATGTTTCTTGTTTGCTTTTTTGATTTTCCATTTTGACAATTCTAGCATCACTTATGCCAATGTAGATTCTCTTATATCCTTCTCCATATTTAGGCAATAGTAGTGTCAAATTCAAGTGGGGTGTTCTTGAATTTTTCCATCATGGCATACACTGATTCTTCAACCTTATTTTGATCTTCTCTACTCAATTTATTAAAATCAACATTTTTCAAACTAGTTAAGTCTACATTATCCCTAAAATTATCACAAATATTTTCAATACTAGACTTAGGAGCATGACTTACCACTCTGAATTGGATTGTGTCCTCTAACTCAGTCCTTTCATCATCTGATCCTGGTTGTGCAACATATTTTCTCCTTAATTTCTTCTACATAGGACCTCATTATTTAATAGTGTTCTTCTTTTCTTTTACTTGCTCCTTGACCTTTTGAGTGATGGCCCTTGTGATGGCTTTTGTAGCTAGAGCAGTAGGCTTTATAGGGCTTGGTTTGGAAATTTTCTTTCCCTTTGGTTGAGTTGCAAGCTATTTCTTAGCCATTCTCTTCTTTGAATCTTGTTTTTTTGGTGCTTCCTCAGCTTGTTCCTCCTCGACACCTTCTTCTTTAGCATCTTCACCCATACCTTGGGTTAGGGAAAGAGGTTCCTATCCTTGCTTTTCTTCTTCCTCTTCTTCTTCATCATCATCATCTTCGTCATTGCCTTCAACTCCTTCACCAAACTTAGCTTTCAGATCTTTCACCATTTTATCCTTCTTCTTTAGAGTTGAGGCTATTTTCAACTCTATTTCAACCTTAGATTTGACAACATCATAATTACAAAAATTATTGCTGACTTGTAAATTTCCTCTGCAAGTAGTGTAGTGATGGCAATTGATGCCTCATCTATGTTGATTTCATAACCTAAATGCCTTAGCCATCTCACTTTGGCTACTATAGCCTAGATAAAGGTGTATTCAATATCTACAAGAAGGAAAATATCATTGTAGTATCTTTCCACCAGGGAAACATGAATTCTTAGTCTCTGTTTCATTGACTACTTGAAATCTTCAAAGTAATTGGTCATCACTGACTCAAAATTTCCTCACATTTTTTCAATGTACTCATTTCTTTGTACAACCATATAACTATTGGTCTTCCATCCTATCTTACCAAAACATGGAAATTCATTTTGAACCTAAAAGAATATACATATTAATATGGAACCAAACTTGCATTAAGAACTTTTAGATCTCCTTATCACTCCTAAGTTTTCCATTATTTCTTGCAACTGTAGCTCTGCAAGATCATAAGTATCATCTTCCTTCACAATATTATATCCTACATCAATTGCAATACATGGAGCATTATTCAGTTAGCTTGACTGATATCATTTGTGTTCAAGAAGTGGATCTTTGATAGTATCTATGGTCATTCCTCTCTTGTTCCACTTCACCCCTGTATTTCACTCAATCACCTCTTTAGAGTCACTCCTTAGGATCTTGGGCCACTCTAGGGTTGGATATCTTGTAACCCTATGTACAATACTCTTTGATAGTTTGATAGGTCCACCTTCTAGCTATAGGCATCCATCATGGATTCTACTTAAGATAATCCATTTTGTTTTGAAGACAATGGGGAAATCTAAGGCATGGATTCTACAATTTTGAATTCTTCTTTCAACACTCCATTTTCACATAATTTATCTTATTCTTGTTGAAATACCATGTCCCCAATTCCTCCAACCTTGACATTATAACATTTCCTTACATCTTGAACCATTATCACCTTGGGTGGAATGACTAATAATATGCCTGCTAGGTCACTTTTGTATGCAACCTCAAGAATAGCCCTAAAATTTTCTTGTGTCACCTAATTACTAACTAATTAAGCTTTAAATGGTTCCTTATATTTAGGATTCTTAGAGCCAAAGGCCATTTTCCAAACTAGGGCTTCAACAAATATAAAAATGCATAACTCAGCACGTGAAGAATACCTTTAGATCAATGGAATGATGCTTGATAGTTACTGGAATCTATGAAAATGATTCATTCTTACTTGAAAATCACTTCTTCACTCTACTCACTCTTTCTCTATGTTCGTAATGATGAAAAATGAGTTAAAATCTACCTTATACCCTTTCAAAATATAACATTTAATGCATGGTGCATGTACAGTTGTAAACTCAGCTTCTATGCAATTTTTTTCACTTGACATCCATTTGTTTTCCCATCACTTATTAGCTATTAGAATTACCCTTACTTAGCTCCAATAAGAATTTCCTTCACTCAGTAGCTTCTACTAACTTAGTTTCAATTGGCTTTGGCTGACAACTCGACACACACTAAAATTTACTCAACAATTGAAGAGAACTTTTTACACGCGATAGTAAGATGAAAACATGAAGGTTTGACCTCAGTTTTTCCTTGATGACTTGCATCTTTATTCATGCTAATTTCTCCTTTTTAGAACTAACTTATCTTGGAATTAATGTATGATAAAGCATTTAAATATTAGTCCCACATACCTCCTTTTTGCTTAGTTTGATGAAATGTGACCAATTGACCTTTTGGGTGAAGTGATCTCTTCATTTGTTGTGTTGCATCCATCTTTCTTCTTCAATGTTTTGTTCTTCTCTCATCTAATGTGTTCAACATCTAACTTGCCTTTTCCTTTTTTGAACTCTGAGTTAGGTACCTTTTTCCTTGTTGGGAAATGCTTGTTGATATGACAATTCTTCAAACAACTAAATTATGTGGTTTGACTCAACCATCTATTGTAGCTACCACTAAAGTGTGTTCTTATGCAATTCTTAGGGATGTGTACATAATCTTGACAATAATGACAGCTATATCTTGTGTTATAATCCCAGTGATAGGAATTTTCATAGATTCTTCCCTTGTTTGATGACCATGTGAACTTGGATTTGCATTCAAAGGCTCTGTGTCCAAACTTCTGACAATTCTAGCAATGTCCTTCAAATTTTGGTGCATCCATGGTTCTAGTTCTACATTCATGTGCCTAATGACCTTTTTTGTTGCACTTGTGGCAATGAGTCATGTTCTTTGGCTTAGCATTTAGACTAGCATTATTGCTCCTACAAATGTTAGCTATATGTCCTTTCTTTCCACAATGATGAAAAATTGGTTTAGATTTCTTACCTTTATTGTTTCTTTCCTCGGCAACTTTCTATGATTCTCCTTCTTTAGTGCTTGTGTCACTCAATCCTAATGTGTCTTTACTAGATGTAAGGGATTTCAGTAGTTGCTCAAACTACTTGATGGCTTCATTTTGTTTGTTGAAACATTCTGCAAACTCCTTTTCTATTTTCAAGTCATTCTATAATTTTTCATTTTACAATTTTGATGTAGTTATCTCAATGTCCTTGACACTCAACTCATGATAGGTATTCATCATTTGACTTAGGGTGCCCAATTGGATGTTGGAAATTCTAGCAAGCTTAGTTGACTTCTTTTCCAGTCTATTGGCTAGGTTTCTCTTGTCTACCTCAATTATGACCTTGTCTTCTATTGGTGTTTGAAAATGTTATCAGGTTTTCAATTATTCCAATGAGAATATGACACATCTAGGGGAAGCTAACTCCCATTTTCAACATGCCATTTCAGACACTGAGCCAACTATAAGGCATCACCCTTCTTCTACTTCAGAATCTACTAAACCTAGGTGGGTAGACCTTAGATTCAATTGATATTGTACCAGTGTAAAAACATATCCCTGAATCTATTAAGCAGATGAAACCTCTTATATCTCCTAATTACTCATGAAATGACATAGATTTATAGTAGTTAAATGAAAATTTATGACATTCACAAGTTGAGTGAGGGTTAATTCCTTTCAGCCCACTATAAAACATGAAATACTAAAATGATTTTGATTAATAACAATTTGTGCAAATAACCTTCATATCAACTTACATCTGATTTAGTGATTAGTGCCTTATCCATTGAAACATAGAGTCATTACCAGCAAGATGACCTAACTAGATTACATTACAATCAAGTTTGTCAACTCAAATCCCCAAATCCCATACTTATGCAATATCCCCTTCATGCACCTAGAAACCCTACAGGAATGATGAAGCATTTACTTGACTGCTTGAGTCAAAAGCAACAAAGATCTGACATACAACTCATCCAAGTTGCTTTAAACCAAATGAACATTATCCATTTAATCCCAAAGTTAATAACACATGAAGAATCAGGAGATAAAATTAGAGAACATAGATAAATCATGTAAATCCCCTTTTGTATTTATCCTTGGAAAGACTAAATATAGTAACTGGTAACACAAAATGAAACTCAAGATAATTCATATGATCTAGCATCAATTTCTAGTATCTCAGAATGACAATACATGACATGAAATGAAAATTTGCACATAAATAGGTGTGTGGCCTTCATCGGTAGAGCTCAGCTCAATAGATAGAAAGCAAAACCATCAACAACCCTAGTTTCAATAGTAGAACTGGAACCCTGCTGGTATTACCCAGAGAAAATTGCCAATCCCTAGAAATGAAAAAGAGAAAGAATGATATAGGAGGAAGATGAATTCCTAGATCTGATCTATGCTTGACATGTGTCCACTTAGAATTCCATCTCTAGCAACTAAATCACCTCTCTCTTCTCTCTACCATTTTGATTCAATTTTGTTTCATCATTATCTAGTGACTGATTTGCAAATATCTTTGATGAAATGATGGAAACCCCTTTTGCTTCACCAAAATATCTAATAAACTTCATGAAAATGCTAGTGAAATTTGAGCTTCTACTAACTTGAAAGTAGTTAATATTCACCCCAACTACATTTTCACTATATTCTATGCTTATTCAAGCCATTACCATGTTATAAAACAATTTTGAACTTCGTCACCTGAATACAGTTGCTAGTTGGGAATCTAAGAGAAAACCTCCTGCAGCACAAACCAATGGCATGTTGTGCAAAAACTAACTACATAATTAAAAAAATTAGATTCTCTCGATTCTAGCAATATATAATATCACATATCTAGCCCTTCAGAAACCCCCATAATATCAATTTGAAAAAAAGTCCCTCTACTAGAAAAATTTAAGGTCTTCAATTTTAAATTTTAAAATTTCAAAAATTCTAAAGTCTAAACTTTAGATTTATGCCCTGGACTATTTTTAAGAATATTGAACGTGTATATCCACTTTGAAGGGACAATTAAAAATGTTTTTTATAATCCTCAAATTTCCCTATCCATGAAAGTTGGGGTCAAACTTAGGTTGACCAAGCACCACATGGCACTCTATGATTGGTCGACCCTTTTCCACTTAGCTAGCACATCACCACCATGTCACCATATACCCTGGTCCATTGACACATGTTAGCTATCCATAAGCCCACAATATTTAATAACCTTGCAACATTGGAATGCAGGATTGCACCGTCCATCAGATCATAACACATGTCACGATTTGAGTGCTTCCTGTCTGAGTTGCTCTATGATGCCATCTCATCACCTGTATGATCCATTGCCATGTGGCAATTTCCCACATTCCCACATTCTTTAACTCGTGAGAACCTTTATTTTGTGGGTGTGCATCGTTCGCATGATCAATCCACATGGCACCATCTTGCGTGATCTCTGTTTCGCATGCCATGTCATCGCTATTGCTTTTTCATTTAAAATAATGCATCTTCTTCCTCCTACTAACAACATCTGGTCTTGGTCCCACCACAAGTGCATGCATGCCTTTGAAAAGGCTTATCTTTGTTGGAGACCATAGCTTTATGTGTAGTTGTATTTTAAAATGTTAAATATTTGCCATAGTAGAAATGTGGGATTATGCTTTTTAACTACTCATGGCTCTGATGCTGGGAATCTTGTACAACTGTGACTTTGTTTGGCATGATTTTTTCCTTTTGAAAGTGTGGATGTCATGCTTTTTTCCTTTTAGGCCATGGGAAGATCTTTTTTATGTGGGTGACCATCGGGTTTAATTTTATCACTGTACCTACTCTGCTTCTTGGCTGCTTAAATGAGTGTGGTAATGACATGACTTTTAAACATGTTAAGCCTAGATGCTCTAAATGCTTGAGACCCCTGAAAGACTCTACTAATTCTTGCGAAGCAACCTTCATCACTTTCAAGTTACTAAGTTTACCAATGTCTATTAGTAGTCTCCTCAAACAGATGTACTTTACATATAGCTATTGTTGGAATATTCAAATATGGAAAGAGTACTTATGAGAGGGAGGGGTGAATCATAAGTATCATACTTTCGCCAATAAAACTTTTAACTGAAAGTAAATTGCATGCATGTAAGTATATCAAATAATCATGAAACCAGACACATGCATCAATAACACTTAACACTGGACTTTGGTAACCCAGAAACCCTCCAGGAATAAGAAGGTAAAACTAGGGTGGGGATGATACCCACAAAAATTACTACAGCAATATTGTTCAACCACTTATGATGGTTTTCCCTGTTAAAGGCTTGCCCTATTAAAGGCTTTACACTGTGTCAATAGTGACCTGGTTAGAGGCTTTCAAACACTTAACATGAAGTATTACCCTTTTAAAGGATTTTATCACCTAATCAAAAGGTTCTTACAAAATAGCTGTAAAGCTAACCTATCACCATAGTATTTTTATTCTAATACAATTGCTAGAAAGTATTAGGTATAATAAACTTGACTGATTACAATCCTTGATTGCTGATTGCAAGCACTTGTTTTTCTTTCTCTGATCTGGATCCTTTAGTGATCTGATAATCCTTACTTCTAAAAAATAGAATTCCTTGCGAACCCTTGTATATCTTCTCATACCTCTTATCTCTCTTAATATCTTATTAGCTTATGTCTTCTTATATAGAAGTCTGATTTTCCTTTTACCGCTCAATTCTCCCTCTTCAATTTTAGGGTTTCAAAATTGATTAGGTAGAATACAATGTATCTACCCCATATCTTGTTTTCTTCTTGAAACTTTGCCAGTTGTATCTTAAAAATGTTCTACATGGTGTTCTGTGCCACCAACTCATCATTCTTATGTTCCTTTTAATTCACAAATTTTTAGATAACAACCTTGTCAGCTTAGATTTGGCGAATCTTCGATTTCCTAAATAATGCAGCATGTCGGCTTAGATCTGGCAAATCTTCAATTTCCTAAATAATGTAGCAACTTGGCATTATTGAGTTACTAGTGCTCAGCACCTCAATGTTACTCAGCACCTATACCAGCTCGACACTTGAACTTACTCGGCATGCATGATGTACTCGGCATCCAATGTGGAATATGATTAAGTGTGTTAGCAATCAAGTGTCAAAAACATTATGATGTTAACAATCTCACCCTTTGACATGAGTGACAAAAACACTTAACTAACCTTATGAGTACATTTACTAATCTGATTGGTATGTACATATTGAAAACTTTGATCAAAATTTATGACTTACAATCTTACAATATATACCTCAAAAATTTTGTAACTCCCCCTGAGTTGATTGTGCCCTATCTGTATATCAATGCTCCTCCTTTGTATCTGTTCTCCCCTTATTAATCTATATAACTCCCCCTTTACAATCTATATCTCCCCCTTTTTGACACTTATGTCAAAGAGTGTTTAAGGGTTAAGACCATATTTGGCCAAGAATGTGTTATTTACCTCCATAATCATTCTGAGAGATACATCCCAATTATTCAAAGCAATTTCTAATGACGTATGCTGGATGGCAGTCTCGGCAGCAAGATGAACAAGTCCATCTAATGTAGAAAGATTTAGATCTTTCTTGAGTACATTTTCAGCATATACTTGCTCTTTATGGAGTATTTCTAAATGTGGGGTAATGGAGGACTAGAGTTGTATTACTTTGGCCTTGATATTGGCCTCATCTGCTGTTAATACAGCTATTTCTTTGTGAGTGTGAAGCGATTGAGCAAAATGCTTCTCACTTTGAGTTGGATCACTTGGTAGTTGCATGCTTGAAATGTTTAAATTTCTTTCCAAGCTTAGTATCTTTTGGCTAGTTTCTTGTGTGAAATATTAAAAATCACACAACTTTTTGTATAGTGAGAATATATTCTCAAGTACCTTCTTCACCTTATCAATGAGCTTTGCCAATTCTACTTGTGAAAGTTTGATTTGTCTTGATATTTTCTTGTTCACTTTCCCTTGAAATCACTTTTCTGACCATTCCGTAAGTTTTGCACTAGTTTCTAGGTCTTCATTTGTCACCTGGTCAACAATATCTATTAATTGCTCTGTGATGTGCTTTGACTCATCTGGTGATTGCAAATTGAAGGTATCCATAAAGATGTCCTTGATCTCATAAAGTATTTGCTTATTTTTATACTCTTTCCTAAGTATTCCCTGCCTTTTCCTTCTATTTAGTGCATCCTGCACTTCATTGATTTGATCAATGGTTATTGATTTTGAGTCATAACTTGGTATGACTATCCCTTCATCTAATTCAGGGTCTCCATAATGAAGTACCCTTGCAATTCTGGTAGTGTTGGATGATGGTACTGAAATTTGTAATGGCTTGTGTGAAGGAGTCCCCGAGGTAGGCAAATTTATTATTATTTGTATTGCCACCTGTTCTTTAGGGGTTTTTACTATTTCCTCCTCTTTCTATTTACCATGATCAATTATTGTTATCTGTGGAAGTGCACGTTGGATTTGTGCTATAGGATCAGATGTAATGGTCTGTCCTGTTTGTTCCTTTCCTTGTTCTACAGCTGCACTTTACTTTTGTCTTGCAGCATCAATTATACTAGTTGGTATTTCAAATTGACTACTAGTAGTTTTGATAGAAGGTGGTTCTTTTGTATTCACCTTATCTTTAACTGTACTTTCTACTAGTTTCTGTAACTCATCTATACTGACCAATACTGGTTTTGTACATAATATTGCTTGTTGTGTTGACTGGTCAAGAATTCTTTTCAAATCTTCTACAGTTAATGGATTGACATTCTGACTAGAAGTATTAGGAACATCAGTAATTGTTATTGTATCTGTAGGTGGAATGGATGCTTGTGGAGGGCTAGGGGGTGGCAATTGTGTGTCTTGCACACTCTGATCTAGTTGCTCCTCTTGTTCAGTTGTTGCCATTGTATCCTGTTTGTGTGTCTTTTCCTCCTTTCCATCTATCTTTTCCTCTTCTCTCTTCTCTTCTTCTCTTCTCTTTTCTTCTTCTTCTATTGGTATGGCTACTTCTTCCTTGTATTCTTCCTCAAGAAAATCTTCAATCTTTTTATACAAATTCTTCCACGATTTTATTGTTCTTTGAACAATCTCTTCCATTCTATTTTGAAGTATAAAGAATGCCCTGTATTTGGGTGTGAACCTGTTATTATGCCTTTTGACTGCTTTTCTAATTTTTTCTCTAGTCAAATCTGGCAATACACTGGCTAGGGTTGATTCCCTCATCTCCTTTTCCATTTTTAAGCAAAAATGCCATCTATCTTCTATAATTTTTGACAACTCCTTTAGTAATTGACCATCTAGTTCAAGTGGGGTGTACTTGAACTGCGCCATCATTCCATACACTATTTCTTCTATCTTATTTTGTTCTCCTTTATTAAATTTACTAAAATCAACTTATTTAAATTATTCAAGTCACCAATTGCAATCTTTTTACATAGGGTATCAACTGATGAATTGCTTACCTCTTATGTTTACTCTTTGTCATTAGTGTCAGGTTGAGCCTTTTGAGTAGAGGCTCTTGTTGATGCTCGTGTTGTTGGCTTCTGAGGTGATGGAGTGGCAGCTTTCTTCGTTTTGGGCTTGGCTGAAGTCTGTTCTGTTGCCTTTCTCTTCTTTGGCTCAACTTCAGTTGTTGCTTCCTTGGCTTCTTCTTCCTCTGCACCTTCCTCCTTGTCTTCTCCAAGACCTTGGGTTAGTTCTATTTGCCCTTGTTCCTGCTCATCTTCATCCTCGCTATCATCTTCTTCTTCTTCTGCCTCGGCCTCAATTTCTTTGCCAAACTTCTTCTTGATATTCTTGACTAATTTATCTTTCTTCTTCAATGTAGAAGCAATTTTTAATTCCATGTTTATTTTTGATCTTACCACATCATAAGTGCCAAAATGTGGTGCATTTTTATCAGCTTCTTCTGCAAGTAGAGTTGTTATTGCTGCAGAGGCTTGCTCAACATCAAGTTCATAACCTTGTGGCCTAAGCCATCTTATTCTAGGTATAACTGCTTGTATGTAAGTATAATCTATGTCAACTAAGAAACATATGTCATTTTTATGCTTTTCTACTAATGAAGATGGTATCCTTGACCTTTGCTTCATGGATTTCTTGAAATCCTCAAAATAACCTGTCATCTGGGCATCAAAATTTTCACCCATTTGTTCAATGTATCCATTAATTTGTTCAACAACTATTTTATCTAGATTCCATTTTACTTTCCCTATAGAAGGGAATTCTTTCATCAGATAGAAGAACATACACATCAAAACTGATCCAAATTTGCATTGAGCTCCCTTGCTTTTCCTTATGGCTCCCAAATTTTCATTAATCTATTGAAACATGAGCTCTACTAGATTATAAGTGTGATCTCTTTTGATTATCTTGTATGCAACATCAACTGCTATACAAGGTACACTATTCAACCTGCTTGATTGATAGAATTTTTGTGAAATAATTCTCACAGAAAAATCTAGTAGGGGATTTGTGACTGTGTCGATAGTCATTCCTCTGTTATTCCATTTGGCACTTGTATTTTTCTCTATTATTTCCCTTTTGTCACTTTGCAGGGTCTTTGGCCGATCTAGGGTTGGAATACCAGTAACCCTATGAACAATTTTCTTAGTAAATTTTACTAGCCCTAACTCTAACCAAAAAGCTCCATCATGTATTCAGCTCAAAATTATTCATACCCATTCTGTTTTAAAAATAGTCAAAAATGCTAGGGTTTTGGTCTATCCTTTTCTTTCTACTATTGAAAACTCATTTTTCAGTACTTTGTTTTCACACAGTTTATCATATGCAATTGTAACATCTGCGAACATCTTGTACCATACCAACTTTTGGGGGAATGTGGGAGAGAGCTTCGGCTGGTTCATTTTTGTAGGCAACTTTGGGAATAGGGTGGAAATCAGGTTGCTTTACTTCATTTGAAATTTACTGGACTTCAAATGACTCTTTTTCTTGGGTTTTCTTTGAACTTGACGCCATTATTGTGAACTAGGGTTTATACAACAAATGGGTATAAAACTGCATAGCTCAGCACAAACGAAAATACATTTAGATCGATGAAAAATGTGTTGAATGAGTTTGCAATCTGCTTGAAATACTAGATTCTTGCTATGAAGTCGCTCAACTCTCTTTCTTCTCCTTTTCTTCTTGATCACAATGCAAAAAACTAATTGAAATTGTGATAATATACCCTAATTTTATCGCATTGAATGCTCAACTACCAACTCGACTTCTAAAGAAAATTTTGACCTAACTCGGCTTCCATTATTTCCATTTTACTCGACTTCTATTAGAGTTATCCAACTCGGTATCAATTTTCAGCTCGGTCGCTATTGGGAGCTCGGCATCCAAAGGCAGTTTGGCATCAACATTTAGTTTTATCTTAACATCTTGTTTCATGTGGATTTATACTTTGCTTAACTTCCTTTTCTTGGGACTGATGTATGATATAACTTTGTATATCAGTCCTGTGTACTTCTTATGCTTAGTTTGATGAAGTATGATCACTTAACCCATTGGGTGAGGTGATCTCTCCACTTGATGTGTTGCACCCTTCCTTCTTCTTCCAAGTCTTATTCATTTGCCCTCTTATCTTTTCAACATCAATTATTTGTTTCCCTTTGCAATCTTTAGTCTTGGGTGCCTTTGATCTTGTAGGACAATTTCTGCTGATATGACCAGTTTTCAAACAACTAAAATGTGTAGTTTGATTCAACCATCTTTTGTAGTTTCCTTTGAAATGTGTTCTTAAACAATTCTGTGGTATGTGTCCATATTCTTGACAATAGTGACAATTGTACCTAGTGTTGTAATCCCAGTGATAATGTCTTTCATTTCCTTCTATTTTTGCTGGTTGATTTAATGTCCACATAGGTTTTGATCTCCATTCAAATGCCCTATGTCCATACTTTTTTCAATTATAACAATGTCCATCAAATCTTTGAGTCCTTGTGAGATTGGATCTGCAATTTTGTGTCATATGTCTTTGCATGTTGCACTTGTGACAGAAACTTTTGAGTATGTTTGATTAATTAAATCTTCTACTCCTCACACATTAACTGTATGTCCCTTCTTATTATAGAAATGACAAGTGGGTTTTGAATTCTTACCTTTGTAACTTCTTTTTTTAGCACTCTTTGATGATTCTCCAACTTCAGTGCTATTGTATCCTAGTCCTGATGTATCATGGGTAGATTTTGGAGATTTCAGCAACTATTCAAAATACTTGATTGCTTCACTTGATTTGTTGAGATTCTCTGCTAGCTCTTTTTCTCTGTTCAATTCATTCTTCATTTGTTCATTTTGCATCTTCAAGGTAGAGATCTCAATATCCTTTACATTGAGTTCATGATGAAGGTTCATCATTTGGGCAAGTGTTTCCATCTACATGTTTGAGATCCTTGCTAGTTCAGTACATTTTTCTTCAAGTCTGTTTGTAAGATTCCTTTTGTCATTTTCCATCATGACCTTATCATCAACTGCTCTTTTCTTTTGTTCAGTAATTTCACATATCATTATAGCCTATGATTCATGTTCCATCTTGAGAGTTCTTATCTCTTCTGCTTGAATTTTATTTTTCTCTATCAGTTATGCTATTGCTACATCAAACTCTTTAGTGTCTCCACTGGAAAATATGTTGGTGGTATCAATCTCCTTGTAGTGTATATCATTTTCAGCTATGGCTAGATCCTTCCTCTTTTTTAATGAGTTTCTCAACTTGTTTCTAAATTCTTCCAAGCTATGCAAAGCAAGTTGCACGTCTATCACTTGATTTTCAATGATCTTTCCAAGTTCGAAGGCTTCCATATTTAGATCTTTTCCTCCAAGCTATTAGACTTTTCCTTAAGAGAACCTGGTTTATGCTCTGATACCAATTGTTGGAATATTCAAATATGGAAAGAGTACTTATGAGAGGGGGGTGAATCATAAGTATCATACTTTCGCCAATAAAACTTTTAACTGAAAGTAAATTGCATGCATGTAAGTATATCAAATAATCATGAAACTAGACACATGCATCAATAACACTTAACACTAGAATTTGGTAACCCAGAAACCCTCTAGGAATAAGAAGGTAAAACTGGGGTGGGGATGATACCCACAAAAATTACTGCAGCAATATTGTTCAACCACTTATGATGGTTTGCCCTGTTAAAGGCTTTACACTATGCCAATAGTGACCTGGTTAGAGGCTTTCAAACACTTAACATGAAGTGTTACCCTATTAAAGGATTTTATCACCTAATCAAAAGGTTCTTACAAAATAGCTGTAAAGGTAACCTATCACCATAGGATTTTTATTCTAATACAATTGCTAGAAAGTATTAGGTACAATAAACCTGACTGATTACAATCCTTGATTGCTGATTGCAGGCACTTGTTCTGCTTTCTCTGATCTGGATCCTTTAGTGATCTGATAATCCTTACTTCTAAAAAATAGAATTCCTTGCAAACCCTTGTATATCTTCTCATACCTCTTATCTCTCTTACTATCTTATTATCTTATGTCTTCGTATATAGAAGTCTGATTTTCCTTTTACCACTCAATTCTCCCTCTTCAATTTTAGGGTTTCAAAATCGATTAGGTAGGATACAATGTATCTACCCCATATCTTGTTTTCTTCTTGAAACTTTTCCAGTTGTATCTTAAAAATGTTCTACATGGTGTTCTATGCTACCAACTCATCATTCTTATCTTCCTTTTAATTCACAGATTTTTAGATAAAAACCTTGTCGGCTTAGATCTGGCGAATCTTTGATTTCCTAAATAATGTAGCATGTTAGCTTAGATCTAGCGAATCTTCAATTTCCTAAATAATGCAACAACTTGGCATTATTGAGTTACTAGTGCCTGGCACCTCTGTGTTACTCAGCACTTGAACTTACTCGGCATGCATGATGTACTTGGCATCCAATGTGGAATATGATTAAGTGTGTTGGCACTCAAGTTTCAAAAACATTATGATGTTAATAGCTATGTCAAGCCAATTTAATTTATGATGTGAGTAGGCAAATCTTTCAATTCATGGTAACCATTCAAATTCAAATACTCCAACCTTGATATGTTCTGTATGACATCTAGCTACAATCTGAGCCTAGAGAACTTGGCTAAATTAAGATATTGTAGCGACTTCAACTACTTAAATGAATTAGGCAACATCATCAAATTTATCAAAAAACTCAGATCTAGATGACAAAGTTTTACCAATTCACCAAAACTGCTAGGTAGTGATTTTTTATTATAGCACTCATTTAACTGTAGATGCTCCAATGATAGAAGATAGCCAAATTCCTCTGGAAGACCCTTCAACTCTCTGTCGTATCTCATGGAAATCTATTTTAAATTCTTGAGAAGCCCTATGGATTTTGGAATTCTTTGTAATTTAGGGCAACCATCAATAGTCAACATCCTTAGGTGCTCCAGAGCTCCTAAACCATCCCTCCACAAATGTACTAACTTCTTGCAATGATTTAATTCTAATACTCTTATATCTTCCATTGTTAGTGTCATATTTCTATCAATAATTCCTATATAGCTAAGCCATGCCAGCTCTGTTGAAGAGACGACAATGGGTAATTGGTGCTACTGGAAGGCTATTGAGCCAAGATACAATAGCTTTCTTGTTCAATGCCACCTTGTCTTCAAACATTGATTTCTTCTTAATGTGGGCATTCTACTTTGTGTATGGCGCTGGTTTTTTTTTGCATTCCTATGCATGGTCTACTATGAGATGCCTCCTTATTTTTGTTGCATATTTTTCCTTTCATGGTTTTTTTTTTTTTTTTTTTGCATTAATGATTGTGTTTGCAATTTGACTAGTGCCTCTTTTGCGTGATCTAATACAGGGTGCTTTTTCTCTTTTTATGTGTGGTTCTCCTCATCATATCTTGTTGTGAAGTCTTTTTTAATGCTTTTGAGGGTAAGGGTTCCTTTAAAAGTGTGAGGATGTGTGTTTTTTCATATTTTCCATGAGCTTTGACTATGATTGTCTATAATTAAACTGCTACCTCTGCTCATCACACGGGTCTGCTTCTAAACATGGGATCTCTCTTTATATCCCTTGCTACTTTGACACTTAAAACTTCCAATAGAAGCAATCATTGTGTTTGATGTTAAACAAGATGCCAATTCCTCCCTTGAGAGGGTCTCAAGTTAATTAACTACAAAGCCCATAGAATTTGGAATAAATGATTCATAAGGTCCGAAATGAATTCCTATTAGAATGTACCACTGTACCATGAAGCAAGGAGGCCAACACACCAAGGAAGATACTAAACAAAAGTTGTGCAAGAAAACCCTAAGTGAGGTGCCATAAAGATGTGCATGGTGAACATCAATATCATTTAAAAATTTTCAAATGAATCAACCCATCCTTGATGGCTCTATATAGTGTATCATCATCTTTACCAGTCTGATGGAATCAGTCGGACTCCAAAGTGGGTCTGGCTCAAAAAGAATTCATTTCCAAACAACTAAACCTTCAAAGTGATCTATTAACCTTTTGATATTGATTGGAATTGATTTCAAGAACTAACTTGATCATTAAAACTCATTTTCCCACCTTTTGCAAACTGTGAATTTAATGCTAGAGAGTCCCTTGACTGCCTTTGAAAATTGACCCCAATAGATAACTGAGCTCTAAAAACTGACACACTAACTCTTTGTTCTAAACTCTTGAATCTTCTCAAATCTTGGCTTATGATGAATTCAAGGTCAAAAGATATTCACTGTCAAAGTTGACCTCTTAGAATTACCTACAAGAAAGCACATCAGAAAGCAATAAATTGGGTTTGGAATTGGCTTCAAAAACTGGGCAAACTGACACTTGGGAAAATGAAAATTTGGGCATTGATTCTTTGTCATGAGGAGATTATGTGTCAGGGATTTGGGCTCATGACAAATAACAGGACACATTTGGAAAGCGGTCAAAGTGGGCTACTTGGAATTTGCAAACTAGAAACAATGACAAGAAAGTGATTTGTACAAATGGAATTGACCTAGAAATGTGTGCAAATGGATTCATCAAGACTTGAAAATTGACACACTTAGAGTATTTTTAGTGGACAACGTGATGGTATAATTCATTTGATCTCACCTATCACAAATTTTTAGATATAATGTCATAAATAGGGGTACCGATCAATCTACAAATATTGACACCTGTAAAAAGATAGAAATTCCATTTGGAATCGTGTTCGAAAATTGATCAAACCAATTCATCATAATTTGAAACTTGAAACATAACAAGGGTCTAAAATATAGAAAGAAACATGATAGGAATTTCAACATTTGGGTCAGTTGGGTCAAAGTTATAGCATGTCAAATAGGGCTTCCCAGAATTATGTACAAAGTGCATAATCATGAAAATAGTAAACTACCAACTTTGAGGGATTCAAAACCTAGTCAAATGGATTCAAAATGATTCACACTATGAGACATAAGTTCTTTGGTATAGACACTAGATACTCCCAAAGTGGAAAGTCATGAAACATTTCTGGGTGCAGGATATTCAATGGAAAACACAGCCTCCTATCGTTGTCTATTACTAATATGAAAATGCAAATTTGAAACTAGCTCAGAACGAGACTTCACAAAATGTCTCGAAATCTCAATTTTTCTTCATGGAACTCTTAGAAAAGCTAAATGCAAGGTGTTAGAAACATTAAACAGCTTAGGGGCCTTAAAGGTACAACCAAGTACAATCTCATTTATTGACATTTATAGGACTCAAAATTTGAAATAGACTCTCAAAATGAGAACACAATTTTGAGCTCCAATAGTGGCTCTATCTAGGGATGCATGTCCCTTGTGGGCATGGCAAGGATTCAAATCTCTAGAGGAAGCAGACCACACACTTGACAACAAAAACTTTTTTGCACAGCTTTATTGAAAGCAAATCATAACTAGCACTACTATATACACATGATGACCCCGAGCCACAAAACTTTAGAAAAATTGTTTACTTGTATCATATACCTGATTCTCATCTAAATTTTCATGAGGTAAACTGAAATTACTACTCATATTAGTTTCACCAACCAAATACACATCATAAAATGAATCACTTGGCAAAACAAAATCTACATCCTAACTTTCACAATGCATATAGAAACTTATTTCATCTTCAACCACTAGCTCATCATGAAAGTTCTGATCAGAATGCTTAAACATATCAGATTGAAATTGAAAATTCTCTTCACTTAATGAATCATGCATGCTATCAACTTTGAATATGAATGCATCATATTCAACATGGAGAAAAGGATCACTCATACCTTCAAAATGTGAATACTTATGTATGAGTGGATGATATTCAAATGAACAATCAGATTTGTACTCACACATGTCATCCATATTAGAATCTGAAGCTAATCCACAATCTTTAAATGGCTCTTCACAATCAGCAAATAGATTAGTCGTGACATCAAAAATTTCATCATAAAACTCTTTGTAAGGTGCATACTGATTTTCAAAAACAACTTCGTCAAACACCTTGTCACCTATCTCATCAGATGCAACATTATCATCACTTTCACTATCAAACTCAGAAGAAGAACATTCTGATCTCTTATAGTAGTAAGAAAAAGTGTCGTCATCAAACTCATTCTCAACTAAATTTTAATTTTTCATGTGCTCTTCAAACAAAGGATTGATAATTCCATGCAATGACCCTCTTTGTATGTTTTGACAAAAAATGGGCTGATCATCATCAGGATTCTCATCATATGAAGCATTAGTATATACTTTAAAACCATTACCCATTTCATCTTCATGGAGACTTTCAGCATGTGAAGCAAAATCAGAACTACATGTGGACTCACTTTCTACTCCATCAACAAAGCATGTAGAATATAAATCAAGGTTACTTTCATTGTCTTCATGTAGGTGATTCAAATGTCTTGCAAGAAAAACATCATTTATCTTACCAATAGGTGCTGATGTATTAACCTTAGAATCATGTGCATATTTCCAATTACTACAACTTGTATCTTCAAGACATTCATCTACACAATTATGTAATCCATCCTTATAAACAATTTTTTTATCCTCATATTGTGTAGACAACTCTTCACAACTTTCAACATCTACCTGACTTGTACAACTTTGAACTAGAACATCACTTATAGATTTAGAAATAGAACTCATACCTTTAGTGACATAAGAATACTCAGTCCCATCATTGCTTTCTTCTTCCCAATCAGCATCAGATTCATGTGAAGATGAACACATTGTGTCATTTTCCTCACTATGACTCAAGTAACAACCCTTGCCATTATCTTCACATGATGCTTCTTCGCAATATGTTGAATTAGCAACTTCATTATCATCACTTGAAAGATCACTTCCAACTTCTTCATACTCATATTGAGATGACTATCTTTCAAATTCAGATTTAATAACATTCTTAACATGATGCAATCTATGAATAAGATAAGTCATTTCTTGCACATCTGATTGGTCAAGTAAATCCACCTTACCATCCATTGTTGAAACATTACAAACATATGTGCTATGTTCCTCTGACTATGACTAAGATGAATGTGACTCACCTTCTTCATCTTTTGTTATCTCTCCATGGCATGTCAGATCAACAACATCAAGCTCATGATAAGAGAGATAACTGCCAGCCTTCTCACTAGCACAAGACTGAGAGCTAGGTGCACCAACCTCAAACTTTAAAGCATTAGTTACATCATCATACATATAATCATCTTGAGAAGAACTTACTATTGTAACTAAACCTTGATTCATAAAATCATCATAATGTTGAACCCTATCAGAGTCTGAAAAATTTCTTACTACTGCAACATCAGGAACATATGTAGTTTCATTTTCAATAAACTCATTCTCCTCTACACACACATTCTAATTTAAAATTTCAATCTGATTATACATTACAGTAGGGGTGTTGATATTCTGATTTGAAACTCAAGTATCTATACCAAAGTCAAATTTTCTTTTATTACCATTATATTAGAAATCATTCATAGTAAAATGACCTATAGTCAATCCATATTTCATATTATTTTCAATATCCCTAGCAGTCATAAAAGCCTAATATAATGTCTATGGTTCTTTATCCCTTATTAGATAATTCATTTTCTTGTCAAAAGCATCAAAATATGTAGCTAAACACATTTGATCATCGGGTCTATAACTCTCAAGGATTTCATTCAACACTCTTGCAAATCTAATGTTAAATTGAGGGATAAGTTCATCACTCTCAATGTGAATCTTCAAGAACTTATGATACGAATCAAATATGCTTACCCATTCTCCAAATTGCTCCATGAAGGTAGAATGCAACTCACTTCAAGATGAAATAGAAAGTGCTAGTAAAAATGAAAACCAGTCTCTAGAATCTCCTTCCAAGATTTGAACAAATAACTTCATGTGAACATCTTTATGAGAAATCTCATAGTCACCCATCAAATCACTAAACAATTCAACATGATGCCTGGCTGAAATAGTATGGTTCCCACTAAACTGTTGTCACTTAGGTTTTCACCCTTGTCCAAAGCCTATGCATGAGGACAACCTAGTGAAACATGGAAACAACCTCCAAGTTGTGGGACTTGAACTGTGAGGTTGAGTCTCCAGAGAAGGCCAGCTTCCTCTTACTATTAGGATGCACCTAACTACTCTTGGAGAGGAAAAGGGAGAAGGAGAGCATGAAATAAAATCTATCTATTCTAATCTAAAGAGGCGATGCACCAAAATAGAGTGTTCTAACCAATCTCTGCCCATACATGCACTATTAAACTAGAATGAACCTAAGGATATACACATTCAGACTTGTTTTAACCTAGCAACCACATATAGATCAGAAAACCAAAATGAATGACACAAGGAAAGAGAATATTCACTTATATATCATTTACATGCTAGAAGAGATACAGTCATGCACATTATAGATTTCCACAAAACATTACTGGAGGCAAAGAATTCTTGCACTTTCACACCAATGGCTGAAGGAGATAAGGCAGCATGTCATACAGTTCAGAGGCAAAGGGAATTTTTACACTAAAATTGCAGAGCAATAGTAGAGAACAATAGAGAATGATCAACCCCAACAAAATCTACAAAATTTGCCTTTATAGTGTAGGCATAACTGAGATTTCCTCTAACTATAGTTACTTTGCAACTACCTACCATTAAGTCCTGTAGAGGATAATCATAGAGAAAATTTGATCTAGATATGGATCTAAATGTAATAATATTTGATCATGGTTGGAACAGGGCCCTGAGAAGACAAAAATGGTGCCATAACTATGCTCTAATCAGGTAGATATATTAGATCAAGGGGGTAGAGAGTTCTTCTTTGTTTCACATTTACTCCAGGGTGATTGAAATCAATCATAGATATCAAATCATGCAGAAAACCCAATCTCTTATCATTCTTGGTGTATGAATCAATAGAGTTAGTGAGTCAACCTATCTTTGACACCAAGATGAGCCATGTGGACCAACAACCTTTTATCTTTTTGCCACCCTGCAAAGTCTCCCTGAGTTTGACCATGTCTTTATTTACTGTCTGTGCCACCTCCTTAAAACCTTGATCACAATGGCTACAACATAACTACCAGCCCTTAACTGTCAATCTTGGTTAGGCTCGAAAAGACACATGTCACCTAGTCACTATGTCACTATGCGTATCTTTCGAGCAATTTCCCATAGTGAGATAGTGCCTACCATGGATCTAAACTGATTTGATGATCATGGAGACTTGCCATATTACTATTCTTTGTCCTTAAACCTCTGGGCCCATGAACCACTCAGCACACCTGGCAACCACTTGGCACAACCTGGCATCATCCCTAAGGTTCATGAGAGAACATGGGCCCACCTCACTACATGTCATTGAGGCACTATGTCGCTATGGATAATATCCTTGTAGCTTTCCATAGCTTGATAGCACCCACCATGGATATTCCTTAATCTGATGGTGATCAACAAAATTGCATGACTGCACAATGAGTTGGTTGAGTGGACCAATGAAATATTGCCATTGCACTATGACTCAACTGACAACTTCCACCGAGGATGAGCTATAATACTACTTTGGAGAAGGGCGGGTGCATGACATAATCTGTGCCATGCATTGTTGAGGTGATATGTCACTATGGGTATCCAATGTGCAACTTTCCATAGTGAGATAGTGCCAACCATTGATTTAGACTGATCTAGCAATGAGCAAGATGGATCCGACCTATTAGTGTACCAACCAATAAGAACTAGCCACATGCTGACCTATCTGACAAGTCCTCGTTTATGGCCGCTGAGGGAAGCAGGACCCACATTCTATATAGTCATCTTTAGCCAATGAAAAAATTGACCAACTACCAACGTGTGCCAAATTATGTCATTGATATCTAATGGGGCATCTTGGGACCCACCTTCTTGACAATTAATGTCACCACAGTAACACTTTCTATCTGGGTGCTATCTCACTAATGACAAGGAACATAGATTTTTTGATAGCACCATAGTGCCCACTATGGATTTGTCAAAACTTTATGTCAAAGAAACAACCAAAAAAAAGGGGACCCACCTGAGATACAGCCAAAAGGTACTATGTCACCATGGAAAAACAATGTGCAACTTTCCATGGTGAGATAGCGCCAACTACAAATTTTTTGAGATCTAATGATGGAGGACTTGTGGATCTATAGAAACATTAAAAAAGATAGGGGAAGAAATATCATAAGGTTAGCCTAAATTAATTTTTTGATATTCCTTTGGATGTTTAAAATAATCATTAAACTGGGAACTGACTGTTGGTGGGCAAGTCATTTAAATTTCAAATGTTTGGTAGGGGGCATAATATGTAACATTTCTGGCAACTCATAGGGGATGCTAGCCTACTATGCATAAGACCAATGACCTACATCATCCATTGGGCTATCGAGTCAAAAAGATGTGGCTCCTGCGTACACTATGAAATCCCTATGTCTGCAATTGGAACTAGAGACCAAAACCTCCATCTGCAACCTTCAAAATTTCAAAACTTGTTGTCTCACGGAGACAATCCTATGCCCGTGCACTTCCAAGAAAATAGGAAACAATTGAAAATAAAGAACTACTCTACTATGTACATGGAACCTCAAAACTTGTTAGAAACATGGCTTAAGATAAATCCCATTGACTAGGATAGGCAGAAAATCACCACTAGGCTTGCTAGAAAGCGTTGGCTTGTTTACAACTTTCAATCAGATAGGGACCACTCCACAGTGTGTCAAATTTCAAGTGCCTCCCTGGTTTCACCCTATCTAAATCCCATTTTAGAACCAAATCTCCCTCTCAAAAGAATCTGACCCTAGCCTTCTTGTCAAAACTCTTTTTTACATACTGTTGGTGTATCTCTAGGGTCTGCATGGCTTTATTTCTCTTATCTTCCAGCGCCATCAGCTCCACCATTCTTACTATCATGGCATCATCTTCAATCAAATCTAGCTAATGAGCTAGCTCTAGGGCTGGGAACTCCAATGAAATTGGAAGCCTTTCCTCTCTACCATATACCAACATGAATGGTGAGTTCCCTATTGATCTTTTAGGTGTTATTCTATCAGCCCACAGTGCTATCCTTAGTTTTTTATGCCAACACCTTTGGTTATCTTATATTATCCTTTTCATGATCTTGATCAGGTTCTTGTTGGAGGACTCAGCCAAACCATTACCTTGAGGATATTAGTTTGATGATGTGCTCAAATAGATATTATGGTCCATTTCCCATGCACAAATCTGAGCTCCAACAAAAGACTTTGCATTATCTTAAATAATGGTTGAAGGGGCACCAAACCTAGTCACAATTCCATCAAGGAATTCCACAACTAAAGATTCTATGGCATCCTTTAATGCAACTACCTCTGTCCATCTAGTGAAGTAATCTGTAGTAGCTAGAATCCACTTGCGACCTGAATTAGAAGGAGAATTGATAGGGCCTATGAAATCCAATCCTCACTAAGCAAAAGGTTGATCCACCTGAATGGGATGAAGGGGAAGAGCTACAAGCTTATATTTACCAAATAAAAAGGCACATTTTTCACACTTCCTTACATACCTGTGACAATCATGAAACAAAGATGGCCAGTAATAACCAGCCCTCATGATCTTCATTGCAGTTGTCCTTGCTGAGAAATGACCACCATCAGGACCATCATGAAGTTCTTTGATCATTCTTTCAACCTAGTTTGTATCAATACATCTCAATAAGGTTCCATTAAAATCTCTCCTAAATAGGATACCATCAACTATGACATAATGAATTGACTACAATCTATACTATCTCCTTTAAGCTTTGTCTAATCCCTAAGGTTATCCATTGCCTAGCAAGAAATTCATCATATCATTCATCCAACTCCTTGGGTCACTATTTCTTACCTCTTGTTGCTCTATCAGTGTCATAGCAGCTTCCTCATCATGCTTTTGAGGTGATAACATCTATTTACACAATCCTTTCCCTCTTACCAGCTTGGTAATCTAAATGTCAATATCATATTCCATCACTTTAGTAATCCAGCCAGCTCTTTTCTCACTAATATCTTTGCTCAAAAGGAATTCCTTCACACTGGTGTGAGGTACTAACAAATGAATCTTGTTATGGGACAGGAGGTGTCTAAATTTATTTAAAGCTTTGATGACTGCAAGGGCTTTCTTCTCTACATAGCTATATTTATCTTCATATTCTTTAAGCCCTTCACTAAAGAAAGCTATGGGCTGCTCCTCATTTTTAGCATTTTTTTGAATCAAGAAAACAGAGATACTTGACTCACCACCTAAGGTATAAAGAATGAAATCCTTCTCAAAATTTGGATTCATGAGAGTAGGGGCTGAGGCTACGGCTGTCTTGATTTCTTCAAAACTTTCCTTGCCTTCCTTGGTCCATGCAAATACCATACACTTTTTGAGCATAGCTGTAAGAGGTTTCACCATGGTGGCAAGATTAGGGATAAATCTTCTCACAAAATTTATCTTGCCTAAGAAACTTTTCAGCCCTTTCTTGTGTTTAGGAAGAGGGAGGACAAATATTACTTTTGTAATCTATGGATCAATGGTTAAGCCATCCTTAGATACAATATGTCCTAATAATTTTCCTTGATTAGTAGGGAAGACACACTTGCTTGGGTTAAGGGAAACCCCAAAATGATCATCTACATTCTTTGAATACACAGTTATATCATCAAGGTAAACTAAGACAAACTTCTCAATCAATCTTTTGAAGGCCGTCTCCATTGCTTTCTAAAATGTAGCACCTGCATTGGTTAGCTCAAATGGAATCTTACAATAAGCATAGGTACCCCATTTAGTGGTAAATGTAGTCTTGTATCTATCAGACTCTTTAACCAGCACTTGACTGTAACCAGAGAATCCATCAAGAAATGAAAATCTCTTTGAACCACTAACCTTGGACAAAATCTACTCCATGGAAGGAAGAGGATGGTGATATTTAAGGGAAGCTTGGTTAAGGTCCCTAAAGTCCACACACAATCTAACTTCTCCTTTCTTCTTCCTAACAGGGACAAGGTTTTCTACCCATGATGAGTGTTTGATGGGAAAAATTATATGGGCCTCAATCAATTTGGATAGCTCCTTTCTCATTAAGGGTTCAATTTTAGGATTCACTGGTCTCTATTTTTTTCTTACTAGTTTTACATCATCAACTAAATCTATAGTATGCTGAAATAACCTTGCGTCAAAACCCTCTAAGTCATCATATGTCCAGGAAAATATATCATTAAATTCTTGACATAGATGAATAAAAATTTCTTGTTCAATTTAAGAACATACCTTCCCCATGTTCAAGGATTTTCCATTAGCAACCATGACTAGAATATGATCATCCTCATCAGTAGCTAGGTTCATGGCACTACCTCTTGCTTGGTCATTAGGATTGAAAACACTTTCTAAGGTAATGAGACCCTTAGGCAGCTTGTTGGAGCTGAGGTTAATGATTTGGTCACCATACTAATCCTGTAGTCTTGATTGATTTCTCTCCGAAAATTCTGCCTCATTCTACAAGAAGCTCACAATTTGCTCATCAGATTCAAACACTTGCCAATGGATGTTGTTATCAGGGATAGTAGGCCTTACTACCACTCTAATTTGTGCTTCTTCTCCTCCTCAAGATTCCCTGGCAGGTCATAAGATGCACCTATTGCTTCAAGTCTATCAGTATGTCTATTATCTTTTCTAGGGATGCTTTGAATATTAAATGCATTGAAACCTTCAAGAAAATTCCATACCCTATTTTTATAAGACTTGAGCAAACCATTCCTGGTGGTATTCTAATTTCTTACTTGATTAACCACCAACTCATTATCTCCATACACCCTTAAGGCTTGGATGGCTCTTTTTTAGGCAAGTAGGAGACCTTGAATCAAGGATTCATACTCGGCTACATTATTAGTGCAACTAAATTGGAGCCTAAAGGAGTAGTACTTTACTTGTGCAAGAGAAATCAACATCACACTAGCTCTTGATCCATCAACGTACATACTCCATATCCCACTCATATCTTCTTTAGTCTCCACAAGTTTGGGAACTAGAGCAACTTTCTCCAATACACAATATGTACTGAGACCTATCTCAAGGGTTTCTGACATAGGGTCAAATTGATATGCATTAGCCCATTCATCTAAGAAAAAATTAGGTATCTCTACTAGGGAAGTGGTGGGCTCATTCACTATGTCATTCACATCCATCTCTAGGATTGGACAATTCATGTTGATGGAATTAGGGGTGTAAGATTCAGTATGATGGAGGGCTTGAGGCTCTACTCTAATTGAAGCATTGGCTCCATATCTTGTTTTGAAAGAAATATATGACCAATTAGAAGATATGAAACCACCTATTTGGGTAGTAAAGTCTCTTGATAGACAGATGGAAAATGTGGCTTAACCTTAGCAACAGAGATATCTTGGGTTACAATACAACTAGGGCATGCATGTAAGGCCATCTCCATATTCCTAAGGATCCTTACAATCTTTACAATACTACCATCCAACTATAATACATCCCTAACAATGGGCTCATATTTCATTCCCAAAGAATCAACAACACACCTAGGCATCACTGAACTGCTAGCCTCTGAATCAATCATGCAATTATGGACTAGTTTGCCCCCTATAATTAGAGAAACATAGAATGGAGGATGTCTAACCTTTTTACTTGTTTCTACCTCCCTTGATGGTTGTACTAGGCTTGTGGCACTTTCCATGCTGAGTGTCGGATCCTTCAGTTCAATTCTTTCCAATTCTTGTTGCAGTAACCTCTTTTGCATTGGTATGGTGGCAACATCATCCCACATGGAGATATTCACATTTGTCTTCTCCATTTTCTCTACTACACTGAATGGCATATCAGATGCTTTGGTAGAAGCCTTGGGAGCTGCAATTATATGAGGTTGAGATGGAATAACTTGAGGATCACTTGCATCCTTTCTGCCATGATTTTGCCTTTGCTGCTGAAAGGCACTTGATTGATTATTTGTAGCTTGGTCATGAGATATTGCATTTGAAGTTCAGGCCTGATTGGGAGGAGGGATAGCATCTTCCATAGCTCTTCTTTGCTTCTAGTGTTATGAGCAATGGAATCCTAGTTTACATTACAATGCTCCTCCATCTGATGATTCATAAAAGAGCAATCACATTGTCTTTGCATATCTAAGGCATCTTTAAATTGGTCTTCCTTGTATGATTGTTTTGTTGCAAGCTCTTGGATGGTCAAAGCCAAATAAGATTCAGCCTTTTGGCACATACAATATGCATAGGAGTAGTTACAGGAGGGACAAAAATCTTGATCTTGAGCCATATTGTTTTGAGGGACTATGGCCCTACTTTGGTTTACATTTGAGGTTGAAGCATGGCTACTCTACCTTTTTTGATCAAAAGAATTGTTCCAATGATTAGGATTTAGAGGCCTACCACTACTGGGACTTTGATATTGTAATTTATGAGGCTTATTACCTTGAGCTTTTCTTTCTAAAGTCACCACCTTATTGCTCATTTTTTGCATCACAGAGAAGTTGTCCTCTAGCTTCGTCTCTTACTTCTGTAATCTCTTATCTATGTTCAGCATCATAGATTGCATCATCTCCTTAATCTCATCTATTCCATTTGAAGATGTGGAAGCTTGAGGGATTGGAATGAGGGATTGTGATGTAGAAGTTGTGGGAAGAGGAGACATTGCTGGTTGATGATTTGGAACATTAGGGAAGAAAGGCATAGGAGGCCTTGGAGCTAATTTACCTCCTTTTATCAATATATTTTCTACCCTTATTGCTATGTCATAAGCATTAGGCAATGTATCTCCTCCCATAGTTTGGATTGTAGTGGCAATATCACTGTTAAAAGCTCTAAGGTAATGCAAGAAGGCATTACTAGGGGTAGGCTTCACTGAAGTAGGTATTCTATCCCATGTCTTTTGAAATCTATAATTAAAATCAGTCATACATTCATGGGGGGATCTTTTTATAGTAGTCAACTATTTTAAAAGTGACAAATAGTCACTTTTATCCTCAAAAATTTTGCACAATCCTACTCCTAATCCATCCCAATCTATTATAGAACCATGAGCTAAACCTCTATACCATTGTAGTGCTTTTCCTTTCAAGGACGAGGCTAGAAGCCTAACTACAACATCATCCTCTGTAATACCATGGATATTGCTGACATTTTCTACCTCTTGAATGTGTTCTGAGGGAGAGATAGAAGTTTCACTAGTAAACTCCGATATACTTTTGAGTGTAGCTACTAGTATGTCATGTCTTCAAGCTAATAGGAGAGGGCTCCCACCATTAAAGGTGGCAAAAGTATGAGCTCTAGGCAATGCCATATAGACAAGTGATCTATTGATATGTATCGATGGCAGTCTAGGCTGAAATCTAATAGTAAGAGGGGTAGAGATAGATCTTGTAGGTGTATTTGTTACTATTGCACTCCTAACTAGTGAGAAGGATACTCTAGTCCTCCTTCTTCTAGGGTTCAAAAATGAAAGTTCTTGATACTAAAACTTACCTCTAGAAGATGTCTTTATTTTAGCTCTAGGCATGAATCACTGCAACCTTGGTCTAGAACCAGATATGTATTTGAAACTTAGAGTCACCAAGTACTTTGAAGAATGAGCCTCTTGAAGGCTTAAACACCAAAGCCAGTACTATCTCTTCAATATTAATCTTGAAATCTTCCCTTTTGACACCAGTAGGCTTGAAATTTTCTGAAAGGTTGTCCCACCGGGCATGTCAAAAACTATTGTCACTTAGGTTTGCGCCTTTGTCCAAAGCCTATGCATGAGGACAACCTAGTGAAACATGGAAACAACATGCAAGTTGTGGGACTTGAACTATAAGGTTGAGTCTCTAGAAAAGGCTGGCTTCCTCTTACTATCAGGATGCACCTAACTACTCTTGGAGAGGAAAAGGGAGAAGGAGAGCATGAAAGAAAATCTAACTATTCTAATCTAAAGAGGTGATGCACCAAAATAGAGTGTTCAAACCAATCTCTGCCCATACATGCACTATTGAACCAAAATAAAATAAAGGATATACACATTCAGCCTTGTTTTAACCTAGGAACCACATGCAGATCAAAAAACTAGAATGAATGACACAAGGAAAGAGAAGATTCACTTATATATCATTCACACGCCAGAAGAGATATAGTCATGTAGATTATAGATTTCCACAAAACACCAGTGGAGGCAAAGAATTCTTGTACTTTCACACCAATGGCTGAAGGAGATAAGGCAGCATGTCATACAATTCAGAGGCAAAGGGAATTTTTACACTGAAATTATAGAGCAACAATAGAGAACAACAGAGAATGATTGACTCCAAAAAAATCTACAAAATTTTCCTTTATAGTGCAGGCATAACTAAGATGTCCTCTAACTATAGTTACTTCACAACTACTTGCCATTAAGTCCTATAGAGGACAATCATAGAGAAAATCTAATCTGGATATGGATCTAGATGAAATGATATCTAATCACGGTTGGAATAGGGTCCCAAGAAGATAGAAATGGTGCCATAAATGTGCTCTGATCAAGTAGATAGATTAGATCGAGGGGGTAGAGTTTTCTTCTTTATTTCACATTTAGTCCAAGGTGGTTGAAATCAATCATAGATATCAAATCATGTAGAAAACCCAATCTCTTATCATTCTTGGTGCATGAATTAGTAGAGTCAGCAAGTCAACCTATCTTTGGCACTAGGATGAGCCACGTAGACCAACAGCCTTTTATCTGTCTCCCTGAATTTGACCATGTCTTTCTTTACTATCTGTGCCACCTCCTAAAAACCTTGACCGCGATGGCTACAACATAACCAACAACCCTGAAATATCAATCTTGGTCAAGCTTGCAAAGACACGTGTCACCTACATACTATGTCACTATGCGTATCTTTCAAGAAATTTCCCATGGTGAGATAGTGCCCACTATGGATCCAAATTGATCTGATGATCATGGAGACTCACCATATTACTGCACTCTATCCTTAAATCTCTGAGCCAATGAACTACTCAACACACCTAGCAACCACCTGGCATAACCTGGAATCATCCTTGAGGTTCACAAGAGAACATAGGCCCACCTCGCTATGTGTCATTGAGGTGCTATGTCAGTATGGATAATATCCTCACAGCTTTCCATAGTGAGATAGTGCCCACCATGGATCTTCCTTAATTTGATGGTGATCAACAAAATTGCATGACTACACACTGACCTGGCTGAGTGGACCAATGATATATCGCCACTACACTATGACTCAGCTAACAACTACCATCGAGGAAAAGCTATAATACTACTTTGGAGAAGGGCAAGCCCATGACATCATCTGTGCCATGTGTTGCTGAGGTGCTATGTTGCTATGGGTATCCAACATGCAACTTCCCATAGAAAGATAGTTCCAACCATTGATTTAGACTGATCTAGTAGTGAGCAAGATGGATCTGACCTATCAGTGTACCAACCAATAAGAACTAGCCACGTGCTGACCTATTTGACAAGTCCTCATTTGTAGCCGTCAAGGGAAGTAGGTGCCACATTCTGCATAGTCATCTTTAACCAATGAAAAAATTGAACAACTACCAACATGTGCCAAATTATGTCACTGATATCTGATAGGGTATCTTGGGACCCACCTTCCTAACAACTGATGTTGGGCGCTATGTTGCTAATGGTGAGGAACATAGATTTTCCAATAGCGCCATAGTCCCCACTATGGATCTTTCAAAAATTGGCATCGAAGAAACAATTAGAAAAAAGAGGACCCACCTTACACGTGGCCAAAAGGCACTATGTCGCCATGGCAAAACAACGTGCAACTTCCCATGGTTACATAGCACCAACCGTAGATTTTTTGAGATCTGACAATAGAGGACTTGCAGGTCTATAGAAACATTAAAATGCATAGGGGAAGAAATATCATAAGGTTAGCCTAAAGTATTTTTTCGATATTCCTTTGGATGTTTAAAATAATCATAAAACCAGGAAGTGACTATTGGCGGGAAAGTCGTTTAAAATTCAAATATTTGGCAGGGGGCATAATATGTAACATAAACTTAGGCAATTTATTTTAGACATCATTAGGAATGACATTCGGGAAACCATGAATACCATTGAAACTTAACGGCATATATCTCTTGGTAGAAATGGATCTAGAAACTTTACTAACCGACTACATACTACGTGAAATAAAACTTGACATTCTTTCCAAAATATGAAACTCATTCACCCATAATAAATATGTAATTTGAAGGAAATCTACACCCTTCTACCAATGAATCACTTCAAACTATACAGTTCACAAACTTAGAAACAACAATTGAAATTCAATCCAATGAAGTGTATGAAATCTATTACACTATCCTCCTCTTCTTAGTTTTGAAACATCACTTGACAAAGAACACATATGTAAAACTTAATTTCTTTCATGACAAGAAAAACATCATGAAAATGAAATACCTCAAGTGTTGCTGCATGAAACCACTGATCTGTTGACTGGCCTGGTGTTGATCTCAATTCCTTACACCATTGATCAAATCCTTTGTATAGTCACCATCTCCTTGAGGAGAACTAAATGAAATCATAGCTGTGATTCATTTTTATCATTCTAAAATCTTATGGCAATAGATCAAATAACACTTCTACAATTATTGGCCAGAAACTTATATAGATCTCTGTTTTTGTTCAAATTTTTGACACAACTTTTAGATTTGCCTATTTTTTGAAAACTCTTGAAAACATTTATACATATCTGATCTACACTGGTTCAGAGATTCTTTAGAAAGTTGCCACTCACAATTGTGAGAAAGATTTTAAAACATGATTCATAACATGATAGCTCTAAACTAGATTGTCAACTTGTAGAACTTTGCAAATCTTTAAACACTTAAAATATAGAAAACACTTTTAAAAAAATTTTGACTCTGAATTACAATAGCACCTTGAAAAACAAGAACTGACTGAATTGATTGAAGATAAAACTTAGTGACAACAATCTGCATTCAATCCTTAAAAATTACTGCTACACATCGATAAAGCTTCACTAGGGTGCATGATTTGGAGTAAGAAAACTGGAAAGAACATTAGAGAACTTACTGCTAAAACTTTTTAATGCACTTCTCCCACTTTATCGAATCTCTTCTTTTCAAATTCTCATGGTTTGTCTTAAATCTGATTTAATACACTCTCTAGTAGAGTTACCATTTTTTTGGTGTTTGAAAATGTTACCAGGTTTTCAATTATCCGAATGAGAATATGACACATCTAGGGGCAGTTAACTCCCATTTTCAACATGCCATTTCAAACACCGCACGAACTATAAGGCATGACCCTTCTTCTACTTCAGGCTTTGCCAAACTTAGGTGGGTAGACCTCAAATTCAATTGATACCGTACCAGTACAAAAACATATCCTTGAATCTATTAAGCAGATGAAACCCCTTATATCTCCTAATTACTCATGAAATGACATAGATTTAGAGTAGCTAAATGCAAATTTATGACATTCACAAGTTGAGTGAGGGTTAATTCCTTTCAGCCCACTATAAAAGATGAAATACTGAAATTATTTTGATTAATAATGATTTGGGTAAATAATCTTCATATCAGCTTACATTTGATTTAGTGATCAGTTCCTTATCCATTTAAACATAGAGTCATTACTAGTAGGATGACCTAACTAGATTGCATTACAATCAAGTTTTTCAACTTAAATCCCTAAATCCTATACTTATGCAATACCCCCTTCATGCACTCAAAACCCTACCAGAATGATGAAGCATTTACTTGACTGCTTGAGTCAAAAGCAACAAAGATTTGACATACAACTCATCCAAGTTGCTTTAAACCAAATGAACATTATCCATTTAATCCCAAATTTAATAACACATGAAGAATCAGGAGACAGAATTAGAGAACACAGATGAATCATGTAAATCCCCTTTTGTATTTATCCTTGGAAAGACTAAATATAGTAACTGATAACACAAAATGAAACTCAAGATAATTCATATGATCACATGACATGAAATGAAAATATGCACATAAACAGGCATGTGGCCTTCACTGCTAGAGCTTAGCTCAATAGACAAAAACCAAAACCATCGACAACCCTAGTTTCAATAGTAGAACTAGAACCCTGTTGGTATTACCCAGAGAAAATTTCCAACCCCCACAAATGAAAAAGAGAAAGAATGATATAGGAAGAAGATGAATTCTTGGATCGAATCTATGCCTGACATTTGTCCACTTAGAATTCCATCTCTAGTAACTGAATCACCTCTCTCTTCTACTACCATTTTGATCTAATTGTGTCTCATCATTATCCTATGACTGATTTGCAAATATCTTTGATGAAATGATGAAAACCCCTTTTGCTTCACCAAAATATTTTATAAACTTCATGAAAATGCTAGTGAAATTTGAGCTTCTACTAACTTGAAAGTAGTTAAAATTTACCCCAAATACATTTTCACTATATTCTATGCTTATTCAGGTCATTACTAGGTCATAAAACAATTTTGAACTTCGTCACCTGAATATAGTTGCCAGTTGGGAATTTGAGAGAAAACCTCGTATAGCATCAACCAATGGCATTTTGTGCTAAAACTAACTACATAATCCAAAAATTTAGATTCTCCCGATTCTAGCGATATATAATATTACATATCTAGCCCTCTAGAAACCCCTAGAATATCAATTTGAAAAATAGTCCCACTACTAGAAAAACTCAAGGTCTGCAAGTTTAAATTTTAAAATTTCAAAAAATTAAAAAATTCTAAAGTCTAAACTTTAGATTTAATGCCCTGGACTGTTTTTAAGAATTTTGAACATGCATACCCACTTTGAAGGGACAATTAAAAATGTTTTTTATACTCCTCAAATTTCCCTATCCATGAAATATGGGGTCAAACTTAGGTTGACCAAGTGCCATGTGGCACTCTATGATTGGTTGACCCTTGTCCATTTAGCTAGCACATCACCACGACATCACCATCTACCCAAGCCCACTAACACATGTCAACCACCTGCAAGACCACAATATTTAACGAACTTGCAACTCTAAAATGCAGGATTGCATCGTCTGTTAGATCATAACACATGTCATGATCTGAGTGCTTCCCATCTGAGTTGCTTTGCGATGCCATCTCATCACCTATGGGACTCACTGCCATGTGGCAAAATCCCACATTCATGCATTCTTTAACTCATGAGAACCTTTATTTTGCGGGCATGCAGCATTTGGATGATCAATCCACATGGCACCATCTTGCGTGATCTTTGTTTCGCACGCCATGTCATCGCTCTTTCTTTTTTGTTTAAAATAATGCATCTGCTTCCTCCTGCTAATGTCATTCAGGCTTGGTCCCACCACAAGCATATGCATGCCTTTGAAAAGGCTTGTCTTTGTTGGACACCATAGCTTTGTGTGTAGTTGTATTTAAAAAGGTTAAATATCCACCATACGAGAAATGTGGGATTATGCTTTTTAATTGCTCATGGCTCTGATGTTGGGAATCCTATACAACTGTGACTTTTTTTGGAATGATTTTTTCCTTTTGAAAGTGTGGATGTCATGCTCTATTCCTTTTATGCCATGGGAAGATCTCTTTTTTGTAGGTGACCAATGGTTTTAATTTTATCACTGGTGCCTACTCTGCTTCTTAGCTACTTAAATGACTATGGAAATGACTCCACTTTTAAACATGTTAAGTCCAGATGCTCTAAATGTTTGAGACCCTCGAAAGACTCTGCTAATGCTTGCAAAGGAACCTTCATCACTTTCAAGTTATTGAGTTTACCAATGTCCATTGGTAGTCTCCTCAAACAGATGTACTCTGCATATAACTCTGTCAAGCCAATCTGATTTATGATGTGAGTAGGAAGATCTTTCAATTCACGACAACCATTCAAATTCAAATACTCCATCCTTGATATGTTCTCCATGACATCTGGTTGCAAGCCAAGCCTAGAGCACCCAGCTAAATTAATATGTTGCAGTGACTTTAGCTACTTAATTGAATTAGGCAACATCATCAAATTTATTGAATGACTCAGATCCAGATGAAAAAGTTTTATCAATTCACCAAAATTGTTAGGTAGTGATTTTAGATTATAACACTCATTTAACTGTAGATGCTCCAATGACAAAGGACAACAAAATTCCTTAGGAAGACCCTTCAACTCTTTGTTGTATCTCATGGAAATCTATTTTAAATTCTTGAGAAGCCCTATGGATTTTGGAATTCTTTTTAATTTAGGGCATCCATCAATAGTCAACATCCTTAGTTGCTCCAGAGCTCTCGGACCATCCCTCCACAAACGTACTAACTTCTTGCAATGATTTAAATCTAATACTCTTAGATCTTCCATTATTAGTGTCATATTTCTATCAACAATTCTTGTATAACTAAGCCATGCCAGCTCTATTGAAGACACGACAATGGGTAATTGGTGCTACTGGAAGGCTATTGAGATAAGATACAATAGTTTTCTTATTCAATGTTGCATTGTCTTCAAACATCAAATTCTTCTTGATGTGGTTGTTCTACTTTGTGTATGGCACTGATTATTTTTTGCATTCCTATGCATGGTCTACTGTGAGATGCCTCCTCATTTCCATTACATATTGTTCCTTTCATGGAGTTTTTGTTTCTTGCATTAATGCATGTGTTTGCAATTTGACTAGTGTCTCTTTTGCATGATCTAATGTAGGGTGCTTTTTCTCTTTTTATGTGTAGTTCTCCTCATCATATCTTGGCATGAAGTCTTCTTGTAATTCTTTTGAGGGCATGGGTTCATTTAAAAGTGTGAGGATGTGTGGGTTTTCATATTTTCCATGAGCTTTGGCTATGACTATCTATAATTAAACTACTACCTCTGCTCATCACATGGGTTTGCTTCTAAACATGAGATCTCTCTTTATATCCCTTGCTACTTTGACACTTAAAACTTCCAATAGAAGCAATCATTGTGTTTGATGTTAAACAAGATGCCAATTCTTCCCTTGAGAGGGTCTCAACCTAATTAACTATAAAGCCCACCGAATTCAGAATAAATGATTCATAAGGTCCATAATGAAATCCTATCAGAATGTACCACTTCAACATGAAGCAAGGAGTCCAACACACCAAGGAAGATACTAAACAAAAGTTGTGCAAGAAAACCCTGAGTGAGGTGCCATAAACATGTACGTGGTGAACATCAATATCATTTAAAACTTTTCAAATGAATCAACCCATCCTTGATGGCTCTATATAGTGTATCATCATCTTTACTAGTCTGATGGAATCAGTCGGACCCCAAAGAGGGTTCGGCTAAAAAAAAATTCATTTCCAAACAACTAAACTTTCAAACTAATCTATTAACCTTTTGATATTGACTGGAATTGATTTCAAGCACTAAATTGATCATTAAAACTTATTTGCCCACCTTTTGCAAACTATGAATTTAATGCCAGAGAGTCCCTTGACTACCTTTGAAAAATGACCCCAACAGATAATTGAGCTCTAAAAATTGACACACTGACTCTTTGTTCTGCACTCTTGCATCCTATCGAATCTCAAGTCATGAAAAATTTAGGGTGAAAAGATATTCACTGTCAAAGTTGACCTCTCAGAATTACCTACAAGCAAATACGTCAGAAAGCAATAAATTGGGTTTAGAATCGGCTTCAAAAACTGGGCAAACTGACACTTGGGAAAACAAAAATTAGAGCGTTGATTCTTTGTCATGAGGAGATTATGAGTCAAGGATTTGGTCTCATGATGAATAATAGGATGTATTTGGCAAGTAGTCAAAGTAGGCTACTTGTAATTTGCAAACTAGAAACAGTGACAAAAAAGTGATTTTTGCGAATGGAATTGACCTAGAAAAGTGTGCAAATGGATTCATCAAGACTTGAAAATTGACACACTTGGAGTACTTTTAGTGGAAAACATGATGGTACAATTCATTTGATCTCACCTCTCACAAATTTTGAGATATAATGTCATAAAAAGGGGTACCAATCAATCTACAAATACTGACACTTGTAAAAAGATACAAATTCCTTTTGGAATCGTCTTCGAAAAATGATCAAACGGATTCATCATAAGTTGAAACTCGAAACATAATAAATATCTGATGCTCACAAAGAAACATGGTAGGAATTTTAACATTTGGATCAACTGGGTCAAAGCAATAGCACATCAAACAGGGCTTCCCAGAATTATGTACAAAGTGCATAAGCATGAAAATAGTAAACTACCAACTTTGAGGGATTCAAAACCTAGTCAAAATGATTCGAAATGACTAAAAATCTGACACATAGGTTCTTGTATATGGAAAATAGATACTCCCAAAGTGGTAAGTCATGAAACATTTTTGGGTGCGGGATATTCAATGGAAAACACAGCCTCCTATCACTTTCTGACACTAATGTGAAAATGCAGATTTGAAACTAGCTTCAGAATGAGACTTCACAAAATGGCTCAGAATCTCAATTTTCCTTCATGGAATGCGTAGACAAGTTGAATGTAGGGTGTTAGAAACATTAAACACCTTAGGGGCTTGAAAGGTACAACCAGGTACAATCTCATTTATTGGCATTTATAGGACTTAAAATTTGAAATAGATGCTCAAAATGAGAATGCAATTTTGAGTGCCAACATTTTCAATGGCTTTCTTTTTTTGTTCAGTCACCTCACATAGTAATAAAGCTTATGATTCTTGCTTCAAATTGAGATTTCTAATCTCCTTAGCTTGTGCTCTATTTTTGTCCATGAGATCTACAATTGCTACATCAAATTCATAGAAATTACCATCTGCAAATAACTTTGTGGTGTCAGTCTCTTTGTATTGAGTGTCATTTTTTGCTATAGCAACCTCTTTCTATCTCTTTAGCAAACTTCTCAAGGCATCTTTGGCTTCATCTAGTTGTTGTAGTAAGAGATGTATCTCAATCTCCTAATTTTCAATGGTCTTTCCCAACTTCTAAACTTCCATCTGAAGATCTTTTCTCTAAGGTGTAAGTCTTCTCCTAATGAGAACTTAGCTTTGATACTAATTGTTTGAAATACAAATGAGAAATGTATACTTCTGAAAGGGGCGGGGTATGGGTGAATCAGAAGTACTAATCTCATAACTAATAAAACTTTTAACTTTAAAACAATGCATGCATAAACATATTGAAATAATATGTAAAGTAAATGCATCCACATAAACACTTGACACTAGATATGATTATCTACAAACCCTTCAATGATAAGGTAAAATTGGTGTGGGGATGACACCCACAATTCTTCACTATTTTAGCATTAATGTTCACATGTTAAGGTTACATAATTTTACCATTCTCATGATCTACCCTATGAAAGGCCTGCACTATTAGAGGTTTAAAAATGATTGTAGATCCTACCCTATTAAAGGATTTTAATACCCTATTAAAAGTGTACCTGGCTAAAGGACTTTAGAACACTCACTTGGAATGCCACCCTATTAAAGGATTTTACTATGATTATTAAGTCAACCTTAATAAAAAGGATTTCATCCTGCTGATACAGTTGCTAGAAAGTATAGTAGAATGTTTGATTTGATACTCTTACAATCTAGTATTGCTGATTTTAGATCTCAATTTAGTCCTTCTTGATCCTTTATGATCTAATATGAAATTTTTGTAACCTTGATCCTTTGTTCTACAAACTAATTTTACAATTCTACCCTTCTTCTAAGTCACCTTGAATGTATGCTAATCAATTCACCCCTTTCACCTTCATCAAATCTTTTCTAGCATCCTTGCATGCATTCTCTAATGCTCTCTTTCTCTTTTATGAATCATGGGGCTTCATCTACCTTTAAAAAGACTTTGGTGGCTTAGGGTTAGGTATGAATCTATGGATGAGATTCATTCTTTTTGCCTCTTTACCATTCCATTTTTCTGATTGGTTGCATGTTGATCACATAGGGAATCAAACTAGATTCAATTTTACCTTTAGAGCTTTGAGATCTATCCATATGTCATCTCAAAAATGGTTTATGTAGTTCTTTGTGCCATCACAAACAACTAGGTCAATTTTTTGTTACTCGACACTTGTTAATACTGATGCTCGACACATATTATAATTCTATCTAGCTTGACACTTGAACTACTCAACACTTACTATTTTCTTGACACTTGATTGACTCAACATCTATACATATTATACTCAGGATATGTTATTAACTCAGCATGAACATAGTAAATTTCTTAAGTGTGTTGTCACTCAATTTTCAAAACCAATCTAAGATCAACACCTTGTGCACCTTGAATACTGATATAGATTTCTTCTACTTATTAGATAGAATTGATGAGGGATGTCTACTTTAGAATCTTAATTTCAATTATTCCCATATGGATTCAAGTTGAAATGCTTGAGTCAACCAACTCTTGAGTGGCACCTACTTCATGACTTGGGCTTGCATTCTTAGGAGATTTTGGTATTCATTGCTACATTTTTTTTTTGATATTGTCAACCTTCACTTTCTTTTCATCTTCAATTATTCCTATTTTCATATAGTTCTTGGCAAGATGTCCAAGTTCTATACAACTGAAACATATTTTAGTGGCATCTCTTTTCCTCATGTGATGTTTCACATAGTTTTCTTCAATGTGCCCAAATTCACCATAGTATTGGTATCTTCACCATGTGTTGTAGTCCCATCCAAATATTGCTTTCACAACATGTTCTACTAGATTCAATTTCTTGGTTTTGCATTCAAAATATTTGTATCCTTGTTTATTACAACTATAGCATTTTCCTTCAAAATTAGACTTCTCCTTGCATTCACTTGTTTTATGTCCATGCTTATTGCATTTGTAACACTTTCCATTGAATTTTTCTTTACCAATACTCCAAAATTTGTTTCATGTATGTTTTGTCTTCCTACAATGATTGCAAGTATGCCTTTGATTCTTTTGAGCTGGTTTCTTGGATGATTCACCTTCTTCTATGTATCCTATTCTAGCTTTGCCTTTGTATCTATACTGACTTTGTTCATTCAATTGAATCATGCTTTCTTGAGATCTCATCATCCTTTCAATGGTTTTATTTTCAATGTTTAGATCATTATGCAGTCTTTCATTTTTTGACCTTATATTCATAAGTTCTTCAATTGCATTAGTGAGATGATCAATGAAGTTTTCTCGCTAAAGAGATAGATGTATAATTTCATTATTCTTTTCTTATATCTCTTCTTTGGAACTATCTATTTATTCCATTACTTCACATAATCTCATTGATAGGATTTCTTGTTCTCTTTTTGGCTTTCTAACTTCTCCTTAAAGATTGAATTTTTTTTTTTATAGGTTTTTAATTACTTCATTATATTCATTTGAATTTATTCTAGGATATATATCTTCAATTATTTCTTTAGTGTAGAGATTGGCATTCATTTGTACTACAAGATCTTTCCTTCTTTTCAATGATTGAGAGAATTTCCCCTTTGCTTTTTTAATTGTCCAATGGCCAATTCAAGATCCAACTTTTCATTTCCAATAGCCATATCTAGCCTATATAACTCTATTTCCTATGATCTTTGCTCAAGCTATTAAACTTCTTCTATCAAAACCACAATTCTATGATACTTATTGTTGGAAATATGATGTAGGAAAGGTTATTGAGAGGAGAGGGGTGAATCAGGAACATATAAAATCTTAATCTTATTTTAACAATTAATCCTCCATATAATATTCTAATCTAATTACATGGATGAGAGAATGAAAAAAAATAAAAATTCATAGCAATTTGAAAAAAGATATGGTAATCTAGAAACCTTCCAAGTAGAAAGTAAAATTGTGGTGGGGATGATACCCACAAGCTTTAATAATGTAGTATAAACTTGGCCTGTTAAGGCTTATAATTGATCACTTTTGATGATCTTCCCTATTAGGAGCAATAAGGACTATGAGGTCCACCTCGTGAAAGGATTTACAAAACATAGAATGAAGTATACACTCGATTAAGAGATTTAGAAAAGAGTGTTAAGTCTACCCTATTAAAGGATTTGATTGATGCACCTATTAGGATAAACCAATGGTTGATCTCTGATTTGAAACATTGATTAGATTCCTTGAATTATAATGATCATAGCACTATGATAGATAATGCTTTGTTGTACCTTATACTTCTTGTAGCCTTCTTGATTAGCACTTTTTCCTATTCCATGCTCATATAATAGTTATTTGGGTATGATATAATGCTTGAAATATATACTAATCCATATCAAAACTTACTGAAGTTAGCTACAATACAAGTTTCACCAAAATCCATAAAGTTGACCCAACCATTGTAACTCAAGTTCTGAAGACAAACTCAGTGATCTTCTAATACTCAAAAACCACTATCAACACTTGGTATCCTCTAGCACTCAATTGATGAAGAGGCTGAATTCATATTGATCAATTCCAAGTATTTTGAACTCGGTCATCACTGTGTGACTCTATGAACACTACAAAAATTGGCATATAATGCATCACTCGGTTTACACTCCATGGCTTAGTCAACACTAGATTCACATTGCTAATACTATGAGCTTGGTAGACATTGGAGAACATGGTTAACACTAAATAACTATTTTAACACTTTGTAACCTAGTTGATACTACTACACTTGGCATGAACTATACGTAAGTTCTAAAGCTCAATAGCAACTAAGAAAGTTAGAAGTAGCTATATATTGACTAAGTGTGACTAACTAATAGAAAAATTGACCTTAATGTAAAAAATTATTGCATCAAAATAATTGCCTAGAGTACATATTACATCCCTATATTTACAAGAAATCATCTTCTCTTTTTGTGTTGAGAGTGAGAGATATTATCATGCAAACACATGCTAAAAACTAATAGAAGAAATCTAAGTATATACAAACTAAATCTCTACATGGTGCTAAGTAGGTCTCCACCCTTTTTTATATCAAGTAATGGGTGCATGATCCATTACATTACTAAAAAAAATAAAGTAAGAAGAAGATAAGAATAAGGAAGCTACAAGAGAACCTGAGAGTCACTAGAAGCTCTAAAATAGAAGTGTCACCTTCTCTTGGCATTTCTAGAAGTTGAACTGTTGTTAAAAGCATTTCTGGTGCATAGAATGTTCTAAATTAGGAACTAGTAGTTAACTGCCAGTGTATTGTTACTTAATGTCATTTGATTTCCACAATCCATTAGTAATATCATGAGAATTTCTGGAGTTTGATTGTGTTGTAATTTTTAAGCATTCAAACTCCAGAAATTCTCATACACTACGAAACAATCAAACTCCAAAAATTCTTATGGTATTGTTACTTCAAAAAAATTAGTATAGCTTTGTGAAAAGTGCACTTGCACACCTCCACACCTTGCACACCTTGCACACCTGTGCACCTTGATGAAAAGTTCCAAAAATGAAAAATTTCCCAATTGTCAAAACTAAATTTCTAGCTTTTGGGTTTTGTACCCCTTTATACCAGAGTAACATTTAGATGTTTTCTCTTGAATTTATCTATCATTTTTTTCTCTTGGCTTACTTCCAACAAATCCAAAGCTCCATACTTATCCTTTACTATTTATTGATAATTACTAACTTGTGTATGTGTTGTCACAAAATATTCAATTTTAGTGCCCACCTCCAACAATACCTCTTCATTTTTAAATGCTTGTCTAGTATCTTCATTTGATAAAGATCCTTCAAAGGTTCTTTGAAATTTTTGGATTGTTGATTGCACTGAATTGAGTTTGGTTTTCAATTCATCTTCAAAAATGTCAAAGCAAGCAACGTTGTAACACTTTTCCACTTCCAAAATATACTCTTGAGTTTGGTTCCTCAACTTTTGTATCTCCACATGTAATGTCTCCATAACTTATTGTCGATGGCTATCTTCTTGATCCAATCATCTAATTAGTTAAGCTCTTCAATAGAGTACATCTCCATGAGCGCATGATACCTCTAACATTTTATTGATTAAAGTTCTTGAAGGTCTCTTCCCTAGGTATACAAACCTAATTCATTAACCCAAAATCTTGGTTCACTATCAATACCATCTTATCTATGATTGACTAATTATTATCCAATAGGTTGAAATTGCCTTGTATTATTTGTACACCTTTCTCCTCAAAATTTCCATGTCATTGTTGGCATGCTCCAAAAAATAAATTCATCTATACACTACCCTTTTCCTTCCTCTCTAGTGCCATAGCAAGAGTGACGTCTAGATGATCTAGGTCTATAGGGCTCGCTAATCCATGTAATTTTGTTGGTGTTCTAAAATGAACTAAAACTACTAAGCAACAAAATGCTTAATACTAAGATGACAATACTCACATAGTCTAAAGACTAGCCATTTCTAATTATCAACTGTATGTGCAAACCATTTGGGCCCAACTTCTACAAAACCAAGGGTGGTTTTCTACTCTTTTGGCTCTGCAAAACTAGGGTGGGTATACCTAGGGATGATACAAGACTGGGAAACTGTATGAGAATTATCTTAGTTTCATTTTGATTCTCATCTCAAATTCTCCAATACATGTACAATTCTTGATACTTTAATAAACACATCCCATATAACAGATATGGCCAAAAATATTCTATAGTTCTGCAGATGTTCTCAGCAATAATGGCTAACTAAAGCTAAAACATTCCATGTAGACAAGTACAGGCCAACTTTGAAGATCTATAGGAAATAAAAATAAAGTTGATTATAATTCTGCATTTTGACAATCATGTGTGACATATTCTTCTTTTAGCTGGATCAAATTTGATCAGTGCCTAATCCATTGGGGCAATAGAGTCTAATACAAATTTGTAGATCTAATTTTTTGCCTTACAACAAATTTTATCAGCAATTCTTATCATAATTTATCACTCAAAACCCTTTACACTACTATAGCAACCTTATCACATTCACCAAAGCTTTTACTTGATCCATTAAATTAACAATAGTGATAAATAGATATATAACCTAACTAGATTGCATTTAATTGCATAGGCCTTTACCTATACAACATCAAGATAACCAAGTAATCAAAATGAGACAAAGTTTAGAAAGAACTGATATGGGGATAGTTCAAAATTTGTATTCATTTTCCTTGAAAATTGTATAAAATTTACAATAGACTTAGAATGACCTCCAAGAAGAAACACATATCATTCTATATTCATGTATTCTCAAGATCTGACAGAGAAAATACATCACAAACTTTCTTTCAAAACATTGGACCAAAGACAAACTAAGCATATCACTTACAAAAATATAGTTCGAACCCCTTCTATAGCCTTGGAATCTCACTTATATACTATGAGATGCAACAAGATTCAGGCTAAGAGAAACTGACAGGTGTCTTTTACAAGGAATATCTACATACACCTATCACAAAATGACAAAAATGTGGGTAATAGAAGATATTTAAATCAAAACATTCTTTTAGGTGGGTCAGCTTCTCTTACACATTCTAGTGTTGCTAAGTTGGCTATTGATCTAGTTTCTCTTCATAGGGAACTGCCAAACTAGCTAATGATGAAACTTGTTCTGAAAATGGCACATTAATTTCCACCTGTGGGCTTTCACCATCTTTATCTTGTAAGCTGGGAGTAACTTCTACCTTTTCCCTTTCTTTAATTTTATCGGCATCTTATGGTCCTGGGTCTGCAAATGAAAGTAACAGATTATCCTTGTCTTCTTTTGGTTGGGTCCGAGTAGTGACAAGCTCAATGGTTTGGATCTTCTTAGCTTGCACTTGATCACTGTCATTTTCATCTTCATCAAAACGTTCACCAGGAGCCATGCCTACCATCCATTTGTCAAATAATGTTTCATCTGGCCAATTGAACTGCAAAATATCCCTCTATCTTTTTAGCACATATTCAACATCATTATTAATGGTAACAAATTCTTGTTTTAAAAAATCAAGGAATATTTGGGCCTTCACCATTTCTTCTATTGTAGTGGCCCATCATGCATGCCTTGATTCATTAATGAATTAATTCATTCTTAAACAAAATAAATCATCAAGTTCCTTTTCCCATTCATATTTTCTTTCCAAATTATTCTTTTTATCTAGGGCACGAGGAAACAGATTGAATTTCTAGCTCTTGTACTTTTTCAAGTAGCCTACTACTACTTTTTGTAAACGAATCCTTTTATTATCAAAGTCAGAAAAATCAAAAACAATATCAAATGTTTTTTCAATTTGACCAAAAGAATCATCTATAATAGAGAAACACAAAAATGTTATTTCTTTCTCCCTTCTTACCCATTTATTCACAATAGGAATTAGAGCCTCATCATTAGCTTTCAAATCCTCCTAGATACTGATCACCCTAGCCAACTGATCATAAATTAGCGGCCATTCAACTTTGTCCCCCAAATATGTGAGAGCTTCTCTTAGTTTATCTTCATATTTGGATTCCAATTCTACATGTAAGGCCAACAATTTGCCTTTTTCTTCTTCAAAATCCTCAGTAGTGTAGTATTGTGGCTTTTGGGGTGTATCTAGTATTTCTATGAGGGGGGTGGATTTGAAAGGTTCAACTAGGGGGTGAGGGTATGTTAGTCTTGGCCTAGTGGTCCTTCCCAATAGCTTGTTCTCAAGCCCAATTCTCTTTTTTACTTCTTACTGTAGGCATCAACCACTGTTTCATACTTTCTTTGTAGCTAAGTCATTTCTTTTTCTTCCATTTCTGCAGTGGCCAAGGCAAATTGAGAATAATCCACATTCATGTGGGCTACCTGTACATCTGAAGTATCAACAACTCTCCTAACAATGATACTCCCTGCTAGTCCTGAATCATCAGGCTGTGATGGAGTAGTCCTAGATCCTCTTCTTAATGACTACATAACAAGAGCAACTTGGTCATTACCGAATGCTATTCCCAAGAATTTCTTTTTATTTGGATCTTGTAATCACAAATTATTTGACACAAAATTAAAAATTAAGGCATCAACAATGTCCTAATTAGGCAATAATAAAATATTTGTAGCTTTTACCATCTATATCCCCTCTTCATTGGTTATATTCTGGAACTCTTGTATCATTTGTTCCTTTATTTGATTCTGAATAGAGGCTTCATCCATTTTTGGATGCTCTGATTTCATATTCCTACATCTCTCCTCAAAAATGTGCATGTTTTCCCTCCACACAAACTGATAGAAAGCCCTAGATTTTACAAAACTATTATCAAACAAAAATTGTTGATTGGCTTGTTCCAAAATAGGGTCTAATTCCCTTCCCCTGAAATCTACTATAGGTAATTAAAAACTTGGCACAGGAGTCTCCTGGGGGTTCCCTTCATCAATTTGTGCTTGGGTAACAAAAACTCCTCCTTGTGATCCAATTTTTTCAATTTGCTCATTAGTGAGCTACTCCTCCTCAATTCTCATAGGAGTTTGGACAGGTGAGTAACCTTCATCATGTGATTCCTCTTCATTTATTATTTTTCTTCTCTTGGGAGAGGGTTTAAGGGGCCTTTCTTCAAAAGTAGCACTAGTAGATTCAATTATCTACTTTCCTTTATTTATAGTGGGCCTCATATCCTGACTGATAGTATATCCTATCCTCTTTTGCACAACCAGTGGACCTACCACTATGCTAGGAGTTAAAACTAATTTCCTCATTACTTCCCAGGCTTTATCTGGAAAAGAATCAATGAAATGTTGCTTCTTATCCATCATTACCTCCATTATTTTAGGGAATGTATTCATAAGTTCATTTATCATATCAGCAGTAGTTACAACATTATCAAGAGGGTTGTAATCTTTGTCAAAACAACGAATAAAATCCAAAACTTTTGAAAAAACCCTCCACTTTTATTTCTTTGTTTCTTTCTCCTATAGAGAGTACTCATTCCTTATTACATCTTCAGGAAAATAAAATTAATGCTTAATTGGATGAAGCTTGATCCTATGTCTAATAGCTAAATTAAAGAAACCTTCAGCATCACAAAAAAGAGGGCGAGATACCACCATTTTATACTGCTCCAAAAATTTTTAGAGAAAGACCCACCCTTCATTAGTTATTAAAAATTGGTGAGGTACAATGCAAGTAGGAAAAATTTATATTGTTCCCCTTTTGTGCAAAAAGGTCTCCTTCACTCCTCCCAACTGCCAAAAAAATTTAGTTACTCCTACCTTTAAAGGCACCTGATAAGGTAGTACATGGGGTGTCCCTTTGAATCCATAAACTATAATGATAGTTGAGACTAGATATGGGATGATATCTCCCCAATTATGTGAAACTTTTAGATTGTGGGGTTCATCCATAGGTCTGACAAGACGCATTAGGGCCTTAGGAATTCTGGGCTTGTCACTCAATATGAGGAATCTTAACTTGGAAGCAAAGTGTGTGTCAAATCTAACAAAAATAGCATTTTCTGCTTCCCAAGTCATATCTACACTCCACAATTGAACTGGCAGTGCTTCCCCATCCTGCTCTCTATTCAAGACCATTTCCTTACCAAAGTATGTACCGCCTTTAAACAAAAACATGTGCATCAACAAGGAATATTGGCCCCAAACCTTCTCCACTCTTCCCTTTGTAATCCCCACCAATCCAATTTGAATTTCATTAACCAGGTATGAAACAAAATCAAAAATTATCTCCACACCGAAAGAGGAGATTTGAGTGATCATATACATGAAACTCACAGGGATAAAATCTTCTTCATCCTCTACAAAAACTCTACATAGGGTTCTATATATGTCTACTACCCTGGCATTGAAACACGATTTCTTGAAAGGTTCTTTAGAGGATGATGTTATTGTTGGTAGGTTTCCAATTCTGCCTATGTGGGCCTTCAGTGCACCTTGTCTAACTACATCCTTTTTTGACATATACTCTTTTTCTAACTTTGTCAAATTAATGGGAACATGATAACTAGTGAGAGGTCCCAAGCGAAAAACTTCCCTAATCTATTCTCAGCTAATGGTGATTAAAATTTCACCATCTACTCTTCTCACTACCCTTGTGGCTTGATCATAATTCTTTGCCATGGCCTCAAGGAGGTCATAATCCATGAATACACTGGGAACAACTAGATTTCCTAGGTCAAAATTCCATATATTGGTATGTGGGGCATACAATTTTCTTTCTGCAAACCAATTATTGAACAAATTCAAACCATTTTGTGAGGTTTGAGCATCCTAGACCCAATTACCCTTATCATACAACCCATTAGCGATCGTCAACCTAAATTTTAATGAGGTTAACCTTTTAACTTGCACTATCTCTATAGTAGACTCTAGCAGCAACTCAAGCAAGTCATCATGCACATTTCTATCCAAATAGTTTATTTGACCTAAAAGTCCCTTCTTAAGAGGCATCTTGGATTATATTTTATAGAACTGAAAAACCTACAGAGATTATAGTAGTACTACTTACTTGAATTCTATCTTTGTTTTCCTCTGTATTTTTACAAACTTTCTGTGAATAGACTTCTTCACAAATTCTACCAAACTTCAGCATGATTTCCTTTAGTAATTGCTTCTACTCAGGAATAGCTTAGAATCTTTGCTAGCGTAAGGTGAAATTGATGATGTCTAATTAATATATAGAGTTTCACCATATTCTGCATTTAAAGCTGCACCATTGATCTTCAAAAATCTTGATATAATGAGATATGGAGAAAAACAACTAGGCATTGCACTTGACAAGTTGGTCAACTAATCCAATGAAAATTGCCCATGTACACAACTCTTTCCTTAATGGCACTTCTGTCTGGACCTAATGGCAACTGAGGATATGTGTCAATAGGTCACTACTTTTCTATGCATAAAGAATGAGCACCTTGCCATAGTGAACCAGCGATAGCCATCGATCTGATCTTGATCTTGCAGATGATGTGTTATTATACTAGCTTAGACAGATGGCGGTGGGCCCTTATTCACTACCTCGCTATATGTATCTCCCTAGCAACTCTTCATGGCGAGAAGATGATGGCCATTGATTTGAGATCAAATCAAAGGTGGGGAAGCTACGCGAAGTTTCTTGAAAATTGGTGGGCCCCATACTCGCTATGTCGCATAGCTTAAACAACATGCAACTTTCCAACGCAAGATAGCGAGGACTATTGATTCTGCTTTCATCTGACACTCAGGATCTCTCACACATTTGATCAATGGGGCATGGGTCAGGAGCATTGATGAAGTATGAAATTCTGCATTGTTGGCACCCTATAAGACTTTACTTTAGTCCTAGTCATCATCCCATATTACTAGAGGTCCCACCGGCTGTTGATTTTATGGCACCTCACTACTTCGCTAACAGTGAGATGCTTGAATTTTTTGATAGCGAGGTAGCAAGCTCTGACAACTTTAATAAATCTCGGTGCCATAAAACACAAGGACCCATTAGATCATTATTGCTCCTATCAAATGCTTCTGGCAATAGATGTTATTACTGGTCATGCCACCTGGACTAATCATGGTACCGACAAATTTCAAGGCCATCAGCTCTTCAATTTTACGGCGGCTCGCTACTTCACTAATGGTGAGATGCTGGAAATTTTTGATAGTGAGGTAGTGAAGGATCAAAAAGATTCTCATTTTGGTGCCAAACTCTAATTTTTTCTAATTAGGTCCTTCCTCCAACTCTAATAGCATTTTCTAGGTGTCTATGACTGAATGATCAGTTAAAAGATAATTTTTTGACTGCCATATCTTCATTTTGCAGTCCCGTCTCAAAAAAATTTTGACACTCGCTACATTTCTATACATAAAGAGTGCCCATGTTTTCATAGTGAGGAAATGACAATGGTGGATCTACTTAGATCAGACGGCTGGGAAATTTTTGGAGGAAAAGTAGCTCAGGGCACAGAAGATATAAAGGGAACATAATATATGCCCGATTTAAAAATTTAAACATTTTGTGCTTGATAGTTTATGAATGGAAAGAAACATAAGGTTTTCAAAAATTATCAAGAAAGGGAGCAAATAGGTGACTTACCTAAAAACCCTATTCACCACTAAATGAAAAAATCTGACTTTTCTACAACTAGACAAAGGATTTCTATCATTTGAAAAATCAGACCAATAGTGGCTCTATCTGGGGACATTGAATTCTCTTGATTCAAGTGAGGGCTTAGAATTTTTGGGAGAAGCAAACCAAATGCAAACTCTCAACAGATCAACCACTTACTAAGCGAACAACACACACAAGAAAAACTATGCGCAGGAAACTATACACAGACAAAAGGCTTTATAGATATGTACAAGAACACCTTAAACTACTGTTCATGGAAAAAACAAGTATTTTTTCAAGAAAAATACCTCTACAAGAACTATCCATGAACTAGTAGTTCAAGAATATTGTCTAATAAATCTTTGAGTATATAAGAATCCTCACCCCAAGTAGTTTCAATCAAATAAGGGCCTAACTAGATAGGATCAAATTTGCCATGTTTCCCTTTATCTTTAATTTTTGCACTCCACATTAAGACTAGATCTCCATCTTCAAACTTTCTGCTTAAAGTTCTTCTATCATAGAGTGTCTTAACTTATAGTTGCAAATTTTAGTTCTTAAGAGATGCTTCTCTTCTAGTTTCTGTCAGTCCTACCAGCTCATCCATCCTTTCTTGCATTTCATCTGTAGTATCTTCATCATACAATTTAATGTAATTGTAGATTCCTATCAAGTTGTTCTGATGCATTCGCTCTTGAATTCCATACACTATATCAAATGGAGCTACACCAATGGCTTTCTTCACAGTTATCTTGTCAGCCCATATTGCTAATTATAACTTGGAATCTCATGCCTTCTTGTTGTCATCCAAGGTTCTTTTAATGAATTTTAATAGGCTTTCATTGGTGGACTTAGCTTGTCCATTTCCTTGTGGATGATAAGGAGAGGATGATGACCTTGTTATTCCATATTTATCACAAAATTTAATGAATTCCTCATACCTGAAGCACATAGCATTGTTTATTACAATATTCTGAGGATAACCAAGTCTAGAAATAATATTATTAAGCTGGAAGTTATTGAAAATTTTACTTGTTGTATTTCTTATGGGGATAGCCTCTACCCACTTTATAAAGTAGTCAGTAGCCACCAGAATCCAAGAGTAGCCAATGCTAGACTTGGGGAAAATCTCTCCTATGAAATCCAAACCCCACTGTTGAAAGGGTGCTTGTACCTCCACTAGCTTCAATGGAGTATTACCTAAGAACTTCAATTTTCTAGAGAACCTCTAACAAGGGTCTCATTTCCTAATCATAATTTGAGCATCCTTGAAAAGGGAAGGCCACCAAAATCCAGCCCTCATTACTTTATGTGTAGTATTTTTGGCCATATAGTGTCCCCCACACACTCCAACATGCATTTCCTTCAAGATCTCTTTTGCCTTTTCTTGATCAACACATTTCAAAAATACTCCCTCAAAATTTCTCCACCATAGATCACCTTGGATAATTATATACCTAATGGCTTGCAATTTAGTACTCCTCTTTTCATTTTCAGGAAAATGGGGAGGAGCTTCCATGTGTTGCAGGTAATATATAACATTGGTGTACCACTCACATTGATCCATGTCACATAAGTTAGATCTAAGATCATCGCTTACCAGATTTATCTGATTAGCCTCTAGATTAGATTCAGCCATGAGTTTAGCCAAGCCTTGACCTATTACCAACTTAGTTATCTGTATCTCAATATTGAATTCCTAGATCCTATTGATCCATCTACACCTTCTGTCTGATACTTCCTGTTGAGAAAATATATCCTTGACTGTAGCACTAGGTATAAAAGAAATAATAGTAGCACCTACTAGGTAACATGTAAAAGCTTTTATAGCCTTTACTAAAGCATATGCTTGTTTTTCATTTATTTCATACTTCAGTTCAGCAGGCTGAAGTGACTTACCAAAAAAAAGCAATGGGCTGCTCATATCCTTCTTGATTTTTCTGTAATAAAACTACGGCTATAGTCTGAAAGGATGCAAAAGAAAAAATATGCATAGGCTTTGTGTAATCTAGAGTTCTAAGTATTGGATCATTTTTTATTGAAATTTTAATATCTTGGAATGCTTGTGAAGGCTCACCATTCCAATCTATAGTGGCTCCCTTCTTGAGCATCTTTGAGATAGGTCTACTTATTTCAGCAAAATTTGTAACAAACCTTCTAAGAAAATTGACTTGGCCAAAGAAGGACTAAATTCCTTTTACATTCTTTGGCTTGGAGACTTTGTCAATAGCTGCTACTCTCTCAAGATCTATTTTCACTCCATATTTATAAACTATATGTCCTAGTAGTTTACCTTTTGTCACCCCAAATGTGCATTTCTTTGGCTTCAAGGATACTCCATATTCCAAAGCTTTGATAAAAAAAAATTCCAAATGTTTGCACTAATCCTCAGCCTTCTTAGAATATGTTGTAAGATCATCCTGGTACAAAATTATAAATTTATCAATATAACCATGAAATGCCACATCCATGGCTCTTTGGAAAATAGCTCCTACATTAATCAAGCCAAATGGCATCCTTAAATATACATACATTCCCCGTGGGGTTGTGAAGGCTATCTTAAATTGTTCACTTTCCTTTACCAAAAATTGATTATATCTAGAGAAACCATCCATCATTGATATTGGCTTAGGCCCAGTCACTTGCTGCAACATGACTTCCATATTGGGTAATCCATAATTGTCCTTGAAAGATGCAATGTTCAAATTCCTAAAATCCATGCATAATCTTATATCTCCATTCTTCTTTCTGATAGGCACCAAATTTGAAACCCAGGTGGAATGCCTAATTGGTTTTAGTATCCCCACATCCCTTAGTTTCATCAATTCTTCTTGCATTTTGGGAGCTAGGGTAGGGTTTACTGGTCTTTTCTTTTGTCTAAAAGGTTTTACATCATCTTTTAATGGTATGACATGGTAGAACAAATCTTCCCTGTAAGCCTTAAGGTCATCATATGACCGTGCAAAAACATGTCTATCCTTCCTAAGCAAGTCAATCAATGTTTTTCTGATCTTAGCATGAAGGTTTTGGCCAATATAAACCCTTTTAGGAGCTTCACTAGTACCCAAGTTTATCTCTTCTTATTCTTGAGGCTTAGGGTTCTTAACTCCTAGTTTCACTCTATCCTAGTTATCAAAAACACTTTCCAAAACCACTAACCCCTCAGGCACCTTATTGGTTTTCAATTGCATAATCTCCTGGCCAAAAATGGTTTCCATACCATCTATGGTTTCAATTAAGTCACTACAATCCTTTTGCTAACCATGGTACTTGTCTTCATTTAACAAAAAGTTTATAATGTCTTTGTCATCTTCAAAGACTTGCCAATTTTCAATGTTATTAGGTATGAAAGGTCTATTTTGTATCTCAATTTGAGATATCCCTGCAAATGATATCTCCTTAGGCCTAATTGCTACATTTTCTAACAAATCAGCCATCTTATTTTGAGTCCTATCTCTCCATGAGATACCAAATGCATCAAAAGATTTTATTTGATCCAAAAACTACATTTCTATACTGCTTTAATCTCCTATTCTTGGATGCATAAGTTTCCTTTATCTAGGAGATGATTAATTCAGAATCCCCTATGACATGTAACTTCTTAATCCCATGATGTGTGGAAACTTTCAATCCTAGCAACAATGCCTCATATTCTACAATATTATTTGTGGAAGAAAACTTCAAACTGAATGAATATCTGAAAGTATTTTTATTAGGGTAGACAAAATCTACCCCTACCCTGGAATCATCTTATGAACTTACCTGATAAAAAAAAATTGTTCATAACACTGGTGAGTTAGTGCAACACTCAACTTCATGTTCAATGATAGCAGGTAAATTTTCCACTTCTTGAATGATCAATTCAGGTCTGAAAGCATTGACACCAGTATCTAAGAAACAAGTGGCATCTTTGTCAATTTCTTCCCCTAGAATGTGATTAACCCTTGGCTCTCTATTTACCTTGACAGCTTTATCCCCTATGTGGAAAGTAGCATAAGTCAAGTCACACTATAGGCTTCCCCCCATGGCAGTACTCTATTTTTGGGAGAGTAATATTCCATAATGTGGAGGTATATCTACTACAAGGATAGACATGGTTAACTCAACTTCAGGATATGCAGCTAACTTGAATGGTAAAGCATTTATGGTGCCTATGATTGGGACTTCCCTAGAATCCATTCCTTTACATCTAGCTTGTTTGGTGTCAACTTTTAACCCTAAAGCTTCCATTACTTTGAAAGATATTATGGTGTTAGAAGCTGCTGAGTCTATCATACAGTTTTTGAGGGTTTTCCCTTTTATGATCAAACTGAGGAAAAAAGGGTCAATATCTTCTATGAATGCCACTGAGGAATCATCTAAAAACATCTGAGGAATCTAGGATATGATACCATTTTAGTCTACTACTAATGGGGTTTGTTGGAAAACAGTTGGTTCTACAACAATATTATTGTTTCCTATCCCTCCCAACCATGATAGAGCCTTGCTCTTATGTTCTTCAATTCTAAGAAGTTTAGACAAAGGTACTTTTATAGTTATTTGGGACAACATAGATATCATATCAATAGGTTCAACAGTAGTGGGTTTTACAAGAGTACCTAGAGCTGGCATCTTTTGAACAATAGGCACCACTATTTGTTTGATAGTATTAGTTTCTGATTTCTTTGGTTGCACCACTAGTTTTGTTGCTTCATTTGTCTAAAATTGAACCTTCATTTTTGGTTCCCATTTCTTACCCTTATTGTCCTTGATCTTAGACACATCTCATTGACTTTCTTGTTTTGATTCATTCATCGTATGGGTGATATCTTTGATGAATACACTAGATGGCTTTCCTGCATCATTATTTACTGTTCTACTTCTCAAATTGTAATTACTATGAACTTGAGAAATCATTTCATTTGTGATTCTATCAATATCCTCCTTGGAGGGCATCCTTAAGCTTATGTGTCCTACATCGGAAGATGTAACACATATCTTATCTGCATCATAACCTTCATCATCTGAAACCACTTGCTGATGATGTAAATGATAAGCAATTCTTTAACTGGCAATGTCATTTGTAGGCTCTTCTAAATCAAAATCTATCAAATCATCACACATGCTTACCATATTGCAACTGATATCATCATGGATTTTCTCTTCATTTTCTTCTTTAGGTTGCACACCTTGACCTTGGGAAAATGACTGAGCAACATCACAATAATCAGTAGAATGAGGTGATTGACATATAATACACCATGGTACATCATCATTCATATTCATAGTGTTCCTTTGCAGGGGATCTAGAGTACCCTTATCCTTCACATTTTGGGTCTGGTTGGGAACTGGCTTACCATCTCTCCACTGAGTGGTGTAAGGGTAATTTTGCATTCTAGGATACCTATTGAAACTATTGTTATTCATAGGGGTTCTCTCAACAACATTTGGCTTATTCAAATTAGTGGGATTCATCTTCTTGAGTAATACCAGAACTTGGCCTATAGTGGGTTCTTCTAGCTTCTTTCCTATAGGAGTTTTATCAGCCTCCCTTTTATTATTGTTCTTGTTGGTGTTTGAAAACGTTACCCATTTCCAATTACCCTGATGAGAACAAAATGCATCTAGGGGTAGCTAACTCCCATTATCAACACATCCATTCAGACACCAGGCCAACTATAAGGCTATACTCTTTCTGCACTTTAGGCTCTGCAAAACCTAGGTGGGTGAACCTCTAGATTCCTTATATGGTACCAATTGTCAAAGCATACACTGAATCTAATGCAAAGCAGATAGAAACCCTTATTTCTCCTAATAACTTATGAAATAATGTATATCTGCAGTAGCTAGATGCAAAACAATGAAATTCATAAGCTGAGTGAGGGCATTCTGTTTAGAGCTCTTCAACATGAAAGGGAAATTCATTTGATTAAAGATGTTGATTCAACAAAACCTCAAAAATGCAACAGTATAACCAGTGATCCTATAAATGATCAGTGCCTAATCCATTGGGCAATTCCATGAATTTAAAACATACATCTGTGACATCAGGACGTATCTCATATACCCAGACATCAGATCTATCCAACCACCTTGTGATTCAGACATCAGTGTTCATTTAGGTCTCATTCTCACAAAATATCCTTCACAAACAACCAGTAACCTTGTTTAAACATACCAAGCATTTACATGGCCCTTTGGTCCAATAGCAAAATACATCAAACATACAACCTGAATGGGATGCAAATGGGTCTCAAATCTTTGTTTCAAAATCACATAAGACTTACAGATTGCTGAGACAAGAGACAAGAACCAGAAAAAAACTAGTGAAATTGTTGCTCATATGTATTCATTTCCTTGAAACTATACATTCAGATGCATAAAATTAAAACATGAAACAACCTAATATATCAGAACTATCTATATTATCTCTACAATGCTGTTCACATGAGAGTTCTGCTGAAGAAAATGGTGTCACAGTCATGGAAACATGTCAAAATACTGGAACCAATGGTCTCATAGTGCAAAAACTGGAATCCCTAATGGTATCACAGCAATGAACTTCTTCTTTCCAGAAATTGGACCCCTCCAATGACAGAAAGAAAGAAAGAAAAAGAAGAGAAAGAATTCCCAGATCTATTCTAAAGATGACAAGTGTCCACTTGAAATTCCATCCTCTGCAACTGAGTAACCTCTTTCTTCTTTCATCCCATATGATCTTCTATTTCATCATTACATTGTAACTAATTTGCAAAATATCCCTAGCTGAATGATGAAATCCCTTATTTGCTAAATATCTGATTTGCATCAAAATGCTGATAAAACTTCATCTAAATGACTCAGAAATGCCCCCAATTGAAATTCTCCTTTTTTTTTACGCACATTCAAGATATTAACTTACCAAAAGTCACAACTAAACTTCTTGGTCTCAAATGGTTGCAATTTAGGTATCTGAGACAAATCCTCCTATAGCTCAAACAAACTGATACCTGTGCAACAATTGACTCCAGAATCAAAAAGTTTGTCTTCTCCCAATTCTGACGATATACAACATCGCCTATCTGGCCTCTCGACAACCCCCATAATCTTATTTCAAAAATTAGTCCCCCACTAGAAGGTTCAGGCTTGCAACTTTGATTTTTTATAAAATTTTAAAAAAATTCTAAAGTATAAACTTTAGAAAATGTCCCATTTGATTTTAAAACTTGACATGGGCATTTCCAACAAAAATAATAATAAAATATTATTATTTTTAACTTTTCTATATTTCCCTCACCCTTTTAATCCATGGTCAACTACTATTGACCAAGCACCACATGTCACTTGCTGATTCGCTGATGGCATTACATGCGGGACCCACATAACACTTTGAATCTCGCCAAATTTTGGGGATTTCTGGCGACCTCGCTATCTCGCTAGCCGGAGTTGCCAAGATTTTTTGGCTGGCGAAGTAGCGAGGTGCCAGATTCTTGGATTTTTTGATTGTGCTGACATCATCAGTTTTAATTGCATTTGCCTTCAAAATTGTACTTTGTGTGAATCTAGCTGATGTCAGCACCCTTTGGGTCAGATTGGGGGTCAACGGCACATAAGCCTTGCCTTTACAAAAGCCAACCTTTAATTCACAATACAATATGAGTGCTTTACAATTTAAAGACATAAGATTCATTCCCCACGACAAATGTGGGATATTAGCTTTTATTGTTTCTCTACCCTGTTCTGATTGTGTGGCTTCTATACTGTGACTTTTCTATTAACTGTGATCTCTTGTTGTGAGTGGGTGCTCTGTCCTCTTCAAACGCATTAACCTCCTCTCAATGCGTGAGCTAATAAGTCATGGGCTTCCTTGCCTTTTAACATGCAGATTCTTTCATTCGTGAGCTCCCTCTGTTTGACTGCACTACTTTGTTGTCCATTTGCTAACGTTGCCCTGATCTTGTGAATGCATTTTATACTGAGCGTTAAAGCCTCCCTTGAATGCTTACTGGACGGCTCTGTTTCTCTGCTGCCACGGGCTCCCTTTTGTTGTGGTCTTTCTCTATGTGGACACCAATCTGACTGGGGTTTCTTAAAAATCATAGATCTTTGTGAAGATTTAAATTGGCACTCTCTACCTTATCCTTTGTGGTGGCTTTCTTGCTATTTTTTGACTAGCAGGCTTGACTTTATCTTTGTTATGAATACGTGATTCTTCTTTCATTTGCATGGTCTAACCTGTTACAGGCGTCGATTCTTCTTATAATTGGCTGGGTCTTCTCTTTGTTTCCAAGACAAGATATTAAAATATCGCCACCTCCAAGACAATGAGTTATATGTGGATATGCCAGTCCAGTTTTGGGAGTAAATAATTTCAAGTTCAACAACCTTGGAAAAGTTTGGTGCTCTCGGATCCTTTATATTTGCTAATGGGCTTTATTTACTGCATTTTTTTGGCATGAATGGCGCCCCTTTTTTATAATGCCTAGCGCCTCTCTTTCTTTAACCTAATGTCTTTAGGCTCATATATCTTCTCTTTTAACAATGGAATCCCCCTTTTTTTAAAAGCATCCTAATCTTCATTTAATATGAAACAACTTGAAATTCAACGCTTTGCCAATTTGGTGAAAACAGTCGGGTCCCAAAAATGGGCCCGGCTAAAAAAAAAAATGTTTTCAAACACCTGAATTGACAAACTGATCTACTGAACACTTCAAATTTCTTAGAATCAAATTTGATCAATAATTTGATCTTTAAAACTCATTTTGACTCTTATCTGTAGACTGTCACTTTTGAGTCAGGGAGTCTGTTGACTGCCTTTGAAAACTGACCCAATCACCTGACCGAGCTTTGAAAACTAGCCCGTTGATTCTCTGTTCCACATACTTACATCTCGTCGAATCTCATCTCATGAAAAATTCAAGGTCAAAAGATATTGACCATCAAAGTCGCCCCTTCAGAATTACCTCCACCAAAACATGTCAGAATCCCATAAACTAGGTTTGGATTTGCCTCAGAAAACTAGGCAAATGAGCACATGGGGAAACAAAAACTAGGACACTGATTCTATGTCATGAGGAAATTATTGATCTATGATTTGGGTTCATGAAGAATCACAGGGCGTGAATGGCGGATGTTCAAAGTATGCTACTTGGATTTTTGCAGATTAAAAGCACTGACATAAAACACTTTTTGCGAATGGAAATGACCCGAAAAAGTGTGCAAATGGATTCGTCAAGATTTGAAAACTAGCACACATGTAGTATTTTCAGTGGACAATACAGGGGTACAATCCATTCAATCTTACCAATCATGGGTTAGGAATTATGACACCACGAACAGGGCTGCTAATCAATCTGCAAATGCTGACACTAGTAAAAAGTCATAAATTGCATTTGGAATCGCGTTTGAAAACTGATCAAATGGATTCGTCAAGACTTAAAAATTTAAACATAGGAAGTCTCATACATCTACCATGTAACACAACAAGAAATTTAGCATTTTAGTCAACTGGGTCAAAGTTATAGCACAGCAAACAGGGCTTCCCAGAAATGTGAACTAGTCAAATGCACAAAACAGTACATGACCAACTTTGGGGGGTGCAAAACCTAGTCAAATGAATTTGAAATGACTTGAAAATTGAAACATAGGTTCTTTTTAATACATACTAAACATCCCCAAAGTGGCTAGTCATGACACATTCCTAGGTAAAAAATATTTAGATGCAAACTAGGCCTCTGATCGCTATTTGACACGGGTAGAATTGCAAATTTTGACACTAGCTCAAAATGGGACTTCACAGAATGGTTTGAAATGTCATTTTAACTTCATAGAACACAAAGATGCACTAAATGAAAGGTGTTAGAAACATTAAACACCTCTTAGGCCTCAGAATGACAACCAGGTACAATCTCATTTTAAAGCATTTAAGGGCTTGATTTTTTCAATGGTTCTCAAAATTGACCATGCAATTTTCAGTCCCAATAGTTCTTAGGATTGAAAATCTTTGGATCATCTCTCCTACCCAGTTTTCCAGATGCCTTCCTATTATTCTCTATATTTACTGCAATTTTATAGGCATCCCTTAAAGTCTTGGGATCCTTATCCCTCAATTGATAAGCCATTTTGCTATCAAAAGCATTGAAACATGTTGTAAGACAATCATAACTTGAAATAGTCTGTACATACCTTTCTAGAATCTTACATTGAAGTCGAATGTGGACTCATTTGGATTCTTCTTGATGTTGTTGAATTCATTTAACATGAATCATGCATTAGTGTTTTCTCCATATTTTTCTTTGAATATTTTCTCCAAGTCACTCCACAAGGTGATACTATCATCAGGCAACCTCCTAAACCAATCCCTTGCATCCTCAGTTAGTGAATTCACAAAAAATTTCATTACCATATCTTCATGTTAAACTTCATAATCATTCAACATATAAATGAAAATTCTCAAATGTTCTTCACCAGTAATAGCATTATTCCCAGAGAATTTAACCACTTTGTCTCTTAAATCAAACACTATGGGATGTGGGGTACTAGGAATACTAGCAAATGCTATTTTTCTATACTTTTCTAGGTATATAGGTTTCTTTTGGAAACATGGAATGTTTGAGGTACTTGCTATGTTAGCTTGGCTTAGAGGAGCAGCTTGGGATTGTTGAGTTTGAACAAAAGGGACTTGGGTACTAATGGTGGAAGATGAGGCAAGGACAGATTGCGATATTCCTTGAGTTGAGTTTATGGGACCACTATCTCGTGTAGGAGTTGCAGATGGGGTAGACAAATTTTTCCATGAAGCCAATGCAGAATTAGATTTTATGAATTGGATTTTTCTCTTAGTTTCTATGGCTTGAGCTTCATTCTCAACCTTTTCAAGTTCTTTTGCAAGATCCTCCTTCTCCTTTCTAGTCTTCTCTAGATCTAGATCTAGTTTTGACATAGAGGGTTGTATGGGTTTGTTTGGAAGAGCTTGAGGTTCATTTATTTGGATTCCTATAGCTTTGCCTTTCACTTTATCTAAAAATTTTGCAATGGGTTCTACTGGGTCCACTTGAACAAGTTGATAGGCTTGGACTTGAGTAATAACTAGTTCTTGCCTTTGATTTACGTATTTTTCTTATTCTTGAACTTTAGCTCTCAGATTGTCTACATCTTCAAATACATCAGTATGGAGAGTTGTGGTATTTTTTTCTAACTTTTCATTCTACTCCTATAAAGAGGTCATCCTTCTCAGCAGAGTATCCCTTTCTATTATGGCATCCAAGGTGGCTTTCTCCTTTTTCTTTTCAAGATGAATGCATTTAACTTCTTCTTCAGCAATCCATGTTTTTGGAACTCCTATCTCAGAATGCACTTCTTTAGGATCTGCAAAAGTATCCTCCGAATCAACAAGATCATCCAGATCTATAAGATTGGGCTCCACATATGGGGCTGCTCTATGATTAAAAGGATCATCAAATGAACTCCTAAATCTTAGCAACATTATCACATTCACCAAAGCTTTTACTTAATCCATTGAATTAATAGCAGTGATAAACAGATATACAACCTAACTGGATTGCATTCAATTGCACATGCCTTTACCTATACAAAATCAAAGATAACCAATTAATCAAAAGGAGACAAAGTTCAGAAAGAACTGATATGGGGATAGTTCAAAATTTGTATTCATTTTCCTTCAAAATTGTATATAATTTACAATAGACTTAGAATGACCTTTAGGAAGAAAAACATATCATTTTGTATTCATGTATTCTCAAGATCTGACAGAGAAAAAACATCACAAACTGGCTTTCAAACATTTGACCAAAGATAGACTAAGCATATCACTTACAAAAATAGAATTTGGACCCCTTCTCTAGCCCTAGAATCTCACTTATATATTGTGAGATGCAACAAGCTTTAGTCTAAGAGAAACTAACAGGTTTCTTTCACAAGGAATATTTACATACACCTATCAGAAAATGACAAAAATGTGGGTAACAGAAGATATCTAAATCAAAACATTCTATTAGGTGGGTCAGCTTCTGTTACATGCTCTAGTGTTGTTGAGTTGGCTTTTGATCTGGTTTCTCTTCATAAGCAACTGCCAAATTAGCCAATGATGAAACTTGTTCTAATGATGGCACATTAATTTCCACCTATGGGCTTTCATTGTCTTTATCTTTTAAGGTGGGAGTAACTTCTACCTTTTCCCTTACTTTAATTGTATCTGTGTCCTATGGTCCTGTGTTTGCAACTAAAAGTAACAGATTGAATTTTTGGCTCTTGTACTTTTTCAAGTAGCCTACTACTAGGTTTTGTAAATGAATCCTTTTATTACCAAAGTTAGCAAGATAAAAAACAATATCAAATATTTTTTCAAATTTGAATAAAAGAATCATCTATAACAGAGAAACACAAAAATGTTATTTCTTTCTCCCTTCTTACCCATTTATTCATAATAGGCATTAGAGCCTCATCATTAGCTTTCAAATCCTCCCAGATACTGATCACCCTAGCCAACTGATCATAAATTAGTGGCCATTCAACTTTGTCCCGCAAATATTGGAGAGATTTTTTTAGTTTATCTTCATATTTGGATTCCAATTCTACATGTGAGGCCCACAGTTTTCCTTTTTCTTCTTCAAAATCCTCAGCAGTGTAGTATTGTGGCTTTTGGGGTGTATCTGGTATTTCTATGAGGGGGGTGGATTTGAAAGGTTCAACTGGGGGGCGAGGGTATGTTATTCTTGGCCTAGTGGTCCTTCCCAATAGCTTGTTCTCAAGCTCAATTCTCTTTTTTACTTCTTTATTGTAGGTATCCATCATTGTTTCATACTTGCTCTACAACTCAGTCATTTCCTTTTCTTCCTTCTTTGGAGTGGCCAAGGCAAATTGAGAATAATGCACATTCATGTGGGCTGCCTATACATGTGAAATATCAGCAACTCTCCTCACAATTATACTCCCTATTAGTCCTAAATCATCAGGCTATGATGGAGTAGTCTTGGATCCTCTTCTTAATGACCACATAGAAAGAGCAACTTGGTCATTACTGTATGTTGTTCCCAAAAATTTCCTTTTATCTAGATCTTGTAATCCCAAATTATTTGACACAGAATTAAAAATTAAGGCATCAACAATGTCCCAATTGGGCAATAATAAAATATTTGCAACTTTTACCATCTATCTCCCATCTTCAGGGGTTATATTCTAGAACTCTTATATCATTTGTTCCTTTATTTGATTCTGAATGGAGGCTTCATCCATTTATGGATACTCTGCTTTCATGTTCCTACATCTTTCCTCAAAAATGTGCATGTTTGCCCTCCATTCAAACTGATGGAAAGCCCTAGATTTTACAAAACTGTTATCAGACAAAAATTGTTGACTGGCTTGTTCCAAAATAGGGTCTAATTCCCTTCCCCTAAAATATTCTATAGTTAATTCAAAACTTGGCACAGGAAGCTCTTGGGGGTTCCCTTCATCAATTTATGCCTAGGTAACAAAAACTCCTCCTTGTGATCCAATTTGTTCAATTTTCTCATTAGTGAGCTCCTCCTCCTCAATTCTCATAGGAGTTTGGGAAGGTGAGTAATCTTCATCATGTGATTCCTCTTCATTTATTATTTTTCTTCTCTTGCAAGAGGGTTCAGGGGGCCTTTCTTGAAAAGCAGTACTAGTAGATTAAATTATCTACTTTCCTTTATTTACAATGGGCCTCTAATCCTAAATGACAATATATCCTGTCCTCTTTTGCACAACTAGTGGGCCTACCCCTATGTTGGGAGTGAAAACCAATTTCCTCATTACTTCCTAGGCTTTATTTGAAAAATAATCAATGAAATGTTGCTTCTTCTCATTCATTACCTCCATTATTTCAGGGAATGTACTGATAAGTTTATTTATAATATCTAGTGTAGTTACAACATTATCAAGGGGGTTCTAATCTTTGTCAAAATAATTAATAAAATATAAATTTTTTGAAAAAACCCTCCACTTTTCTTTTTTTTTTTCTTGCTCCTGCAGAGAGTACTCATTCCTTATTACATCTTCAAGGAAATAAAGTACATGCTTAACTAGACGAAGCTTGATCCTATGTCTAAGAGCTTAATTAAAGAAACCTTCAACATCACAAAAAAGAGGTTGAGATACCACCATTTTATACTACTCCAAAAATTTGTAGAGAAAGACCCACCCTTCCTTAGTTATTACAAACTAGTGAGCTATAGTGCAAGTAGGAAAAATTCATCCTGTTCCCCTTTTGTGCAAAAAGGTCTCCTCCACTCCTCCCAACTGCCACAAAAATTCAGCTACTCCTACCCTTAAAAGCACCTGATAAGGTAGTACATGGGGTGTCCCTTTGAATCCATAAACTCTAATGATAGTTGAGACTAGATATGGGATGATATCTCCACAATTATGTGAAACTTTTAGATTGTGGGGTTCATCAATAGGTTTGACAAGACACATTAGTGCCTTAGGAATTCTGGACTTGTCACTCAATATTAGGAATCTTAACTTGGAAGAAAAGTGTCTATCAAATCTAACAAAACTAGCATTTTCTACTTCCCAAGTCATATCTACACTCCATAATTGAACTGGCAGTGCTTTCCCCTCCTGCTCTCTATTCAGAACCATTTCCTTACCAAAGTATGTACCCCCTTTAAACAAAAACATGTGCATCAAAAAGGAATATTGGCCCCAAACCTTCTCCACTTTTCCCTTTGTAATTCCCACCAATCCAATGTGAATTTTATTAACCAGGTATGAAACAAAATCAAAAATTATCTCTACACTGAAAGATGAGATTTGAGTGATCATATACATGAAGCTCACAGGGATAAAATCTTCTTCATCCTCTCCAAAAACTCTGCACAGGGTTCTATATATGTCTACTACCTTGGCATTGAAACATGACTTCTTGAAAGTTTCTTTAGAGGATGATGTTATTGCTGGTAGGTTTCCAATTCTGCCTATGTGGGCCATTAGTGTACCTTGTCTAACTACATCCTTTTTTGACATATACTCTTTTTCTAACTTTGTCAAATCAATGGGCACATGATAACTAGTGAGTGGTCCCAAGAAGAAAACTTCCCTAATCTCTTATGGGCTGATGGTGATTAAAATTTCACCATCTACTCTTCTCACTACCCTTGTGGCTTGATCATAATTCTTTGCCACGACCTCAAGGAGGTCATAATCCATAAATAAACTGGGAACGACTAGCTTTCCCACGGTCAAAATTCCATATATTGGCATGTGGGGCATATAATTTTCTTTCTGCAAACTATTTTGTGAGGTTTGAGCATCCTGGACCCAATTACCCGTATCATACAACCCATCAGCTATCCTCAAACTAGGTTTTAATGAAGTTAACCTTTTAAATTGCACTGTCTCTACAGTAGACTCTAGCAGCAACTCAAGCAAGTCATCATGTACATTTCTATCCAAATAGTTTATTTGACCTAAAAATCCCTTCTTCAAAGGCATCTTGGATTATCTTTTAGAGAACTGAAAAACCTACAAAGATTACAGTAGTACTACTTACTTGAATTCTATCTTTGTTTTCCTCTGTATTTCTGCAAACTTTCTGCAAACAAACTTTTTTACAAATTTTGTCAAACTTCAGCATGATTTCCTTCAGCAATTGCTTCTGCTCAGGAATAGCTCAAAATCTTTGCTAGTGTAAGGTGAAACTGGTGGAATCTTCTGTATTATACTCTATTTTCCCTCACATGTGAAGCTTTCATGTCTAATTAATACATAGAGTGGCACCATATTTTGCATTTAAAGTTGCACCATCAATCTTCAAAAATCCTACGATCATGGGATATGGAGAAAAAAAACTAGGCATTGCACATGACAAGTTGGTCAACTAATCCAATGAAAATTTCCCATGTACATAGCTCTTTCCTTGATGGCACTTCTGTCTAGACCCACTAGCAGCTGAGAGTACGTGTCAGCAGGTTGCTACTTCACTATGCATAAAGAATGAGCACCTTTCCATAGCGAAGTAGTGACAACCATTAATTTGATCTTGATCTTGCAGATGATGTGTTACTGTACTTGCTTAGAAAGGTGGCGGTGGGCCCTTATTTGCTACCTCGCTATATGTATCTCCCTAGCAGATCTTCATGGTGAGAAGACGATGGGCATTGATCTAAGATCGAATCAAAGGTGGGGAAGCTACACAAAGTTTACTAAAAAGTGGTGGGCCCCATACTCGCTATGTCACATAGCTTAAACAACATGCAACTTTCAAACACAAGATAGCGAGGACTATTCATTCCACTTTAATCTGATGCTCAGGATCTCTCACACATTTGATCAATGGGGCATGGGTCCAAAGCATTGATTAAGTGTGAAATTATGCACTGTTGGCACCCCATAAGACTTTACTTTAGTCCTAGTCATCATCCCACATTACTAGAGGTCCCACTGACTGTTGATTTTACGACGCCTCGCTACTTCGCTAATGGCGAGATGCTAGAATTTTTTTTATAGTGAGGTAGCAAGCTCCAACAACTTTAATAAATCTTGGCACCGTAAAATACAAGGACCCATTAGATCATTATTGCTCCTATCAAATACTTCTGACAATAGCAGTTATTACCGGTCATGCCACCTAGACTAATCATGGTATCGATAAATTTCAAGGCCACCCACTCTTCAATTTTACGATGGCTCACTACTTCACTAATGGCAAGATGCTGGAAATTTTTTATAGAAAGGTAGTGAAGGATAAGAAAGATACTCATTCTAGCACTGACCTCTGACTTTTTCTAATTAGGTCCTTCCTCCGGCTCTAATAGCATTTGCCAAGTGTTCGTGATTGAATGATCAGTTAAAAGACAATTTTCTAACTGTCATGTCTTCATTTTGTGGTCCCATCTCAAAAATTTTCTAACACTCGCTACCTCACTATACATAAAGAGTGCCCATGTTTTCATAGCAAGGAAACAACAATGGTGGATCTACTTAGATCAGAATGGCTCGCAAATTTTTGGAGGAAAAGTAGCTCAGGTTGCAGAAGATATAAAGGGAACATAATATTTGCCTAATTTAAAAATTTAAACATTTCGCTCCTGATAGTTTATGAATGGAAAGAAACATAGGGTTTTCAAAAATTATCAAGAAGGGGAGAAAATAGGTGACTTACCTAAAAACCCTATTCACCACTAAATGAAAAAATTTGACTTTTCTACAACTGGACAAAGGATTTCTATCATTCAAAAAGTCAGACCAATAGTGGCTCTGTCTGGGGACATTGAATTCTTTGGATTCAAGTGAAGACTCAGATTTTTGGGAGAAGCAGACCAAACACAAACTCTCAACAGATCAACTACTTACTAAGAGAACAACACACACAAAAAAAACTGTGCACATGAAACTATACACAGACAAAAGGATTTATAGATATGTACAAGAACATGCTAAACTACTGTTAATGGAAAAAACAAGTATTTTTTCAAGAAAAATACCTCTTCAAGAACTGCCCATGAACTAGCAGTTCAAGAATATTGTCTAATAGATCTTTGAGTATATAAGAATCCTCGCTCCAAGTAGTTTCAATCAAATAAGGGCCTAACTAGATACGATCAAATTTTCCATGTTTCCCTTTATCTTCAATTTTAGCACTCCACATTAAGACTAGATCTCCATCTTCAAAAATTTTGCTTATCATTCTTCTGTCATAGAGTGTCTTAACTTGTAGTTGAAACTTTTGGTTCTTAAGAGATGCTTCTCTTGTAGTTTCTGTCAGTCTGACTAGCTCATCCATCCTTTCTTGCATTTCATTTGTAGTATCTTCATCGTACAACTGAATGTAATTGTAGAGTCCTATCAAGTTTTTCTGAGGCATTCATGCTTGAATTCCATACACTATATCTAATGGAGCTACACCAATGGCTTTCTTCACAATTATCCTTTCAGCCCATATTGCTAACTATAACTTGGAATCCCATGCCTTACTGTTGTCATCCAAGGTTCTTTTAATGACTTTTAACAGGCTTTCATTAGTGGACTCAGCTTGTGCATTTTCTTGTGGATGATAAGGAGAGGATGATAACCTTGTTATTCCATATTTATCACAAAATTTAATGAATTCCTTAGACCTGAAGCACATAGCATTGTTTGTTACAATTTTTTGACGACAACCAAATCTAGAAATAATATTATTGAGTAGGAAATTATTGACAATTTTACTTGTTGCATTTCTTATGGGGATAGCCTCTACCCACTTTGTAAAGTAGTCAGTAGCCACTAGAATCCAAGAGTAGCCAATGCTAGACTTGTAGAAAATCTCTCCTACGAAATCTAGACCCCACTGTTGAAAGGGTGCTTGTACCGCCACTAGCTTTAGTAGAGTATTACCTAAGAACTTCAATTTTCTAGAAAACCTCTAACAAGGGTCACATTTCCTAATCATAATTTGAGCATCCTTGAAAGGGGAAGGCCACCAAAATCCAACCCTCATTTCTTTATGTGCAGTACTTTTGGCCATATAGTGTCCCCCACACACTCCAGCATGCATTTCCTTCAAGATCTCTTTTGCCTTTTCTTGATCAACACATTTCAACAATACTCCCTCAAAATTTCTCCACCATAGATCACCTTGGATAATTATATACTTGATGGCTTGCAATTAAGTAGTCCTCTTTTCATTTTTAGGCAAATGGGGAGGAGCTTCCATGTGTTGCAGGTAATATATAACATTGATGTACCAATCACACTGATCCATGTCACATAAGTTAGATCTGAGATCATCACTTATCATATTTATCTGATTAGCCTCTAGATTAGATTTACCCATGAGTTTAGCCAAGCCTTGACCTCTTACCAACTTAGTTATCTATATCTCAATATTGAATTCCTGGATCCTATTGATCCATCTACACCTTTTGCCTAATACTTCTTGTTGAAAAAATATATCCTTGACTGCAGCATTGGGTATAAAAGAAATAATTGTAGCACTTACTAGGTAACATCTAAAAGCTTTTACAGCCTTTACTAAAGCATATGCTTGTTTTTCATTTATTTCATACTTCAGTTCAGCAGGCTGCAGTGACTTACTGAAAAAGGCAATGGGCTGCTCATATCCTTGATTTTTCTGCAATAAAACTGTAGCTACATTGTGAAAGGATGCAAAAGAAAAAATATGCGTAGGCTTTGTGTAATCTAGAGTTCTCAATATTGGAGCATTTTTTATTGCAATTTTAATATCCTAGAATGCTTGTGAAGGCTCACCATTCCAATCTATAGTGGCTCCCTTCTTGAGCATCTTTGAGATAGGTCTACTTATTTCAGCAAAATTTGTAACAAACCTTCTAAGAAAATTGACTTGGCCAAAGAAGGACTAAATTTCTTTTACATTCTTTGGCTTGGGGGCTTTGTCAATAGCTGCTACTCTCTCAGGGTATATTTTCACCCCATCTTTAGGCACTATATGTCATAGTAGTTTACCTTCTGTCACCCCAAATGTGCATTTCTTTGGCTTCAAGGATACTCCTTATTCCAGAGCTTTGATAAGAAAAATTTCCAAATGTTTGTAGTGATCCTTAGCCTTCTTAGAATATGTTGTAAGATCATCCTAGTACACAACCATAAATTTATCAATATAATCATTAAATGCCACATCCATGGCTCTTTGGAAAGTAGCTCCTGCATTAATCAAGTCAAATGGCATCCTTACATATACATATGTTCCCCATGGGGTTGTGAAGGCTGTCTTGAATTTTTCACTTTCCTTTACCAAAACTTGATGATATACAGATAAACCATCTGCCATTGACATGAGCTTAGACCCAGTCACTTGCTGCAACATGAATTCCATATTGGGTAATCCATAATTTTCCTTCAAAGATGCAATGTTCAAATTCCTAAAATCCATGCATAATCTTATATCTCCATTCTTTTTTCTGATAGGCACCAAATTTGAAACCTAGGTGGAATGCCTAATTGGTTTTAGTATCCCCACATCCCTTAGTTTCATCAATTCTTCTTGTATTTTGGGAGCTAAGGTAAGGTTTACTGGTCTTTGCTTTTGTCTAAAAGGTTTTACGTCATCTTTTAATGGTATGGCATCCTGGAACAAATCTTCCCTGTAAGCCTTAAGGTCATCATATGACCATGCAAAAACATGTCTATACTTCCTAAGAAAGTCAATCAATGTTTTTTTGATCCTAGCATGAAGGTTTTGGCCAATATAAACCCTTTTAGGAGCTTCACTAGTACCCAAGTTTATCTCTTCTTATTCTTGAGGCTTAGGGTCCTTAACTCCTAGTTTCACTCTATCCTAGTTATCAAAAACACTTTCCAAAACCACTAACCCCTTAGGCACCTTATTAGTTTTCAATTACATAATCTCTTGGCCAAAAATGGTTTCCTTATCATCTATGGTTTAAATTAAGTCACTACAATCCTTTTCCTAACCATGGTACTTGTCTTCATTTAACAAAAAGTTTATAATGTCTTTGTCATCTTCAAAGACTTGCCAATTTTTAATGTTATCAGGTATGGAAGGTCTATTTTGTATCTTGATTTGAGATATCCTTGCAAATGATATATCCTTAGCCCTAATTGCTACATTTGCTAACAAATCAGCCATCTTATTTTGAGTCCTATCTCTCCATAAGATACCAAATGCATCAAAAGATTCTATTTGATCCAAAAACTACATTTCTATACTGCTTTAATCTCCTATTCTTGGATGCATAAGTTTCCTTTATCTGGGAGATGATTAATTTAGAATCCCCTATGACATGTAACTTCTTAATCCCATGATGTGTGGCAACTTTCAATCCTAGCAACAATGCCTCATATTCTACAATATTATTTGTGCAAGAAAACTTCAAAGTGAATGAATATCTAAAAGTATTTTTATTAGGGTAGACAAAATCTACCCTTGCCCTGGAATCTTTTTTTGAACTTGCCTAATTAAAAAACATTGTCCATAACACTGGTTAGTTAGTGCAACACTCAACTTCATGTTCAATGATAGTAGGTAAATTTTCCACTTCTTGAATGATCAATTTAGGTCTAAAAGCATTGACACCAGTATCTAAGAAACAAGTGGCATTTTTGTCAATTTCTTCCCCTAGAATGTGATTAACCCTTGGCTCTCTATTTACCCTGACAGCTTTATCCCCTATGTGGAAAATAACATAAGTCAAGTCACACTACAGGCTTCCCCCCATGGCAGTACTCCATTTTCAGGAGAGTAACATTCCATAATGTGGAGGTATATCCACTACAAGGATAGACATGGTTAACTCAACTTCAGGATATGCACCTAACTTGAATGGTAAAGCATTTATGGTGCCTATGACTAACACTTCCCTAGCATCCATTCCTCTGTATCTGCCCTATTTGGTGTTGAATTTTAACCCTAATGCTTCGATTACTTTGAAAGGCATTATGGTGTTAGAAGCCCCTGAGTCTATCATAAAGTTTTTTAGGGTTTTCCCTTTTATGATCAGACTGAGGAAAAAGGGTCAATATCATCTATGAATGCGACTAAGGAATCATCTAAAAACATTTGGGGAATCTAGGATATGATACCACTTTCCTCTACTACTAATGGGGTTTTTTGGGGAGCAGTTGGTTCTACAACAATATTATTGTTTCCTATCCCTCCCAGCCATGATAGAGCCTTGCTCTTATGTTCTTCAATTCTAAGAAGTTCAGACAAAGGTACTTTTACAGTTATTTGGGACAACATAGATTTCATATCAATAGGTTCAATAGTAGTGGGTTTTACAAGAGTACCTAGAGTTGGCATCTTTTGAACAACAAGCACCACTATTTGTTTGATAGTATTAGTTTCTAATTTCTTTGGTTGCACCACTAGTTTTGTTGCTTCATTTTTCTGAAACTGAACCTTCATTTTTTGTTCCCATTTCTTACCCTTATTGTCCTTGATCTTAGGCACATCTGCATTGAGTTTCTTGTTTTGATCATTCATCTTATGGGTGATATCTTTGATGAATACACTAGATGGCTTTCTTGCATCATTATTTACTGTTCTACTTTTCAAATTGTATTTACCTGAGAAATCATTTCATCAATGATTTTTTCAATCTCCTCCTTGCAAGACATCCTCAAGCTTATGTGTCCTACATCGGAAGATGTAACACATATCTTATCTGCATCATAACCTTCATCATCTGAAAGCACTTGCTAATAATGTAAATGATAAGAAATTCTTTGATTGGTAATGTAATTTTCAGGCTCTTCTGAATTAGAATCTATCAAATCATCACACATGCTTACCATATTGCAACTTATATCATTGTGGCTTTTCTCTTCATTTTCTTCTTCAAGTTGCACACCTTGACCTTGGGAAAATGATTGAACAACAACACAATAATTAGTAGAATGAGGTGATTAAAATATAATGCACCATGGTACATCATCATTCATATTGACAGTCTTCCTTTGCAGGGGATTTGGAGTACCCTTATCCTTAACATTTTGGGTCTTGTTGAGAACTGGCTTACCATCTTTCCACTAAGTGGTGTAAGGGTAATTTTGCATTCTAGGCTTCCTATTGAAAGTATTTTTATTCATAGGGGTTCTCTCATCAACATTTGGCTTATTAAAATTAGTGGGATTCATCTTCTTGAGCAATTCCTAAACTTGGCCTATAGCGGGTTCTTCTGGCTTCTTTCCTATAGGAGTTTTATCAGCCTCACTTTTAATATTGTTCTTAGGATTGAAAAGCTTTGGATCATCTCTCCTACCCAATTTTCCAGGTGCCTTCCTATTATTCTCTATATTTACTAAAATTTTCTAGGCATCCCTTAAAGTCTTGGGATCCTTATGCCTCAATTGATAAGCCATTTTGCTATCAAAAGCATGGAAATATGTTGTAAGACAAACATCCTCATTTAACCTCATAACTTGAAATAGTCTGTACATACCTTTCTGGAATCTTACATTGAAGTCAAATGTGGACTCATTTAGATTCTTCTTGATGTTGTTGAATTCATTTAACATGAATCATCCATTAGTGTTGTCTCCATACTGCTCTTTGAATAATTTCTCCAAGTCACTCCACGAGGTGATACTATCATCAGATAACCTCCTAAACCAATCCCTTGCATCCTCAGTTAGTGAATGCACAAACAATTTCATTACCACATCTTCATGCTCAACTTCATAATCATTCAACATATAATGACAATTCTTAAATTTTCTTCACCAGTAATAGCATTATTCCTAGAGAACTTAACCACTTTGTCTCTTAAATCAAATGATATGGGATGTGGGGCACCAGGAATACCATCAAATGATATTTTTCTATACTTTTCCAAGTATATAGGTTTCTTCTAGAAACCAAGAACATTTGAGGTACTTTCTATGTTAGCTCTACTTAGAGGAGCAGCTTGGGATTGTTGAGTTTGAACAAAAGGGACTTGGGTACTAATGGTGAAAGATGAGGCAAGCGCAGATTGCGATATTCCTTGAGTTGAGATTATGGGACCACTAGCTGGTGTAGGAGTTGCAGATGGGCTAGAAAAATTGGCCATGAAGCCAATGCAAAATTTGATTTTATGAATTGGATTTTTCTATTAGTTTCAGTGGCTTGAGCTTCATTCTCAACCTTTTCAAGTTCTTTTGCAAGATCCTCCTTCTGCTTTCTTTTCTTCTCTAGATCTAGATCTAATTTTGACATAGAGGGTTGTATGGGTTTGTTTAGAGGAGCTTGAGGTTCATTTATTTGGATTCCTATAGCTTTGCCTTTCCCTTTATTTGGAACTTTTACAATGGGTTCTACTAGGTCCACTTGAATAGGTTAATAGGCTTGGACTTGAGTAATAACTGGTTCTTGCCTTTGATTTATGCATTTTTCTTGTTCTTGAACTTTAGCTCTCATATTGTCTACATCTTCAAATACATTAGTATGGAGAGTTGTGGTATTTTCTTCTAACTTTTTATTCTGCTCCTTTAAAGCAGCCATCCTTCTCAGCAGAGTATCCCTTTCTATTATGGCATCCAAGGTGGCTTGCAACTTTTTCTTTTGAAGATGAATGCATTTAGCTTCTTCTTCAACAATCCATGTTTTCAGAACTCCTATCTCAGAATGCACTTCTTTAAGATCTGCAGAAGTATCCTCTGAATTAGCAAGAACATCTAGATCTATAAGATTGGGCTCCACATATGGGGCTTCTCTGTTATTAAAAGGATCATCAAATGAACTCCTAAGTCCTATCCTATAGTTCATGTCTACCACGGGATCTAGCCTTGATGAAGCAATTCCTACAGTGGACATATATTTGTCCTGAAAAACTCTCTCATATAGTAATGGGGTACTGAAAATGCCTCCTAAGAGTCTTGTAGTTTTGGATTCAGAATTGAGTTAAGAAGACTCTCTCCCTAATACTGGTTGATATTGGGAATTAATGGATGCATTACCTTAGGGTTTCTAGGTGGGATTTGGATCTATCATTTTCTTATTTTGGTTCTTCTTACCACCTTGAATTAAATTAGTATACATTGGTACATCAGGATTGGCTCTCATATAAGCTTTTGTGTTCTTTCTCTTGTTAGCCATATTCACCTTTTGTTAAAATAAGCACTAGCTTCAAAACCTTGATTGAGTCACCACCCTATTCTTGGAAAAATACATAATAACAATTATACCTGATTCCTAGGAACAACACACAAATAGAACTAGAAATATCTGACTTAGATAGGCCAATCACTGGGATCATAAGACTAAAACTTTGGCTTGTTAGATAAGAAACTTGCATAGGCTAGATACGTTAGTGTGTAGCTGTGGTACTTGGGCTAGTCTCTCTTTAAATTCGCAAGGTTTGTCACTAAATATTCCCTTATAACCATGGGTACAACTTAGATAACCTGACACACACATACACAGAAGGACCAAAGAAACTACAATACCTTTCACAAATGTGTTGGACAACTCCCTAGTAGAGTCACCATTTTGTTGGTGTTTTAAAATGAACTAAAACTACTAAGCAACAAAATGCTTAATACCAATATGACAATACTCACACAGTCTAAAGACTAGCCAATTCTTATTATCAATTGTATGTGCAAACCATTTGGGCCCAACTTCTACAAAACCAAGGGTGGTTTTCTACTCTTTTGGCTTTGCAAAACCAGGGTGGGTATACCCAGGGATGATACAAGACTGGGAAAATTGTATGAGAATTATCTTAGTTTCATTTTGATTCTCATTTCAAATTCTCCAATACATGTACAATTCTTGATACTTTAATAAACACATCCCATATAATAGATTTGGCAAAAAATCTTCTATAGTTCTACAGATGTTCTCAGCAATAATGGCTAACTAAAGCTAAAACATTCCATGTAGACAAGTACAAGCCAACTTTGAAGATCTATAGCAAATAAAAATAAAGTTGATTATAATTTTGCATTTTGACAATCACGTGTGACATATTCCTCTTTCAGTTGGATTAAATTTGATCAGTGCCTAATCCATTGGGGCAATAAAGTATACTACAAATTTGTAGATCTAATTCATTTCCTTACAACAAATTTTATCAGAAATTCTTATCATAATTTATCATTCAAAACCCTTTCCACTACTATAGAAACATTATCACATTCACCAAAGCTTTTACTTAATCCATTGAATTAACAGTAGTGATAAACAGATATACAACCTAACTGGATTGCATTCAATTGCACAGGCCTTTACCTATACAATATCAAGATAACCAAGTAATCAAAAGGAGACAAAGTTTAGAAAGAACTGATATGGGGACAGTTCAAAGATTGTATTCATTTTCCTTGAAAATTGTATACAATTTACAATAGACTTAGAATGACCTTCAGGAAGAAACACATATCATTCTATATTCATGTATTCTCAAGATTTGACAGAGAAAATACATCACAAACTTGCTTTCAAAACATTGGACCAAAGATAAACTAAGCATATCACTTACAAAAATAGAATTTGGACCCCTTCTATAGCCTTGGAATCTCACTTATATACTGTGAGATGCAACAAGCTTCAGGTTAAGAGAAACTGATAGGTGTCTTTTACAAGGAATATTTACATACACCTATCACAAAATGACAAAAATGTGGGTAACAAAAGATATCTAAATCAAAACATTCTTTTAGGTGGGTCAGCTTCTCTTACACATTCTAGTGTTGTTAAGTTGGCTATTGATCTGGTTTCTCTTCATAGGCAACTGCCAAATTAGCCAGTGATGAAACTTGTTCTAAAAATGGCACATTAATTTCCACCTGTGGGCTTTCACCATCTTTATCTTGTAAGGTGGGAGTAGCTTCTACCTTTTCCCTTTCTTTAATTGTATCGGCATCCTATGGTCCTGGGTTTGCAAATGAAAGTAACAGATTATCCTTGTCTTCTTCTTTTGGTTGGGTTTGAGTAGCGACAGGGTCAATGATTTGTATCTCCTCACCTTGCACTTGATCACTGTCATTTTCATCTTCATCAAAATGTTCACCAGGAGCCATGCCTACCATCCATTTGTCAAATAATGTCTCATCTAGCCAATTGAACTGCAAAATATCCCTCTATCTTTTTAGCACATATTCAACATCATTATTAATGGTAACGAATTCTTGTTTTAAAGAATCAAAGAATATTTGGGCCTTCACCATTTCTTCTATTGTGGTGGCCCATCATGCATGCCTTGATTCATTAATGACTTGATTCATTCTTAAATAGAATAAATCATCAAGTTCCTTTGCCCATTCATATTTGCTTTCCAAATTATTCTTTTTATCTAGGGCATGAGGAAATAGATTGAATTTCTTGCTCTTGTACTTTTTCAAGTAGCCTACTACTACTTTTTGTAAATGAATCCTTTTATTATCAAAGTCAGCAAGATCAGAAATAATATCAAATGTTTTTTCAATTTGATCAAAAGAATCATCTATAACAGAGAAACACAAAAATGTTATTTCTTTCTCCTTTCTTACCCATTTATTCACAATAAGCATTAGAGCCTCATCATTAGCTTTAAAATCCTCCTAGATAATGATCACCCTAGCCAACTGATCATAAATTAGCGGCTATTCAACTTTGTCCCCCAAATATTTTAGAGCTTTTCTTAGTTCATCTTCATATTTGGATTCCAATTCTACATGTAAGGCCCACAATTTGCCTTTTTCTTCTTCAAAATCCTTAGCAGTGTAGTATTGTGGCTTTTGGGGTGTATCTGATATTTCTATGAGGGGGGTGGATTTGAAAGGTTCAACTGGGGGGTGAGGGTATGTTATTCTTGACCAAAGATTGACTAAGCATATCACTTACAAAAATAGAATTCAGACCCCTTCTCTACCCCTAGAATCTCACTTATATATTGTGAGATGCAACAAGCTTTAGGCTAAGAGAAACTAATAGGTTTCTTTTATAAGGAATATTTACATACACCTATCACAAAATGATAATAATGTGGGTAACAGAAGATATCTGAATCAAAACATTCTTTTAGGTGGATCAGCTTCTGTTACACATTCTAGTGTTTCTGAGTTGCCAAATTAGCTAATGATGAAACTCGTTCTGACAATAGCACATTAATTTCCACATATGGGCTTTTACTATCTTTATCTTGTAAGGTGGGAGTAAATTCTACCTTTTCCCTTTCTTTAATTATATTGATGTCCTGTGGTCCTGGGTTTGCAAGTGAAAGTAACAGATTATCCTTGTCTTCTTCTTTTGGTTGGGTCTGAGTAGTGACAGGATCAATGATTTCGATCTCCTCACCTTGCACTTCATCACTATCATTTTAATCTTCATCAAACTATTTACCAAGAGCCATGTCTACCATTCATTTGTCAAATAATGTGTCATCTGGCCAATTGAACTACAAAATATCCCTCTATCTTTTCAGCACATATTCAACATCATTATTAATGGTAACAAATTCTTGTTTTGAACAATCAAAGAATATTTGTGCCTTCACTATTTCTTCTATTGTGGTGGCCCACCATGCATGCCCTGATTCATTAATGACTTGATTCATTCTTAAATAGAATAAATCATCAAGTACCTTTGCCCATTCATCTTTTCTTTTCAAATTATTCTTTTTATCTAGGGCATGAGGAAATAGATTGAATTTCTAGCTCTTGTACTTTTTCAAGTAGCCTACTACTACTTTTTGTAAATGAATCCTTTTATTATCAAAGTCAGCAAGATCAAAAAAAATATCAAATGTTTTTTCAATTTGATCAAAAGAATCATCTATAACAAAGAAACACAAAAATGTTATTTCTTTCTCCCTTCTTACCCATTTATTCACAATAGGCATTAGAGCCTCATCATTAGCTTTCAAATCCTCCCAGATACTAATCACCCTAGCCAACTGATCATAAATTAGCAGCCATTCAACTTTTTCCCCCAAATATGTGAGAGCTTTTCTTAGTTTATCTTCATATTTGGATTCTAATTTGACATGTAAGGCCCATAGTTTTCCGTTTTCTTCTTCAAAATCCTCAGCAGTGTAGTATTGTGGCCTTTGTGGTGTATCTGGTGTTTCTATTAGGGGGTGGATTTGAAAGGTTCAACTGGGGGATGAGGGTATGTTATTCTTCGCCTAGTGGTCCTTCCTAATAGCTTGTTCTCAGACTCAATTCTCTTTTTTACTTCTTTATTATAGGCATCCATGCTTATTTCATACTTGCTCTGTAGCTCAATCATTTCCTTTTCTTCATTTTTTGCAGTGGCCAAGGCAAATTGAGAATAATCCACATTCATGTGGGCTGCCCTTTACATGTGAAGTATCAATAGCTCTCCTCACAATGATACTCCCTGTTAGTCCTGAATCATCAAGCTATGATGGAGTAGTCCTAGATCCTCTTCATAATGACCACATAACAGGAGCAACTTGGTCATTATTGAATGATGTTCCCAAGAATTCTTTTTTATCTGGATCTTGTAATCCCAAATTATTTGACACAGAATTAAAAATTAAGGCATCAACAATGTCCCAATTGGGCAATAATAAAATATTTGCAGCTCTTACCATCTATCTCCCCTCTTCAGGGGTTATATTCTAGAATTCTTGTATCATTTGTTCCTTTATTTGATTCTAAATGAAGTCTTCATCCATTTTGGGATTCTCTACTTTCATACTCCTACATCTTTCCTCAAAAATGTGCATGTTTGCCCTCCACACAAACTGATGGAAAGCCCTAGATTTTACAAAATTGTTATCAGAAAAAAAGTGTTGACTGGCTTGTTCCAAAATAGGGTCTAATTCCCTTCCCCTAAAATCTGCTATAGTTAATTCAAAACTCAGCACAGGAGGCTCCTGGGGGTTCCCTTCATCAATTTCTACCTTGGTAACAAAACCTCCTCCCTATGATCCAATTTGTTCAATTTTCTCATTAGTGAGCTGCTCCTCCTTAATTCTCATAGGTGTTTGGGAAGGTGAGTAACCTTCATCATGTGATTTCTCTTTCCTTATTATTTTTCTTCTCTTGGGAGAGGGTTCAGGGGGCCTTTCTTTAGAAGCAGCACTAGTAGATTCAATTATCTACTTTCATTTATTTATAGTGAGCCTTTGATCATGAGTGATAGTATATCATGTCCTCTTTTGTACAACCAGTAGGTCTGCCCCTATGCTGGGAGTGAAAACCAATTTCCTCATTACTTCCCTGGCTTTATCTGGAAAAGAATCAATGAAATGTTTCTTCCTCTCATTCATTACCTCCATTATTTCAAGGAATGTATTCATAAGTTTATTTATCATATATGTAGTAGTTACAACATTATCAAGAGGGCTGTAATCTTTGTCAAAACAATTAATAAAATCCAAAACTTTTGAAAAAACCCTCAACTTTTCTTTCTTTGTTTCTTGCTCCTATAGAGAGTACTCATTCCTTATTACATCTTTAGGGAAATAAAATTCATGCTTAATTGGACAAAGCTTGATCCTATGTCTAAGATCTGAATTAAAGAAACCTTTAGCATCACAAAAGTAGGGGTGAGATACCGTCATTTTATACTGCTCCAAAAATTTGTAGAGAAAGACTCACCCTTCCTTTGTTATTACAAACTGGTGAACTATAGTGCAAGTAGGAAAAATTTATCATGTTCCCCTTTTGTGCAAAATGATCTCCTCCACTCCTCCAAATAGCCACAAAAATTTAGCTACTCCTACTTTTAAAGGCACCTGATAAGGTAGTACATGGGGTGTCCCTTTAAATCCATAAACTCTAATGACAGTTGAGATTGGATATGGGATGATATCTCCCCAATTATTTGAAACTTTCAGATTGTGGGGTTCATCCATAGGTTTGACAAGATGCATTAGTGCCTTAGGAATTCTGGGCTTGTCACTCAATATGAGGAATTTTAATTTGGAAGCAAAGTGTCTATCAAATCTAACAAAACTAGCATTTTCTGCTTCCCAAGTAATATCTCCACTCCATAATTGAACTGGCAGTGCTTCCTCCTCTTGCTCTCTATTCAGAACCATTTCCTTACCAAAGTATGTACCCTCTTTAAACGAAAACATGTGCATCAACAGGGAATATTGGCCCCAAACCTTCTCCACTTTTCCCTTTGCAATCCCCACCAATCTAATGTGAATTTCATTAACCAGGTATGACACAAAATAAAAAAAATCTGTACACGGAAAGAGGAGATTTGAGTGATCATATACATGAAGCTCACAAGGATAAAATCTTCTTCATCCTCTCCAAAAACTCTGCACAAGGTTCTATATATGTCTACTGCCCTAGCATTGAAATAGGATTTCTTGAAAGGTTCTTTAGAGGATGATGTTATTGCTGGTAGGTTTCCAATTCTACCTATGTGGGCCATTAGTGTACCTTGTCTAACTACATCCTTTTTTGACATATACTCTTTTTCTAACTCTGTCAAATCAATGGGTACATGATACCTATTGAGAGGTACCAAACAAAAAACTTACCTAATCTCTTCTGGGCTGATGGTGATTAAAATTTCACAATCTACTCTTGTCACTACCCTTGTGGCTTGATCATAATTCTTTGCCACAGCCTCAAGCAGGTCATAATCCATGAATACACTGGGAACAACTAGCTTTCCCAGGTCAAAATTCTATATATTGGCATGTGGGGCATACAATTCTCTTTCTAGAAACCATTTCTTGAACAAATTCAAACCATTTTGTGAGGTTTGAGCATCTTGCACTCAATTACCCTTATCACACAACCCATCAGCTATCCTCAACCTAGGGTTTAATGAGGTTAACCTTTTAACTTGCACTATATCTATAGTAGACTTTGGCAACAACTCAAGCAAGTCATCATGCACATTTCTATCCAAATAGTTTATTTGACCTGAAAATCCCTTCTTCGAATGCATCTTGGATTATATTTTACAGAACTAAAAAACCTACAGAGATTACAGTAGTACTACTTACATGAATTCTGTCTTTGTTTTCCTCTGTATTTTTGCAAACTTTCTGCAAATAGACTTCTTCACAAATTTTGCCAAACTTCAGCACGATTTCCTTCAGTAATTGCTTCTTCTTAGGAATAGCTCAGAATCTTTGCTCGCGTAAGGTGAAACTGATGAAATATTTTGTATTATACTCTATTTTTCCTCACATGTGAAGCTTTCATTTCTAATTAATACATAGAGTGGCACCATATTCTATGTTTAAAGCTACAACATCGATCTTCAAAAATCTGGGATATGGAGAAAAACAACTAGGCGTTGCACTTGACAAGTTGGTCAACTGATCCAATGAAAATTGCCCACATACATAGCTCTTTCCTTGATGGCACTTCTATCTAGACCCACTGGCAATTGAGGACATGTGTCAGTAGGTCACTACTTCAGTATGCATAAAGAATGAGCACCTTGCAATAGCCAAGTAGCGACATCCATCAATCTAATCTTGATCTTGTAGATGATGTGTTACTGTACTTGCTTAGAAAGATGGTGGTGGGCCCTTATTCACTACCTCTCCATACGTATCTCCCTAGCAACTCTTCATGGTGAGAAGATGATGGCCATCATCTAAGATTGAATCAAAGGTGGGGAAGATGCAGAAAGTTTCCTAAAAAGTGGTGGGCCCCATACTCGCTATGTCACATAGCTTAAAAAACATGCAACTTTCCAATGCGAGATAGTGAGGACTGTTGATTCTTCTTTAATCTGACACTCAGGATCTCTCACACATTTTATCAATGGGGCATGGGTCTAGAGCATTGATGAATAATGAAATTCTACACTATTTGCACCCCATAAGACTTTACTTTAGTCCTAGTCATCATCCCATGTTATTAGAGGTCCCATCGGCTGTTGATTTTATGGTGCCTTGCTACTTCACTAATGGCAAGATGCTGGAATATTCTAATAGTGAGGTAGTGAGCTCTAGAAACTTTAATAAATCTTGGCATCATAAAATACAAGGAACCATTAGATATTATTGCTCCTATCAATTGCTTCTGACAATAGTAGTTATTACCGATCATGCCACCTAGACTAATCATGGTACCGATAAATTTCAAGGCCACTGGCTCTTCAATTTTATGGCAGCTCACTACTTCACTAATGGTGAGATGCTAGAGATTTCCAATAGTGAGGTAGTGAAGGATCAAAAAGATACTCATTCTGGCACCGACCTCTAACTTTTTCTAATTAGGTCCTTCCTTTGGCTCGAATAGCATTTTCCAGGTGTTTGTGACTAAATGATCAGTTAAAAGACAATTTTCTAACTCCCATGTCTTCATTTTGTGGTCCTGTCTCAAAAATTTTTTGACACTCACTACCTTGCTATACATAAAGAGTTCCCATGTTTTCATAGTGAGGAAATGAAAATGGTGGATCTACTTAGATCAGATGACTGGAAAAGTTTTGGAGGAAAAGTAGCTTAGGGTGCAGAAGATATAAAGGGAACAGAATATTTGCTCGATTTAAAAATTTAAACATTTCACACCTGATAGTTTACAAATGGAAAGAAATGTAGGGTTTTCAAAAATTATCAAGAAGAGGAGCAAATAGCTGACTTACCTAAAAACCCTATTCACCACTAAATGAAAAAATTTGACATTTTTACAACTGGACAAAGGATTTCTATCATTCAAAAAGTCAGACCTACAGTAAGTATCCCCTCAAAATCTCATTTTCCTTTCATAGTAGTATCAACTTGGACTCATCTTGGTCCATATGTCTAAACACTTCTTTTATGTCCATAGTGATCAACACTTTGGTGGTAACTACCATGGGCCTTCCTAATAGGACCTCCTTGATTTGATAACCTTTAAGAGTCAAGTCCTTAATCTCAATATGTGGAGGAGGGATGGAAATTTTTGCAAGCAAGTCCTTATCTTGGTTCTTCATAATGAAGGCCATTGGTTGCACACTACCTATAGGTGGCTCAAGCTTCTTGATGGCCTTTACTAGCTCATTCATTTCCTCATCTCCACTCAAATCAAGTTATATTTTCTATCAAACCATGACCTCCCTCTTCAGCTAGGCCAATGTAGTGCCCATTGGAGACATTTACTTAGTTGAAGAGGGATTTTTTACTGAAGGCCTCTTCCTCTTATCACTCCTCTCTAGAGTCTTCTCCTTATGAGTAAGATCTACATTTGGAGTCTCTCTATTGGTTGTACCCAAGGTCCTAGCATCTATATCATAAAGGGTTTGTTGAGGTTCTTCTAGTATTTGACTCTCCTTTGATACTTCATCATCTTATTGTTGTTTGGTATCTTCCTCCTCTACTATTAGATCTTCTATTTGTTTGGTTGAAGGAAGTGCAATGACTAAGCCTTTCTCTAAAAATGATAAATCTTGAGATAGTAGGGGTGGTAGACTAAGGAGTCCTTTAGGAAGAGGTAGTAATTGATTACAATGCTCTCCTAGGGATTGACTCATAGGAGTATCTTGTATCTTTTCCCCTACCATCTCAATTCCCACTGGCATGAAATCAAAGTCAGAGAGATCAAAGACATCTTTCTGCTAACCCTCCATGTTTGTGATCCACTAATGCTACTCATCCTCAGAAGTAGTAACCTGAATAGGTTATTTTGGAATGGATGGTGGCATTGCAGTGGGGCTTCTTATTATTTCCTCTTCCATAACTTGAGTTGAACAAGTCCTATGACTTAAGGAGATATATTAAATTTATTCCCCTTCTTCTTCTTCTTCTTCTTCTTCTTCTTCTTTATTATTAGGAACCTATGGGAGAGGAGTATTCTTTTTCTTCAATCTTATCCTACATGTCCCTCCCATAGTAGACTCTATCCTAGCCTCCTTAGAAGTTGAGGGGAAGGCTTCTTCCTCTTCTTATTTCTATTCCTCTCTTGGTGGAGGCACTTGTTTAGTCTCTTGGACTTGAGTTGCTTGCACATCTTGAGGCTTCCCTTGTATTATATTTTTCTATATTTGTTGAGGTTCTTAAGCCTAATATTTATTTTCTTATCTTTATCCTTTTTCTTTCTCTTCACTCCTTTATCTACCTTAAAATACTCAACTTTGAACTTGTGCTAATGAACCATTTCTAGCCTTATTGGGGACTGAGATGGGAAAGTTTGTACTATGACTTTTATGCCATTGCCTTTGGTAGGCCATGTTGTGGCTTAAAGAGGAACAACCTATGGAACAAGATAAAGTTTGAAAGGTTTCTTGATTGATTCTATAGTTATTTGGGTTGTATTGTTGATTTCCACATTCTCATCCCTGCCAATCTCTACATTTGTTATAATCATGTCATAATTTTTTCCCTATTGTACAATGGATCTAAGACATTTTTTGTCTTTCTTGAAAACCTTTAATGGGATCTTCATATTGATGGCCTTTTTTACTAGATATATAGTCATCCTACAATAATCCCTTTTGGATATCATAGTTTTCTATTGCATTCATCTTGTGATCCTCTAGTGCATCTTCAGGTATTAACTACTTCCCTACTAGGTTTTGGACCCTTCCTATGTTGTCAAAATTAAAGTGAGGGGAATTGTACTCTTCTAAGGGATATTGTTCCTATTTTCAATTCAAGGTCATTGTAACATGTTTTTTCTTGATCTTGGCTACACCAATGCTAATTAACTACACCCATATCTTCCTCTATTGTTTCCTCACTCTATCATATGCAGATGTGAGTTGCTAGGCAATCTCCAATAGAATGAGCCTATCCAAAAGATATCTTAGGACTTTCTTTGGGTTTACTTGTGTGTTAGTGACCCTAAGGCATGTGAATGTTTTGAACTGGATGTAGTATGCATCGATCTCTATAATTTTTGTTGTTTCCTCTATTGATATCCTTTTAGCATAATCACCCTCTATAAATTAGATGATTGCAAATTTAAAACCATCATTCACTATCCTATAGTCTTTTATCTAATCCAAGAGTTTCTTTTTCACTAACTGAGGATATACCACATAAGGCCAGGCATTAGCATCTTGCATGGTACCTCTTTGTAAATTCCTAAGTAATCTATAATCCTTACCACCAACAAGTACATCAAATATGATGTCATATATAATTTAGGGTCAGCTATGATAGCTACCAACTACTCATCCACATTGTCATTGAGAAGTATAGCCTAGCCAATTAGCATCTTTTTTATTTTGATGGTCTTTATGAAGTGGACCATCTAGGTCCAGTAGTCCCATGAATCTACTTAAAATCATGATGGCATACCCCACATCATCTTTCATGTATCCTCAAGTCATGTCTAACCTATCAACTCTGCACCCCACTAGTGTTCTATCAATAAAAAATTATGATTGGATTATCTCCTTAGCTTCCTTCTCATTCTCTCAGTACCATCTTTTTACTCTCTCATAGGATATATACAAGTATTGATTAGCTCTAGGGGGCTCAAACACCTTCTCAATGTTTTGAGGTTAGAGTTCTAGGACTATCTCGCCTATGACACTCTTGAAAACCTTATTTTTAGTAATATAGATATTAGCTAGAGCCATGATGAGTTTAGAAGAGTATATAGATGTACGATGTGATGCCACATTTACTAGCCTTGACTGGATAAGTACTGACACCATTGTGGATCTCTCTTTAGGCTTGTTACAAATGATGAGGAATGCATTCCAGCCAATGTGACCAAGTTTGGTGTCTCTAATTTGTCCATGTTCATCATCAAAGATGTATTTCCTTGGTATAGCTTGGTATTTTAATACTAAAGGTTTGGGAGTAATCTTTTCTACAAGTGTAGATGACAAAGATGTCATTTTGATCTACACAAATCAAAAGAAGACATTAGTCCAAAAAGCTAAAATCTAACCCACAAAGAACCCTAACTAACAAAAACCTAGCCCATAATACACAAAAATAGTTATAAATAAGTCCAATTCCCCCCATAAGTTTGAGGCATTGTGTTTGGTGGGGGGGGGGGAGAACTAAATCCCTTATGTTTTAAAGTGTACAAAGGGTGCACACATGAGCACCTTGTCATTATGTATATCCCTTGAGTTCTTTGAAAAGTTGTGCATGTGTGCACCTTGGGGAGATGTGAACATGCAAGCCTTTCCTTAGGTTTGTATGTTTAGTCTTTATTTTTCAGAAAGGTGCACACACATACAACTTTTCTTGACTTAATGTCTTAGGTTCTTTTTAGGGTATCTAGCTTCTTAGGGAGGAATGAAAGGTGTGCACATTGTACACCTTGATGAGGTACACATGTGCACACCTTCTAGTGTCTTATATTGTGTTTATGTGTTGTGTTTTACATGGAGTGAGTGTAACTTTAAGGGTGTAGAGGTGCAGATGATTAGAGAGTCAAAGACAAGTGAGGTGAAGTGCGAGGGGTCTCAAGTTTATATAGACCTTGACCCATGGTGTGCACCCTCTAGAGGTGTGCACATGTGTAAGTGTATATGTATGCATTGTTGGACTAACTATCAACATTCCCCTTCGAGATTCATGACATGGCTTAACCACCTCTTGTGTTCTATAAGTTTAGTGGTTTTATTGGGCATAATCGGTTGATCTTTTGGTGCAACAATAACTGTAGCTTGCAACAAGTGGTATCAAAGCTTGGTCACAGGTTCAAATCTCCTTGGGTAACATTGAGGGGGGATTTTTGGACTAATCAACAACATTCCCCTTCGAGATTTGTGACATGACTTAATTGAATCCTATGTTCTATAAGTCTAGTGGTTGTACTGGGCATTAACAAGTCAACCTTTTGGTGCAATGGTAACTCTAGCTTGTAACATGCATCTTCAAAGGGAAATGAGTATGTTCCTATGCATTTAGCACACTTTTACACCTTGGATAGGTGTGCATGTGTGCTAAGTGTGCTAGTGCACATTCATGAACCAAAACAATTAAAATCTTCCAATATTCTCTTGTTTTGACACCCCAAAGTTGCTCAATCAGAGACTGAGGATTGATCTAAAATCATGAGGAGTTCAAAAATGACCTAGTCCCTAGGCTCGAGGTCTAGAAGAAACCAATTCACTATGGGTTCTTGATTTCTAGGAGAAATGGGGCATGCATTATGAAACCACAACAAGAACTAATATGAGGAAATAGATGTTTCCATAGTATAATGCAAGGGAGATGTGTTTACCTTTTTTTTGGCACTCATAGTACAAATCATTTATTGGAACCACTCTCTAGTTATTTTTATAGACCATGCTACACATTTATCAAGCATTTACAAACATGTTAAATAAGGAAAAAATAATTATTCAAAAAATTATTTACTTTGTTGGAAATTTGATTGAAAAGCTCATTGTTGAAGATCAAAGAGGGATATTGTTGCAAAGAAGGAAGATTGTCATTAAAAGAATATTTTCAATCATTGTTTTGTCATTGATGTCAAACTTGCTACATGTAGGAATGACATTTTCTTATAAGATCCAAGTACTATCACTTGGTTGATTGATGAAGAGGATTTGATCAATAAGATGTAACAAGAGCACCTAAGGAAAATGTTGAGTTATGATGTTGTAATGAAGTGCAAGGATTAGTTAAGACAATGGTTAAATGATGTACTGATAACATACTCAAAGATACAAAGGTTGGTCACACTTAGAAACATTGGAGGAAGAATTTGTAACAAGATTGACTACAAAGCTTAAACTAAGATCATTAGTGGGTGATGAGCAAGTTAGTTGAAGCTGAGAAAATTCTCAGTTAGAGCCGAGTAACATGAAATTCTAGTGTGTGCTAATTGATATTTAGGTTCTGAGTGAAGATCAGGTGCTAAGCATTAGAAAATTTTAGTTAGTTCTGAGTGATCTTTAGGTGCTAAGCATTAGGAAAAACACAGTTGATGCCGAGTAACACAGTATGTGTTGAGCACTAGTATTCCAATAGTGCTGAGTTTTTGCATTATTTCAAATGGCAAAGATTTGCCAAATTTGATCTAACAAAGTGGTTACCATGAATTTTGTGAATGAGTTGGAAGATAAAGATGATGAGCTAGTGGCACAAAATTCTATGTAAACAATTTCTAGGATAATTCTAAAGGATTATTCAAGAAGTTTCTAGAGGAAACAAAATATGGGTTGGATGCAATGAATCCTACCTACTTGATATGAATTGAAATTAAAGAATGAAGGAATTGAGGGGTAAAAGGACTCCAAGAATTCTATTTAAGGAGTCATAGACCAAGAAGCAAATGCTTCTGATATAGCTACTGCTGAAGAGCCAAATCTGTGAAGTGGTTAGAAGGGTGTCAAGGAGAAGACATCTAGAAGAAGGAAGAACATAGAGGCTCTACTTCTACACGTGGTTATGAAGAGATGATTGCACTAGTACATTGAGCATGAAGACTTAAGGAGACTAAGCTTGAAAGGAGGGCAAGCTACCAGAGTTGCAGAGATTGAAACCCAAGCAATGGTATGAGCTGAGAAGTGATCTAAGATCTCCAAGATAAGTTGTATGTTGTAGTCAAGCCAAATATTTTATAATACTCTCTAGAAATTGTATTAGATATGGAAATCCTATGGACTTAGGTTGGTTTAATAGTTATTTTTAAATCCTTTAACAAGGTGGCATTCCAAGTAAATGTTTTAAAGTCCTCTAACTAGGTCCACATCTAACAGGGTGGTTAAATCCTCTAAGAAGGTCACATTTAACTGTATGTTGTAAGCCCTTAATAGGGTAGGCCTTTCATAGGGCATCACTTCAGAAGAGTGAGAATTGAGTATCATGTTACTAGTATTTTTTTCAAATTGAATTTCCACATAAATCATTGTGTTATGTGTTGACTCCTTATGTGTTATGCCTACTTGTTGATTTACAATAACTTGCCGGCTAGAAAAGTTAAAGCTTGGATAAATGAATGGTTGAATGGTCTCATTATACTTAGTGAAAAGTTTGAATAGGACATTTGGACCTTGAATAACTAATTCACCCCCCCCCCCCCCCCCCCCCCCACTCCTAGTTATTCTAAAGCATTTATAGCAATTGGTATCAGAGCCATTTGTTGACTTAGTTTCAAGGTACTAGAAGTAGGAAGATCAAGATGTCCAAGAGAGAAGTTCCCAAGCTCAACAAAGACAACTTTTCTACATGGTAGAGTTTGATTAAATTTCACCTTGGATCAATAGGTGACTATGCACAAACCTCAATTAGAATAGAACATGTAAATCCAATAGGACCTCTTGTTGTAGATGATTTGAATAAAAAGAAGGAGCACAATCAAACAATGCTAGAGATTGCTTCTGCACTTAATTATGTAGAATTTGATGACATCAAGATGTGGAAAGCCTTATTATATATCTATGGAGGATTTTAGAATGTCTAGAGAGCAAAGAGAAAAAGCCTAAGAGGAAAGTTTCATGACATGAAAATGGAGGAAGGTGAAAATGCTTCTCAATATGCTGCAAGAATGAAAGAATTAGTAAGTGTAATAAGAAGTCTAGGTGGTTAATTGAAAGAAGAAACTACCATCAAAAAATGCTTAATAAATCTAATCCCTATCTATGCTATTAGAGTTTCATCCATTCAAGAGCTAAGGTGTGTACAAGGAAACACACTGACCTTTGAAGGAATAGTGTGAAGACTTACTACATTTGAGCTATCCAATTTTGATAACTAAAGAACTAAGAACCTAGAATCTACTTTCAAGGCCAAGATGACAATAAAAGACATTAAGGAGGAGACATCAAGAAAAAAGAGAAGAAAGGAAAACCATGCATCCAATGATAGCAGTGCTAATGAGGAAGATGTGGAACTGTTAGGAACACTACTAGCTAGGAGATTCCATAGAGGCAAAGGTAAATTCAAAGGTAAGCTCCCTATCATATGTTTCAATTGCAATGAAGTAGGTCATATTGCTGCATGATGTACATAGAAGAAGAACTAAAAATAAGGAAAAAAGTACAAGAGCAAGAGAGAAGATGATAGCAAAGACTACAAGGACAAAGGCAACAGACGTTACATTGTTGAAGAAGATTCTGATGAGAATGATGATGAAGTAGTCTATGTGGAAATGAAGGATGAATTGGATAAAGATGAAGATGAAGCAATAGCATTGGTTACCTGTGTGAACAAAAATGACAAGTGGATCATAGAAAATGGATGCTCACATCACATGACAGGACATAAAAGTAATTTCATTACTTTTACTTAGTATGATCGAAATAGTGTTAGATTTGGTAATGATGCTCCCTATCAAATCAAAGGAAAATGCTTTATTAAGCTCACAGGGAAAATTTCATGTGATAATGCATATTATGTTGAAGGATTGAACTACAACTTGTTGAGTGTATCACAGTTAGGCAATGTAGGTTGCAAAGTAGAGTTTGAAGACAAAACTACCAAGATCTATGACACTGATGGAAATCTAATAGGAAAAGGTGAACAAATTAGAAATAATCTATTTTACCTTGATAAGGAAGATGCAACATGTCTTTTTGTTAGATTTTATGATGTGTGGTTGTGGCATAAAAGGTTGTGTCATCTCAACTTTGATAATCTGATTAGCATCAAGAAAGGGAAGAAGGTTAGAGGGTTGCCCAAATTGAAGAAACCTGAAAACACAAAGTGCAAACAATGTCAACTAGGGAAGATGACTAAGTCTAGTTTTAGAAGCAAAACATACTAAAGAAGTACTAGAGTTGGTTCATACAGACTTATTTGTACCAATAGAAGTGCAAAGCTACCTAGGAGATAGATACATAATGCTATTTGTAGAGGACTATTCCAGTATGATGATTGCTATGTTTTTAAATTAAAAATATGATGCATTTCAAATGTTTAATTAGTATTTGGCTAGATTTGAGAAGGAAATAGGAATTAACCTGAAATTCCTAAGGTCAGAAAGAGGAGGTGAGTTCACATCAAAAGAGTTTGAAATATTCTACAATGACAAAGGTATCAAAAGGAAAAAATCAGCACCAAAAAATCCACTACAGAATGGTATTGCTGAAAGAATAAATAGATTAGTGATTGACTATGGTAGAACCTTGATGATGGAGAAAAATGTTACACTAAAATACTAGAGAGAAGCTATAAGTACTGTAGTCTACACACTGAATAGAGTCCAAGTCAAGAAAGGTAAAAATGCAACACCTTTTGAATTATGCTATGGTCACTCACCTAATTTAAAACATTTATAAGTATTTGGTTGTAATGTTATATTCTTAAAGAGACTACATATGGAAAGTTTGATGCAAAAAGTGATGAAGGCATATTCCTTGGATATTCCACTAGAAGTAAGGCATATAACTATTTGAATACTAACAATAAGAAGATTGTGGAGAGAAAAAATGAAAATTTAGATGAGCATGCAAAAGTTTAGGTTAATGAGTCCAAGTAAGTAGAGGATTATAGATCCTTTGTATACTTATATTAAGGAATGACTATTGAAGACAATGCTACAAATCAAGTTGGGATATAGCAACAAATTTTATTATCTACTGAGTCATAGCTAGTGAATGTTGAGCTACATTCAAAAGCCAAGTTGTAGAATGTAGAAAATGAACATTCTAATTTTGAAAATAGTATACATGAAAGGCATGATGAAGTGCCAAATGAAGAAGAACAAAATGACTTTGAAGCTAAAAAACCAAACATAAAAAGAAGGACAGAACCAAGATTAGCCAGGTATGTGAGAACACATCACCCTATAGATTAAATCATTGGTGACAAGGATACCAGACCAATGACAAGGAATAGACTGAGGAATGGATCATGTTTGTTGAGCAAGGTTGAACATAAAATAGTGAAAGATGCACTACAAGATGATGACTAGTATAAAGCCATGGAAGAGGAGATAGATTAGATTAAGAAAAACAAAACATGGTCCCTAGTTCCTAGACCAGCTAATAAGAATGTGATTGGTACCAAATGGGAGTTTAGAAATAAACTTGATGATAATGGTGAGATAACAAGAAACAAAGCCTATTTTTTTTGCAAAGTCTATGCACAAGAAGAAGGATTGAATCATGGGGAAATATTTTCCTCTATTGCAAGAATGGAAGGAGTGAGAACACTACTTGCATATGCTACATACAATGGTTTCAAAGTCTACCAAATAGATGCAAAGTCTTCTTTTTTGAATGGTATACTAGAAGAGGAAGTCTACATAGAACAACTAGAGGGATTTGTAGATGAAAAAAACAAGGACATGGTCTACAAACTACATAAAGCACTTTATGGATTGAAGCAAGCACCTAGAGCATGGTATGAGAGGCTACACAAATATCTTGTGAGGATAGAATTTGAGAGAACAGATGACAATAGCAACTTGTATATCAAAGATGAAAAATTTAAGATATAATATTTGAAGAAAAAGATTTTCTTTGCAAAGATTTTGCTAATCAAATGAAACATGAATTTGAGATGTCAATGTTTAGAGAAATGAAATTCTTTGTTGGATTACAAGTACATCAATTGAAGCATGGGATATTTGTTACCCAATCCAATTACATCAAAGAGATACTCAAAATATTTGGATTAGAAGAGTCAAAATAAGTTAGCACACCAATGGCAATAGGACATAAGCTATCCAAGAGTGATTAATTTTTTGAAGTAAATTAGATGTTGTATAGATCAATGATTGGAAAGATGTAATATGTTATACATAGTAGACCAGACATTGCATTAGCTATTGGAATAGTGGTTAGATTTTCTACAAATCCAAGAGAAAATCACTAAATGGTAGTAAAACAATACTAAGGTACCTAAAAGGAACTGATGACTTTGGTTTGTACTATAAGATGAGTGAAAAGTTTGAATTGAGAGCCTACACTGATGTAGATTGGGGAGGTAACATTGATGATAGAAAAAGCACTAGTGGAGGAGCATTTTTCTTAGGAAAAAGGTTGATTACATGGACTAGCAAAAAGCAAAGTTGTACCTCACAGTCCACTACTAAACCTAAATATGTTGCAGCTACTATAAATTGCACAAATATTGTATGGATCAAACATTTTTTGTAAGGTATGAAGGAAGAGGTAACTAAGCCTATGATACTTTATTGTGATAACACAAGTGCTATCAACATATCAAAGAATCATGTAATGCATGCTAAAACTATGCACACTGTAATCAAGTATCACTATGTAAGAGAGTTGGTGCAAGACAAACAAGTGAAGATGGAATATGTTAGTTCAAAGGAATAGATTGCTGATATCTTCACAAAAGTACTACCTAAAGATTATTTTGAGTATGTTAGAGGCAAGTTAGGGGTGATACCCCTAGCTAAGGCTACTTCAAGAAAAAGCAAGGCTGCCCTAAATCAAATGAACTGATTGGTGAAGATCTTACACATTGATGTAGAGGATGTTTACTTTAGGATTCATACCTAAAGTAGTAGATGTGCTAAAGTTCTAAATTAGTCACATGCAAGGTGACATAGGGAGAAACTAAATGAACATATAAATGCTACACTTACACATTAAGATGCTAATATGTCTTTGGTATTGTTGTCAAAGAGGGAGAAGATGTGAGAAATTGATCAATAAGAGAAGATGAACAACATGTGAGAAGCTGATCAATAAGAGAAGATGGAAAAGATGTGAGAAATTGATCATGTGCTAATAATCTAGTAATCAAAAGTATGAGGGAAATATTGATCATGTTGGTGTTCTAAAACTATTGAATAACAAAAGTTCAATACCAAATTAATATTACTCACATAACCTAAGGATTAGCCAATTTATATTAGCAATTACATGTGTAAACCATTCAAACCCAACTTCAACAAAACCAAGGGTGCATTTCTACTCTTTACGCTTTACAAAACTAGGGTGGGTATACCCAGGGATGATTCAAGACTAGAAGATACTGTATAAGAATTATTTTAGTTTCATTCTGATTTTCATCTCAAATCCTCAAATACATGCATGATTCTAACATTTTTAATAAACACATCCCATATAAAAAATTTGGCCAAATTTCTTCTATAGATTTGCACGTATTCCTAGCAATAGTGGCTAACTAAGGCTAAAACATTCCATGCAAACAAGTGTTGACCATCATTTATAATCTTCAAAAAATGTAAGTTAAAACTAATTGTGATTTTAGAATTGATGCTTCTTCATAGTGTATCTATTATGCATACTAAGTAAATTTTGATTAGTGCCTATTCCATAAGGATTTAGTGTCTACTTCAATTTGTGGATCTAATATGTTGCTTTACAACAAGGTTTATCAATAATTTTTATTGAATTTCATTCTTATAGACATCCTTCCTATTACCATGATAATCCTATCAAATTAATCAAAAGAAGTTACTTAATTCATTGAATTAATAGCAATAATGAATTGACATACAACCTAAATAAATTGCATTCAATTGAGCATGCTTTACTCACAGAATCTCAAAATAACTAGGTAACAGCTAACAAGACAAGATTCAATAAAAAAATGATATGAGGAAAGCTCATAACTTGCATTAATTTTCTTTGAAAATTGTATACAATTTCTGTAAACTTAGAATGACCTTAAGAAAAGACATAGAGAACATTCCATATTAACCATATTCTCATAAACAATGTAGAGAAAATACATCATAAAGTTTTGCTCAAAGACTGGACCGAAAATGTCCTAATTGTAATACTAAAATGTAATATAAATTAGACCCTTTTCTAGCCCTAAAATCTCACTTATATAATGTGAGATGTAACAAGCTTCACACATAGAGAACTAATAGGTGTCCTTAAAAAATACTTACATACACCATGTCACAAAAAGACAAAACTTAAGTAACAAGAAAGTAACATCATATTATTCTTTGTAGGCCCCCCTTTTCTATTACATCCTTACATTTTGGGACTCCCATGATTGGTATTTTATTCATTCTAAATCCTTAGCATATGCGACTGCTAGACTTGCCAATGATGTGTCATGCCTTGATTTATGTAACTTCACCTCCACTCTAGCATTGCCACTCATATCATCGCGTGTTATCAAGGTGACAATTACACTTGATTTTGCATGTGTTGAGTCATCTAATTGATCCATTGTATCCTTTGCATGAGATGCCCACGCTTCTTCTTTCATAGGAACTAATGGAGGTGGATTGATGATTTGTAATTCATCTTCGTGCATTTCATCATCATCACTTTCAACTTCTTCTAGTTGCACACCAAAAGTAATATCCTCCATCCATTTGTCAAAAATTGTATCATCTGGCTAGTTGAATCACAAGATATCACTTTGTCTTCTAAGAAATACTTAGCCTCATTATTAATAGTAATAAATTCTTATTTCAAAGAATCAAATCATATTTGGGCTTTTATAATTTCTTTAGTTGTGCTAGCCCACCATGCATGCCCTATTTCATTGATAATTCTATTCATCCTTAAACAAAATAAATCATCAAGTTATTTTGCCCATTCATCTTTTTTTTTTCAACTTATTTCTCCTATCTAGGACATGAGGAAACAAACTAAACTTTTGGCTCTTGTACTTATTCAAGTAGCCAACTATTATTCTTTGCAAATGAATTCTCTTATTGTCAAAATCAAAAAGATCAGAAACAATATCAAAAGTTTTCTCAATTTGATCATAGGAGGTTTCTATGATAGAATAACATAAAAATGCCATTGCTTTCCTTCTTTGAACCACTTATTCACAATAGGCTTCAAAGCCTCATCACTTGCTTTCAGTTGCTCCCAGATACTGATTACCCTAGCCAACTGATCATAAACTAGTGTTCATTCAATTTTGTCCCCCAAATATGTGAGAGCCTCTCTTAATTTATCTTCATATTTTGCCTCCAACTCTACATGTAATGCCCATAGCTTTCTTTTTTCTTCTTCAAAATCTTCTATTGTGTAGTATTCTAGCCTTTGGGGTGTATCTAGTTTTCTATGAGGGGGGTGGATTTGAAAGGTTCAATTGGGGGGAGAGGGTATGTTATTCTTTGCCTTGTGGACCTCCCCAGTAACTTGTTCTCAAGCTTAATCCTGTTTTTAATCTCTTTATAGTAGGCCTAAAAAATTGTTTCATATTTTCTTTGTAATTTGAACATGGCCTGCTCTTCCTTCTTAGCAGTAGCCAAAAGAAATTAGGATGAATCCACATTCCAATGTGCTAATTGCACATGAGAGGCATCAACCACCCTCCTCACAATGATGTTTCCTATTAGTCCTAATTTATCTGGCTATGATTAAATAGCCCTAGATCCCCTTCTCAATGACCACATGGCCAAAGAAACTTGATATTCACTAAATGAAGTCCCTACAAATTCCCTTTTATTGGGATCTTATAATACTAATTTATTAGAAATAGAGTTAAAAATCAATGCATCTGCAATATCCCAATTGGGAAACAATAATACATTAGAAGCCTTTACCATTTTCCTCCCCTCTTTAGGGGTTATGTTTTGGAACTCTTGCATCATTTATTCCTTTATTTGGTTTTGTGTAGAGACTTCATTCATTTCTGGATGCTCTACTGTCAATCTTTTGCATCTTTCCTCAAAATTGCTCATATTTTCCCTCCATGCAAATTGATAGAAATCCCTAGACTTGAAAAAGTTGTCATTAGACAAAAATTGTTGACTAGCTTGTTCCAAAGTAGGATCCAATTCCCTTCCTTTGTAATCTACAACTATTAATTCAAAACTTAGCCCTAGAGGCTATTGGGGTTCTCCTTCATTTATTTCTGATTGTGTGACCAAAACTTCCTGTTGTGATCCCATCTGTTCAATTTTCTCTTCAGTGAGCTACTCATCTTCAATTCTTAAAGGGGTCTATGAGGATGAGTATTCCTCAACATGAGGATCCTCTTCCCTTATTATCTTTCTCCTCTTTAGAGAGGATTCAGAAGGCCTCTCTTCCACAATAGCACCAATGGATGCCATTATTTTTTTCCCTTGCCTACAGTGGCCCCTTTATTCTAAATAAGAGTGTACCCTAGACTTTACTGGATAGTTGATTGACCTGCCCCTATATTGGGAGTAAAACCCAATCTTCTCATTACTTCCCTAGCCTTGTCTAGGTAAAATCTAGTAAAGAATTGTTTCTTTTCATTCATTTCATCTATTATTTCAGGAAAAGTATTCATAAGTTTCCTTATCTTATCTACATTTGTAATTGCAACACCCAAAGGACTATAATCTAGATCAAAATAATGAATGAAATCCAAAATTTTAGAGAAGATTCTCCACTTTTCTTTTCTAGTATCTTGCTCTTGCAGGGAGTACTCATTCCTTATTATATCTTCTAGGAAGTAAAATTCACACTCAAATTGTCCAAGATTTATTCTACACCTCAGAGCCAAATTTAAAAATCCCTTAGAATCAAAAAAATGAGGGTGAGAGATAGCCATTTTGTATGGATCCAAAATTTTGTTCAAAGATAGCCAAATGGCTTTTGTGATTACAAAATGATGGGTTACTGTATAAGTGGGGAAAATTGACCCTGTTGACCTTTTCAACAAAAATGTTTCCTCTACTTCTCCCAACTACCACAAAAACTTAGCTACTCCTACCTTCAAGGGCACCCGATAAGGTAATACATGAGGACTTCCCTTAAAACCATAAATTTTGAAAATAGCAGAAATAGAGTATGGGATAATATCCCCCCAATTATGTGAAACTTTTAAACCACTAGGGTTATCCATAGGCTTAATGAAACCCATTAGTGGCTTGGGGATTCTGGGATTATCACTCAATAAGAGGCATCTCAGCTTGGAAGCGAAATACCTGTAAAACCTAGAAAAACTAGCATTCTCTACATCCCAAGTCATATCTATGCTCCATAACTAGACTGGCAGTGCTTCTCCATTTTCTTCTTTGTTTAACTTCATTTCTTTACCAAAATATGAAGCTCTCTTAAACAAAAACATATGCATCAACAATGAATAATGATCAAAAGTTTTTTCCACCTTGCTCTTGGCAATCCCAATTAATCCACTATGAATTTCATTAGCTAAATAAGAAGTAAAATAAAAAATGACGTCCACACCAAAAGATGAAAATTGAATAACCATGTACATAAAATCCACTAGCATAAATTCTTCTTCGTCTCTCCCAAAATCTTTGCACAAGGTCCTATATATCTCTATGGCCCTAGAATTGAAATATGCCCTTTTGAAATGTTCCCTAGAGGCTACTATTATTGCTGGCAGGGTTCCAATTTTACCTTTATGTGCCTTCAGTGCACCTTACCTAATGGTATCTTTTTTGGATTTATATTCATTTTCTAATCCTTCCAAATCAATGGGGACATGGTAATCAGTGAGAGGCCCTAAACCAAAAACTTCTCCAATCTCATCTAGGCTTACTATAATTAGGACCTAACCATTAGTTCTTCTCACAACTCTAATGGTTTGGTCATAGTTTTTGGCCACAGCTTCAAGAAGATCATAGTCCATGAAAACACTAGGAACCACCAGTTTCCCTAGATCAAAATTCTAGATATTGGCATGTGGGGAAAAAAGGTTCCTCTCTGAAAACCATTTTTTAAAAAATTCTAGATTATTTTGAGAGGTACTAGCATCCCAAATCCAATTACCTTTGTTGTATAATCCATCTTCTATTTTTGACCTAGGGTTTAATGTGGTGAGCTTTATTACTTGCATAGTTTCAGTAGTGGAATTGGGAAGTAGCTCAAGTAAATCATTGTGGGCATTCCCATCCAAGTAATTCTCCTAACTAGAAAATCCCTTCTTTAGAGGAATTTTGAATTTTAATTTGTAGAATTAAGTCATTAAAAAGATTATAGTGTAAATACTTATTTGATTCTTTGCTTATTTCTCTCTGTAACTCTACAAGGTCTTTGTGAACACTGGAAATTTGCTACACATTCTTGTCAATCTCACAACCTTCTCAATAATGGCTTCTACTTAGGAAAAGCTTGAAATATTTGCTCATGTGGGATGAGACTGAGAAAATCTTCTATATCATACTTTATTTTCTTTCAGGTGTGAAGCTTTCAAGCTTCATAAATGAAAAAAGTGGAAAAAATAGTGTGGCATCATCTTTCATTTTAAATTTTAATTGTTGATCTTTGAAAAATCCTACAATCTAGGGATAAAAATCAAGCTAACTCCAATTTCCTCTTAACACACTAGTAGTCAAACCAATGAAATGCTTCCATCTATACCTTCCCTTCGATGTCAGCATTCCATTCTGTGCCCACTGATGATTGGAGACATGTGTCATCAAGTTGCTACCTCACTATACATAACTTTCAAGCATCTTGCTATAGTGAAGTAGCAACAACCATTGATCCTATTTTGATCACGTGGAAGAGATTTAATACAACTCTTAAGAGAAATATGGTGGGCCCCTCATTCACTACCTTGATATACATAAACTTCATGTAACTCTTTATAGAAAGATAGTGATGGTTGTAGATTTGAACTTGATTTGGTGGCATAAAAATTGCATGAACTTCTTAAGATGTGGTGGGTCTCATATTTGCTATGTCACATAGAGTAAAAAACACACATCTTTCTATAGCGAGATAGCAAGAATCATTGATCCTAACTTGATCTAATGATCAGAATCCCTCATGTGTTTTATGAATGGGGCATGGGTCCAAGATACTGATGATGTGAGAAATCTTGCATAGCTGGAATACTAAAACATATTCTAATCCTAGTCAACTTTCCTCATTGCTTGGGTCCCACCACATGTGTCCATTTCATGGTAACTTGTCATGTTTCTAGCGGTGAGATGCATAATTTTTTTGATAGTGAAGTAGAAAGCTCCGGTGGTTATTCAAAACTCGGCGTTGGAAGAATAAAGACAAGTAAATTCACAATTTCCTTCATTAAATACTTCTAACATAAAATTCATTACTCACAATTGCAACTTGGAAATATTTAAGGTCACCAGGAAGTTTGTAGGCCATCATGTAATATATTTCTTGGCTATTTGCTATGTTGCTAATAGTGAGGTGCTTACTTTTTCTGATAGCAAAGTAGCAAATCATCAAAGAAACCATTATTCTGGTGATGTCTTTTGCCCACTTTTTACTGGGTTCCTTTTCCTACTCTGATAGCTCTGACAAAATGCACATGACTAAATACTTTGGATGCAACATATTTTCTAACCACCACCTCTCCATTTTATGACATCGTTCTTTAATTTTGTGGTATTTACTATCTCTCCATACATAAGAAGTGTGCAACTCAATAGAAAAGTAGCAAATACTGTAGATCTCATCAAAATCAGATGATGCAGAACATGAGAGAAAAGGAAACTTTGGGGGTGTAGAAAATTTTGAATTGAATACAAAATATTTGCAAAAATTTAAAAAGATTTCGTGCCCAAGACTTTAAAAGGAACAAGACATAGGGTTTAAGAAATGTTTTCAAAGGCAAACAAATCTAAAAGATTAAAAACTAGAAACCCTATTCACCATAAATTGACCCAATATGATTTTTTTGTACCTAGGCAAGGGAAATTTTATCAATGCAAAAAATTAGACCAATAGTAGCTCTATCTAGGGACATTGAATTATGCAAATTCAAATGAGGGCTCAGAATTTCTAGGAGAAGCAGACCCTGCAGACTCCCTACAAACTAACCACTACTAGGAGAACAACCAAACACAGGAAAACTATATACAAGAAACTAAACAAAGGCAAAGAATTTATAAAATGTACATGAAACCCTAAACTACTATTCATGGAAGAAATGAGTATTTCAACAGAAATACCTCTTCAAGAACTATCCATGAATTGGCAGTTCAAGAATGTTGTTTGATAAGTCCTTGAGAATATATGAATCTTCTCCCCATGCATTTTCAATCAAATAGGGACCTAACCATATGGGATCAAACTTCCCATGTTTTCTTTTATCCTTAATTCTAGTATTCCACATTAGGACTAAATCTCCATTTTCAAAATTTTTACTCATTGTACTTTTATCATATAATGTCTTAACTTGTACTTGCAATTTTTGATTCCTAAGAGATGCTTCTCTTTTGGTTTCTGTTAACCCTACAAGCTCATCCAGCCTTTCTTGCATATCATTTGTAATATCTTCATCACACAACTAGATGTAATTATAGAGTCCTACTAAGTTATTCTGAGGTATCCTAGCCTGAATTCCATATACTAGATCAAATTGGGATACTCCAATGGCTTTCTTCATGGTCACTCTATCAACCCATATTGCAAGTTGCAACTTAGAGTCCCATGCCTTCTTGTTATCATCCAAGGTCCTCTTAATGTCCTTTAACAAGCTTTTATTTTTGGATTCAGCCTATCCATCCCTTGTGGATGATATGTGAAAGATGTTGATATGGTTATTCCATATTTGTCATAAAAATTTATAAATTCCTTAGACCTAAAGCGCATGGCATTATCTATCACAATTCTTTGAGGGCAACCAAATCTAGAAATAACATTGCTAAGCAAGAAATTGTTGACAACTTTACTTATTGCATTTCTTGTGGGGATAGCTTCTACCCACTTTATAAAGTAGTCAGTAGCAACTAGAATCCAAGAATAGCTATTACTAGAATTAGGAGAGATCTCACCTATGAAATCCATACCCCACTACTGAAATGGTGCCTAAACCTCAACTGGCTTTAAAGGAGTATTACCTTAAAAATTTATTTTTCCAACAAACCTTTGACAAGAGTCACACTTCCTAACCATGATTTGAGCATCTTTAAAAAGGGATGGCCACTAGAAGCTAGCTCTCATCACTTTATGTGTAGTAGTTTTGGCCATATAATGTCCCCCACACACTCCAACATGCATTTTAGTTATGACTTGTTTAGCCTTTTCTTGGTCAACACATTTAAGTAACATCCCTTCAAAATTTCTCCACCACAAACTACCTTGAATAATTATGTACCTAATGGCTTGTAATTTAGTGCTCCTCTTCTCATTTTCAGTCAAATAAGGTGGAGCTTCCATATGTTGTAGATAGTGGATAACATTTGCATACTAGTCACAATGATCCATGTCACATAAATCAGATTTGAGGTCATGTGTCACCATATTTATCTGATTAGCCTCCAAATTAGATTGAGCCATGAGTTTAGCTAAACCTTGACCTTTTAACAAATTTGTTATCTATATCTCAATTTTAAACTCTTGGATCCTATTGATCCACCTACATCTTCTTCTTGACACTTCTTGTTGAGAAAAAATATCCTTCACAACAACACTGGCACAAATACAATGGCAATAGCTCCTATCAAATAGCATCTAAATTCCTTAATAGCCTTTACTAAAGCATATGCTTGTTTTTCATTTTTCTCATATTTTAGTTCAATAGGCTACAATGACTTACTGAAGAAAGCAATGGGTTGTTCATATCCCTCCTCATTCTTTTGCAACAACACTATAGCTATAGTGTGGAAAGATGCAAAAGAAAATATGTGCATTGGCTTAGTGTAATTAGGGGTCCTAGAGACTGGGACATTCTTTATAGTAGTCTTAATATCTTGAAATACCTATGAAGGCTCACCATCCCAATTGATAGTAGCCCCTTTCTTGCGCATTTTAGAAATAGGTCTATTGATTTCAGCAAAATTTGTACAATTCTCCTTAGAAAATTAACTTGTCCAAAGAAAGATTGAATTCCTTTTACATTCTTTAGCTTAGGGAGCTTATCATCTTTCAAGATCTATCTTTACCCCATATTTTGACACTATATGCCCCAATAACTTATCTTCAGTCACCCCAAATGCACATTTCTTAGGGTTTAATGACACTCCATATTCCAATACTTTAATAAAAATCTTTTTCAAATGCCTACAATGTTCCTCAGCTTTTTTGGAATAAGCTATGAGGTCATCTTGATACACAACCATAAATTTATTTATGTACTCATGGAAAGCTACATCCATGGTTCTTTAAAAAGTGGCATCAGCATTAATCAATCCAAAAGGCATTCTCACATATACATAAGTCCCCCAAGGAGTTGTAAATGATGTCTTGAATTGTTCTTCTTCTTTCACTAGGACCTAGTTATATCCTAAGAATCCATCCATCATTGGCATAAGTTCAGACCCTATAAGCTGTTGCAACATAGCTGCCATATTAGGTAACCCATAATTATCTTTCACAAAAGCAATGTTCAAATTTTTAAAATCTACACAGAGTCTGATATCTTCCATTCTTTTTTCTGACAGGTACTAAATTAGAGACCCAAGTGGAATGTCTAATGGGTTTAATTATTCACCCATCCCTTAACTTCATAAGTTCCTCTTATATTTTAGGGGCTAGAGTGGGATTAACTGGTCTCTGTTTCTACCTAAAGTATTTTACATTATCCTTCAAGGGTATGACATGCTAAAAAAGGTCTTCTCTATAAGCCTTTAAATCATCATATGACCAAGCAAAGGCATGTCTATACTTTCTCAATAGGTCAATCAGAGGCTTTCTAATTTTAGCTAACAAGTTTTGGCCAATGTAAACTTTCTTAGAGGCTTCAATAGTACCTAAATTTATCTCTTCTAGTTCTTGAGGTTTACAATCTTTAGCACCAGGCCTTACCCTATCTTGGTTATCAAACATGTTCTCCAAAACAACCAAACCTTTAGGTACTTTATTAGTTTTTAACTGTATAACCTCTTGACCAAAAATTGTTTCCTTCCCATTTATGGTTTGAACCAAATCACTATAGTCTAACTCTTGTCCATGGTATTTATCCTCATTTAGCAAGAAATTCACAATGTCTTTTTCATCTTCAAAGACTTGCCAGTGCTCAATGTTGTCAGGTATTGATGGCCTATTTTGAAATTAAATTTGTGATATCCCTAAAAATGATATCTTTTGGAGCTTAATTGCTATATTTGTTAGCAAGTCAGCCATCTTATTTTGAGTTCTATCTATCCATGATATACCAAATGCATAAAAAAATTCAATCTGATCCCAAACAACATTTCTCTACTATTTCAACCTTCTATTATTAGAAGCATATGTTCCCTTTATCTATGATATAATCAATTTAGAATCACCTATGACATGTAACTGCTTGATTTGATGATGGGTAGCAACTTTCAACCCTAACAACAAGGTTTCATAATCATCTATATTATTAGTACATGAAAAATTCAAGGTAAAAGAATATCTAAAAGTGTTTTTCTTTGGAGAAACAAAAACTACCCCTACCCGCGCACCTTCTTTAGAACTAGCCCCATCAAAGAACATTGTCCATAGTATTGGTGAGTCTGTACATCACTCAACTTCATGTTCAATAACAACAGGCAATTTCTCGACTTCTTGAATAATCAATTCAGCTTTGAATGCATTCAAACCAGTATCTGAAAAGAAAGTAGCATCTTTGTTAATTTCTTCACCTAAGATATGACTAACCCTTGGCTCTCTATCTACTTTAATAGCCCTATCACCTATGTGAAAAGTTGCATAAGTTAAGTCACATTGCAGGCTACCTCCCATAGTAGCACTCCATTTTCTAGAAAGCAACATTTCATAGTGTGGAGGTATGTCAACCACAAGGACTAACATGGTCAATTCTACCTTAGGATATATAGCTAGCTTAAATGGTAAAGAATTTATAGTACCTATGATTGGGACTTCCCTAGCATCCATACCTTTGCATCTACCTTGCTTATTGTCTAATTTCAACCCTAAGGCAGCTCCTGAATCTATCATGCAATTTTTTAGGGTCTTTCCTTTTATAATTAGACTAAGAAAAAATGGGTCAATATCTTCTATGTATGGTACTAAAGAGTTATCCAAGAACATTTGGGGAATTTGGGAAATGATACCACTATCTTATATTACTAAGGGGAGCTATTGGGTAGCATTTTGTTCTACACTATTGGTATTATTTTGTATCCCTCCCAACCATGACAAGGCTTTACTCTTATGTTCTTCAATTCTAAAGAGTTCAGACAAAGGTACCTTAACAATGATTTGTGACAACATGGATATCATATCAATTGGCTCATTCATAATGGGTTTGACAATTATACCTGGAGTAGGAACCTTTTGAGTAGTAGGGATTACTATTTTCTTAGAATTATCAGATCTTGATCCCTTCTCTTGCACAATTTCTTTTGCTATCTCATTTTCTTGGAATTGCACTTTCTTCTCGGGTTCCCACTTCTTAGTTTTAACATCTTTAACCTTGACTATCTCTACACTAGCCTTCTTGTCTTCATCTTTCATCTTATGTGTAATGTCTTCTTTGAATATACTAGAAGGCTTCCCAATTTCATTGTTAACTATTCTATTTCTCAAATTATAATTAATATGTACTTGGGAGATCATTTTTGGAGTGATTATATCAATTTCTTCTTTAGAAGGCATTCTTAAACTTACATGACCAACTTCAAATGATGTAACACACAGTTGATCTTTGTCACAGCCTTCATTGTTTGAAAAATCTTGTTGATAATGTAATTGATAAGCAATTTTCTTATTTTCCATATCACTTTCTACTTCTTCCAAATAAGAATCAACACAATCACTACACACACTTACCATATTACAACTTACATCATCATGACTCTTTTCTTTTTCTTCCTCAATTTGTAAACTGTGATCAAAAGCAAATGACTGAGCAACTACACAATATTCTATAGAGTGGGGTGATTGACAAATAGTACACCATGGCACATTGTCATTCATATTTACTAAACTCCTTCGCAAATGATCTAGTGTACCCTTATCTTTTGCATTCTGAGTCTAGTTAGGGATTGGCTCGCCATCCTTCCATTGGGTGGTATAAGGGTAATTTTACATTCTAGGTTGTCTATTGAAATTGCTATTGTTCACAAGGGTTTTATCATGAACATTTGGCTTATTGAAACTAGTAGGATTCATCTTTTTTAGCAATTCTAACACCTAGCCTATTGTAGGTTCTTCTAGCTTCTTTGCTAGAAGAGTTTTATCAACCTCCCTTTTTTTGTTATTCTTGGGATTGAAAAGCTTTGGGTCATCTCTCCTACCCAATTTTCCAGATGCCTTCCTATTGTCTCTATATTTACTGCAACTTTATAGGCATCCCTTAAAGTTTTAGGATCCTTATCCCTCAATTGATAAGCCATTTTGCTATCAAAGGCATTAAAATATGTTGTGAGACAAACATCCTCATTCAATCTCATAACTTGAAATAGTTTGTACATACCTTTCTAGAATCTTACATTGAAGTCAAATGTGGACTCATTAGGATTCTTCTTGATGTTATTGAATTAATTTAACATGAATCCTACATTGGTGTTGTCTCCATATTTCTCCTTGAACAATTTATCCAAGTCACTCCAAGAGATAATACTATCATCAGGTAACCTTTTGAAGCAATCCCTTGCATCCTCAGTTAGTGAATGAAAAAACAACTTTATGACCACATCCTTATGTTCAACTTCATAATAATTTAACATGTCTATGAAAACTCTCAAATGTTCTTCACTAGTAACAACATTGTTTCTAGAAACTTTAACCACTTTATCTCTTAAATCAAAAGATATGGGATTTGGAGCACCAGGAATACGTACAAATGATATTTGTTTATAATTTCCCACATATACAGGTTTCTTCTAGAAACTAGGAACATTTGAGGTACTTCCTATGTTGGTTTGGTTAAGAGGAACATTTTGAGATTGTTGGGGTTGAACAATAGGGGCATGAGTGTAAATGGTGGATGATGAGGCAGGAGCAGATTGAGATACTCCCTGAATTGAAATCATTAGACCACTAGTAGGTACAAAAGTTGCAGATGGGGTGGAGATATTTGGCCATGAGGCTAATGTAGAATTAGACTTAATGAATTGAATTTTTCTCCTAGTTTCTGCAGCTTGAGCTTCATTCTCCACCTTCTCAAGCTCTTTTGCAAGATCTTCCTTCTCTTTTCTAGCCTTCTCAAGATCTAGATCTAATTTTGACATGGGAGGTTTTATGGGTTTTCTTGGTTGAGCTTGAGGTTGATTTATTTGGACTCCTATAGCTTTAAATACCTTTTCCTTTGTCTAGAACTTTCACAATGGGTTCTACAGGATTTACTTGGACAAGTTTATAATCTTAGACTTGAGCAATAACTGGCTCTTGCTTTTGATTCAAGATTTTTTCTTGTTCTTGAACTTTAGCTCTCAGACTATCTACATCTCCGAAAATAATAGTATGGAGCATTGTAGTTTTTTCTTCTAACTTTTTATTCTGTTCTTTCAAGGCAACCATCCTTCTAAGCAGAGTGTCTCTTTCTTTATAACATTCAAGGTGGCTTGCTCCTCTTTTTCAAGATGAATGCTCTTAGCTTCTTCCTCAGAAACCCATTTTTTAAGAAATCCGATCTCTAATTGTACTTTTGTAGGATCTATAGAAGTAGCTTCCAAATCAACAGGGTCATCTAGATCTATAAGATTTAGTTCAGTATATGGGACTATTTTAGGATTAGAAAGATCTCAAAAAGAATTCCTAAGTCCTAATCTATGATGCATTTCAGCTATGAGACCTGGTTTAGGGGATATATTCCCTATTGGTGGCATATCCTTATCTTGATGTGTTCTTTCATCTAGTACTAGGGTAGTAAATATCCCTCCTAAGAGTCTTGTAGTTTTTGATTCAAAGCTAAGTGAAGAAGATTCCCTCTCTATCACTGGTTGATAGTGCGAATTGATTGATACACTACCTCTGGGTTTCTAGGTGCGATTTGGATCTTTAATTTTCTTATTTAGGTTCTTCCAATCACCTTTAGGTAAATCAATATACATTGGTTCATCAGGATGGGCTTTTATGTAAGCTCTTTTGTTTTTTCTTTTGTCAGGCATTTCACTATATACTAAATAAGCACTAGCTTATAAACCTTTACTCAGTTGCCATGCTTTTCTTGGAAAAATACACAATTTCAATTATTCCTGACTTCAAGGGGAAAAAAAAATAGAAATGGGAATTTCTAGCATAGATGGACCAATTATTAAGATTATAAGACTGCAACTCTTGCTTGTTAGATAAGACACCTGGAGAGGCGAGATACATTAGTGTATCTCTATAGTATTTTGGTTTTTCTTTCTTTCTTTTTAAATTCTCAAGGTTTTTCACTAAAAAATTTCCTTATAACGACAAGAAATACTAAATAGTCTAACACACACGTACATAGCATGACCAAAGAAACTATAGTACTTTTCATAGATGTGTTGGACAAACCCCTAGCAAAGTCACCATTTTGTTGGTGTTTTAAAACTACTGAACAACAATATTTCAATACCAAATTAATATTACTCACATAACCTAAGGATTAGAAAATTCCTATTAGCAATTACATGTGTAAACCATTCAGACCCAACTTCAACAAAACCAAGGGTGATTTTCTACTCTTTAGGCTCTACAAAACCAGGGTGGGTATACCTAGCGATGATTCAAGATTGGACGATACTGTATGAGAATTATTTTAGTTTTATTTTGATTCTCATCTAAAATCCTCAAATACATGCATGATTCTAAAAATTTTAATAAACACATCCCATATAAGAGATTTGGCCACATTTTTTCTATAGATTTGCATGTATTCCTAGGAATAGTGGCTAACTAAGGCTAAAACATTCCATGCAAACAAGTGCTGACCCTCATTTACAATCTCCAAGAAATGTAAGTTAAAACTGATTGTGATTTTATAATTGATGCTTCTTCATAGTGTATCTATTCTACATGCTGAGTAAATTTTGATCAGTGCCTATTCCATTGGGATTCAAAGTCTACTTCAATTTGTGAATATAATCTATTTCTTTACAACAAGGTTTATCAACAATTTTTACTGAATTTCATTCTTACAGACATCCTTTCTATTACCATGACAACCCTATCAAGTTCATCAAAAGTATTTACTTAATTCATTGAATTAATAAAAATAATGAATTGCCATACAACCTAAATGAATTGATTTCAATTGAGCAAGTTTTACTCAAACAATCTCAAAATAACTAGGTAATAGCTAAGGAGACAAGATTCAATAAAAAATGATATGAGGACAGCTCATAACTTGCATTAATTTTCTTTGAAAATTGTATACAATTGTTATCAACTTAGAATGACCTTAAGAAAAGACATAGATATCATTCCATATTAACCATATTCTCATAAAACATGTAGAGAAAATACATCATAAAGTTTTGCTCAAAGACTGGACCAAAAACACCCTTAGTGTAATACTAAAATGCAATAGAAATCAGACCCTTCTCTAGCCCTAGAATCTCACTTACATAATGTGAGATGTAACAAGCTTCAAGTGTAGAGAACTAATAGGTGTCCTTAAAATATATTTACATACACCATGTCACAAAAAGAAAAAACTTAAGTAACAGGAAAGTAACATCATATTATTCTTTGTAGGGCCCCCTTTTCTATTACATCCTCGCATACTAGGACTCCTATAATTGGTCCTTTATTCATTCTAAATTCTTTGCATATGTAGCTACTAGACTTGCCAATGATGTGTCAGGCCTTGATTCATGTAACTTCACCTCCACTCTAGCATTGTCACTCATGTCATCGTGCATTATCAAGGTGATAGTTACTCTTGATTCTGCATGTGTTGAGTCATCTAACTAATCCATTGTATCCTTTGCATGAGATGACAACCCTTCTTTCACAGGTACTAATGGAGGTGGATCAATGATTTGTGATTCATCTTTGTGCATTTCATCATCATCGCTTTCAACTTCTTCTCGTTGCACACAAGAAGTAATATCCTCCATCCAATTGTCAAACACTGTATCATCTGGCCAGTTGAATTGCAAAATATAATTTTTTCTTTTGAGCACATACTTAGCCTCATTATAAATATTAGCAAATTCTTATTTCAAATAGTCAAAGAATATTTGGGCTTTCACTATTTCTTTAGTTGTAGTAGCCCACCATGCATACCCTATTTCATTGATAATTCTATTCATCCTTAAATTAAATAAATGATTAGGTCCTTTTTCCTATTCATCCTTGTTTTTCAAATTATTTCTCCTATTGAGGGCACAAGGAAACAAACTAAAATTTTTACTCTTGTACTTATTCAAGTAGCCAACTATTATTATTTGAAAATGAATTCTCTTATTGTCAAAATCAGAAAGATTAGAAACAATATCAAAAGTTTTCTCAATTTTATCATAGGAGGTTTTATGATAGAATAACATAAAAATGTCATTTCTTTCCTTCTTCTCACCCACTTATTCACAATAGGCTTCAAAGCCTCATCACTTGCTTTTATTTCCTCCTAGATACTAATCACCCTAGCCAACTAATCATAAACTAGTGGCCATTCAATTTTGTCCCCCAAATATGTGAGAGCCTTTCTTAATCTATCTTCATATTTTGCCTCCAACTCTACATGTAATGCCCATAGCTTGCTTTTTTATTCTTCAAAATCTTCTACTGTGTAGTATTTTGGCCTTTTGGGGTGTTTCTAGTATTTCTATGAGGGGGGTGGATTTGAAAGGTTCAACTGGGGGGCTAAGGTATGTTATTCTTTGCCTTGTGGACCTCCCCATTAACTTGTTCTCAAGCTCAATTCTCTTTTTAACCTCTTTATTTTAGGCCTCCAGAATTGTTTCATATTTACTCTATAATTCATACATGGCTTGTTCTTCCTTCTTAGTAGTAGGAAAAAGAAATTGGGATGAATCCACATTCCAATGTGCTACCTGCACATGAGAAGTATCAACTAACCTCCTCACAATGATGTTTTCTATTTGTCCCGATTCATCTAGCTATAATGAAATAGCCCTAGATCCCCTTCTCAGTGACCATATGACTAGAGTAACTTGATCTTCACAAAATGAAGTCCCTGCAAACTCCTTTTTATTAGGATCTTGTAATTCCAAATTATTATAAATTGAATTAAAAATCAATGCATCCGCAATATCCCAATTGGGCAATAATAATACATTAGAAGCCTTTACCATTCACTTCCCCTCTTCAGGGGTTATGTTTTGGAACTCTTGCATCATTTATTCATTTATTTGGTTTTGTCTAGAGGCTTCATCCATTTTTGGATGCTGTGCTATCAATCTTTTTCATCTTTCCTCAAAATTGCTCATTTTTTCCCTCCATGCAAATTGATGGAAAGCCCTATACTTGATAAAGCTATCATCAAACAAAAATTGTTGACTAGCTTGTTTTGAAATAGGGTCCAATTCCCTTCCTCTATAATCTACAACTGTTAATTCAAAACTTGTGACTGGAGGCTCTTAGGGTTCTCATTCATTTATTTATGATTTTGTGAACAAAACTTCCCCTTGTGATCCCATCTATTCAATTTTCTCTTTAATGAGGTGCTCCTCTTCAATTCACAAAGGGATCTATGAGGGTGAGTATTTCTCAAGATGAGGATCCTCTTCCCTTATTATGTTTCTCCTCTTTAGAGAGGATTCAAAAGGCCTCTCTTCTAGAACAACACTAGTAGATTTCATTATTTGTTTTCCTTTCTCTACAGTGGCCCCTTTATTCTGAATAAGAGTGTACCTTAGCCTTTTGTGTATAGTTGATTAATCTGTCCCTATATTGGGAGTAAAACCCAATCTTCTCATTACTTCCCTAGCCTTATCCGGGTAAAATCTAATAAAGAATTATTTATTTTCATTCATTGCCTCCATTATTTCCTGGAAAGTATTCATAAGTTTCCTTCTCTTATCTACATTTGTAACTACATCATCCAAAGGACTATAATTTGGATTAAAACAATGAATGAAATCCAAAATTTTAGAGAAGACTCTCCACTTTTCTTTTATAGTCTCCTGCTCTTGTAGGCAGTACTCATTCCTTATTATATCTTTTGGGAATTAAAATTCATGCTCAATTTTTCTAAGTTTTATTCTATGCCTCGGAGCTAGATTAAGAAATCCCTCAGAATCACAAAAATGAGGGTGAGAAATAGCCAATTTGTATGGATCCAAAATTTTGTTCAAAGAGAGCCAACCCCCTTTCATGAATACAAAATGATGGGTTATTATGCAAGTGGCAAAAATTGACCCTGTTAATCTTTTCAACAAAAATGTTTCCTCTAGTCCTCCCAACTGCCACAAAAAATTAGCTACTCCTACCTTCAAGGGCACCCGATAAGGTAATAAAGGAGGACTTCCCTTAAAACCATAAATTTTAAAAATTGTAGAATTAGAGTATGGGATAGTATCCCCCAATAATGTGAAACTTTCCAACCACTAGGGTTATCCATAAGCCTAATGAGACCCATTAGTGCCTTGGGGATTCTGAGATTATCACTCAAAAGGAGGCAATTTAGCTTGGAAGCAAAATACCTATCAAACCTGACAAAACTAGCATTCTTTGCATCCCAAGTGGTATCTGCACTCCATAACCAGACTGGTAGTGCTTCCCCATTTTCTTCTCTGTTTAACTTCATTTCTTTACCAAAATATGAAGCTCCCTTAAACAAAAACATATGCATCAACAATGAATAATGACCAAAAGTTTTTTCCACCTTGCTCTTGGCAATCCCAATTAATCCACTATGAATTTTCTCAGTTAAATAAGAAGAAAAATAAAAAATGATATCCACACCAAAAGGTGAAATTTGAATAACCATATACATAAAATTCATAGGCATAAATTCTTCTTCATCTCTTTCAAAAACTCTGCACAAGGTCTTATATATCTCTATAGCCCTAGAATTGAAATATGCCCTTTTGAAAGGTTCCCTAGAGGCTACTGTTATTGCTGGTAGGGTTCCAATTTTACTTATATGTGCCTTAGTGCACCTTGCCTAATGGTATCTTTCTTGGATTTATATTCCTTTTTAACCCTTCCAAATCAATGGGCACATGGTAATTAGTGAAAGGCCTTAAACCAAAAACTTCCCTAATCTCATTTGGGCTTACTATAATTAGGACTCAGCCATTAGTTCTTCTCACAAATCTAATGGCTTGGTCATAGTTTTTGGACATAGCTTCAAGAAGATCATAGTCCATGAAAACACTAGGAACCACCAATTTCCCTAGATCAAAATTCTAGAAATTGGCATGTGAGGCAAAAATGTTCCTCTCTGAAAACCATTTTTTAAACAATTCTAGACCATTTTGAGTGGTACTAGCATCCTAAAGCCAATTACCCTTGTCATATAATCCATCTACTATTTTCAACCTAGGGTTATAATGTAGTTAGCTTTTCTACTTGCACAGTTTTAGTAGTGGAATTGGGAAGCAACTCAAGTAAATCACAGTAGACATTCTTGTCCAAGTAATTCTCTTGACTAGAAAATCCTTTCTCTAGAGGCATTTTGAATTGTAATTTTCAAAATTAAGACATTACAGAGATTATAGTGTAAATACTTGATTCTTTTCTTATTTCTCTCTATAACTCTACAATGTCTTTGCGAACACTGAAAATTTGCTTCACATTCTTGCCTATCTTACAACCTTCTTAGTAATGGCTTCTGCTCAGGAAAGGCTTGAAATATTTGTTCACATGGGATGAAACTGAGAAAATATTCTGTAGTATACTCTATTTTATTTTACACATGAAGCTTTCAAGCTTCATAAATGCATAGAGTGGAAAAAATAGTGTGGCATCATCTTTCCTTTTAAATTTGCACCATTGATCTTTAATAAATCCTACAATCCAAGGATAAAAACCAAGCTAACTCCTCTTTCCTTTTAACACACTGGTGGTCAAACCAATGAAATTCTTCCATCTATACCTTTCCTTTGATGTTGGCATTCCATTCTAGGCCTAGTAGTTACGGGCGACATGTGTCATCAAGTCATTACCTCGCTATACATAATTTTTGAGCATCTTGATATAACAAAGTAGCGACAACCATTGATCCTATTTTGATAATGTGGAAGAGATTTCATACAAATATTAAGTGAAATATGGTGGGTCCCTCATTCACTACCTCTCTATACATAAACATCATGCAACTCTTTATAACAAGATAGTGATGGCCATAGATTTGAACTTGATCTAATGGCATGGAAACTACATGAAATTCTTAAGATGTGGTGGGTCTCATATTCGCTATGTCACATAGAGTAAAAAGTGCACATCTTTCAATAGCAAGATATTTCATTCAAATATTAAGTGAAATATGTTGGGTCCCTCATTCACTACCTCTCTATACATAAACTTCATGCAACTCTTTATAACAAGATAGCGATGGCCGTAGATTTGAACTTGATCTAATGGCATGAAAACTAATTAAATTCTTAAGATGTGGTGGGTCCCATGTTTGCTATGTCACATAGAGTAAAAAGTGAACATCTTTCTATAGCAATATAGCAAGAATTAGAGATCCCAACTTGATCTGACAATCAAAATCTCTCATGTGTTTTATGAATGGGGCGTGGGTCTAGGATACTGATGACATGAGAAATGTTGCATCGTTGGCATAATAAAACATATTCTAATCCTAGTCATCTTTCCACATTGCTTGGGTCCCACCACATGTGTCCATTTCATGGTAGCTTGCCGTGTCACTAATGAAAAGATGCATAATTTTTCTGATATCAAAGTAGTGAGCTCTGGTGGTTATTCAAAACTCGGTGCTGAAATAATAAAGGCGAGTGAAGTCACAATCACCTTCATTAAATGCTTTTGACATAATAGTCATTACTCACCATTGCAACTTGAAAATCTTTATAGTCACTAGGAAGTTTGGAGACCATCATGTAATATATTTTTGATGTATTTTCTATGTTGCTAATGGTGAGGTGTTTAGTTTTTTAGATGGTGAAGTAGTGAATCATCAGAGAAACCATTATTTTGGTGATTTCTTCTACTTGTTTTTTACTAGGTTCATTTTCTTGCTCTGACAGCTCTGAAAAAATGCATGTGACTAAATACTTTAGATGCAACACATTTTCTAACCACCACATCTCCATTGTACGACATCATTCTTTAATTTTATAGTATTTTCTACCTTGCTATACATAAGAAGTTCTCAACTCACCATAGTGAAGTAGTGAATACATAGATCTCATCAAAATTAGATGATGCAGAACATGAGAGAAAAGACCACTTTGGGGGTGTGGAAATTTTTGATTTGAATACAAAATATTCACAAAATTTTTAAAAAAATTCATGCCCAAGACTTTAATAGGAATGAGACATAGGGTTTAAAAAATGTTTTCAATAGAAAACAAATCTGGAAGACTAAAACCCAGAAACCCTATTCACCATTAATGGATCTAATTTGATTTTTTTTGTACCTAGGGAAGGGAAATTTTATCAATGTGAAAAATGAGACCAGTAGATCAAATGAAGACAGAGGGAGAAGTTGATTAGAACAACAAAAGATGAGCAAAATAGAGGGAGAAACAAAATAAACAAGGATACAAAAGCTAAGAGGGAGAAGCGAAAATGAAGCAATCAAGATAGTAGAAGGAGATCTGAAAATTGATGGTAATACTAGTAATACAATTAATTTTTGGAATTTGACTTACTATTCTAACCTAGTTAGTTTTTGGTTAAATAGTTTAGTCTAATGGTTGATTAGTTTGGTTTTCCATCAATGCCAAAGAGGGAGATTGTTGGAAATCTAATTGAAAAGCTCATTGTTAAAGATCAAAGAGGGAGATTGTTGCAAAGAAGGAAGATTATTTTTAAAAGAATGTTTTCAATCATTGTTTCATCATTGATGTCAAACCTTCTACTTTTAGGAATTATATTTGGTTATAAGATCCAAGTACTATCACTTAGTTGATTGATCAAGAGGATTTGATCAACAAGATGTAACAAGAGCACCTAAGAAAAAGGTTAAGTTATGATGTTGTTATGAAGAGCAAGGATTAGTTAACACAATGGTTAAATGATGTATTGATAACATACTCAAAGATATAGAGGTTGGTCACACTTAGAAACATTGGAGGAAATTTTTTTAACAAGTTTGACTACAAAACTTAAACTAAGATCATTAGTGGGTGTCGAGCAAGTTAGTTAAAGCCAAGAAAATTCTTAGTTTGAGCTAAGTAACACAAAATTATAGTGTGTGCTGAGTAATCTTCAGGTGCAAAGTGAAGATCAACTGCCAAGCATCAAAAAATCTTACTTCGTGTTGAGTGATCTTTAGGTGCTGAGCATCAAGAAAAACACAGTTGATGTCGAGTAACATAGTATGTGCGAAGCACTAGTATTTCAATAGTGCCAAGCTACTGCATTATTTCAAATGACAAAGATTTTCCAAATCTGAGCTAACAAAGTGGTTACCTTGAATTTTTTGAACAAGTTGGAAGATAAGGATGATGAATTGGTGGCACATAGTTCTATGTAAACCATTTTTGGGAAAATTCTAAAGGATTATTCAAGAAGTCTCGAGAGGAAACAAATTATGGGTTAGATCCAATGAATCCTACCTAATCCATATAAATTGAAATTAAAGAATGAAATAATCAAGTGGGAAAAGGACTCCAATAATTCTATTTAAGGAGTCATAGACCAAGAAGAAAATGTTGTTGATGTTGTTGTTGCTAAAGAGCCAAATCTATGGAGTGGATAGAAGGGTGTCGAGGAGAAGACATCTAGAAGAAGGAAGAGCACAGAGGCTCTACTTCTACATGTGGTTATGAAGAGATGATTGAGCTAGTACATTGAGCATGAAGACTCAAGGAGACTAAGTTTGAAAGGAGGGCAAGCTATCAGGGTTGTAGAGGTTAAAGGCTAAGTAATGGTATGAGCTAAGAAGTGATCGAAGATTTTCAATATAAGTTGTATGTTATAGTCAGTTCAAATATTTTGTAATACTCTCTAGCAATTGTATTAGATATAGAAATCCTATGAAATTAGGTTGGTTTAATAGACATTTGTAAATTCTTTAACAGGGTGGCATTCCAAGTGAATGTTATAAAGTCCTCTAATCAAGCCCACTTCTAATAGGGTGGTTAAATCCTCTAAAAAGGTCACATTTAATAGTGTGTTATAAGCCTTTAACATGGTAGGCCTTTTGCAAGGCATCACTTTAGAAGAGTGAAAATTGAGTAGCATGTTACTAGTGGTTTTTTCCAGATTGGGTTTTGACATAAATCACTGTGTTATGTTGTGATTTCTTATGTGTTATGCCTACATGTTGATTTACACTAACTTCCTAGTTAGAAAAGTTAAAGCTTGGATGAATGAATGGTTGAATGGGCTCACTATACTTAGTGAAAATTTTGAATAGGACATTTGGACCATGAATAATTTATTCACCCCCCCTGCCCCCACCTTAGTTTCAAGGTACTAGAAGTAGGAAGATCAAAATGTTCAAGAGAGAAGTTCCCAAACTCAACAAAGACAACTTTTCTACATGGCAGAGTCTAATGAAATTGCACCTTGGGTCAATAGGTGACAATGCACAAACCTCAATTGGAACAAAACATGTAAATCCAATAGGAACTATTGTTGTAAATGATTTGAATAAAAGGAAGGAGCATAATCAAGAAATGTTGGAGATTGCCTCTATAGTTACTTATGCAAAGTATGATGACATCAAAGATTGTGACACTGCATTCAAGATGTAGAAAGCTTTATCTAACATCTATGGAGTAGATTAGAATGTCTAGAGAGCAAAGAGAGAAAACCTAATAGGAAAGTTTGATGACATGAAAATGGAGGAAGGTGAAAATATTTTTCAATATGCTGCAAGAATAAAAGAAGTAGTAAGTGCAATAAGACATCTAGGTGGTCTACTAGAAGAAGAATCTATCATTAGCAAATACTTAAGAACTTTGATAACTACAGACCTAAGAACCTTGAATTTTCTTTCAAGATCAAGACAATCATAAAAGACACTGAGGAGGAGACATCAAGCAAAAAGAGAAGGGAAAACATGCATCCAGTGATAGTAGTGTAGATGACAAAGATGTGGAACACTTAGAAGCACAATTTTCTAGGAGATTCCATAGAGGTAAAGGTAAATTCAAAGGTAAGCTCCCTATCATATGTTTCAATTGCAATGAAGTAGGTCATATTGTTGGAAGATGTACACAAAAGAAGAACTACAAAGAAGAAAACAAGTATAGGAGCAAGAGAGAAGATGATAACAAAGACTACAAGGAAAAAGGCAAAAGATGGTACATTGTTGAAGAAGATTCTGATGAGAATGATGATGAAGTAGTCTATGTGGCCATGAAAGATGAATCAAATAAAGATGGAGATGAAGCCATGGCATTGGTTACTTATTTGAAAAATATGACAAGTGGATCATAGATAGTGGATGTTCACATCACATGATAGGAGATAAAAGAAAGTTCATTACCTTTACTCAATATGATGGAAATAGTGTTAGATTTGATAATGATGCTCCATGTCAAATCAAAGGAAAAGGCTCTATTAACCTTATTGAAAAAAATTTATGTGATAATGCATATTATGTTGAAGGATTGAACTACAACTTGTTGAGTGTATCACAGCTAGGCAATGCAGGTTGCAAAGTAGAGTTTGAAGACAGAACTACCAAGATGTATGACACTGATGGAAATTTGATAGGAAAAGGTGAACAAACTAGAAGTAATTTTTTACACCTAGATATGAAAGATGCAACATGTCTTGTTGCTAGATATGATAATGTGTGGTTGTGGCATAAAAGGCTATGTCATCTCAACTCTGATAATTTGATTAGCATCAACAAAAAGAAGAAGGTTAGAGGGTTGCCCAAACTGAAGAAACCTAAAAACAAAATGTGAAAACAATGTCAACTAGGGAAGATGACTAAGTCTAGTTTCAAAAGAAAAACATACACTTCCAAAGAAGTACTAGAGTTAGTTCATACATACTTATGTGGTCCAATAGAAGTGCAAAGCTACCTAGGAGATAGATACATAATGCTATTTGTAGATGACTATTCTAGGATTATGACTTCTATGTTTTGAAAGAAAAAATCTGACGCATTTTAAATGTTTAAGTGGTATTTGGCTAGAGTTGAGAAGGAAATAGGAAAGAACCTAAAATTCCTAAGGTCAAACAGAGGAGGTGAGTTCACATCAAAAGAGTTTGAAATATTCTACAATGACAAAGGTATCAAAAGGAAAATATTTGCACCAAGAACTCCACTACAGAATGGCATTGCTGAAAGAAGAAATAGATTAGTGATTGACTATGCTAGAACCTTGCTGATGGAGAAAAATGTTGCACTAAAATACTAGAGAGAAGCTTTAAGTACTGTAGTCTACATAGTGAATAGGTTCTAAGTCAAGAAAGGTACAAATGCAACAACTTTTGAATTATGGTATGGTCACTCACCTAATGTAAAACATTTATAAGTATTTGGTTGTAAATGGTATATTCTTAAAGATACTAGAAATGACAAGTTTGATGTAAAAAGTGATGAAGGCATATTCCTTTGATACTCCACTAGAAGTAAGGCATATAAGTGTTTGAATACTAACACTAACATGATTGTGGAGAGTGCAAATGTAAATTTTAACAAGCATGTAGAAGTCTAAGTTAATTATCCAAGCAAGAAAAGGATTATAAATCCTTTGTATACTTCTATGAAGGAATGACTATTGGAGACAATGCTACAAATCAAGTTGGGAATTAATAACAAATTTCAGTATCTGTTGAGTCACAACCAATGAATGTTGAGCTGCATTAAGAAGCCAAGTTGCAGAATGTAGAAAATGCACATTCTGATTCTGAAAATAATATATATGAAATGAATGATGAAGTGATAGATGAAGGAGAACAAAAAAGCTATGAAGCTGAAGGATCAAACATGGAAAGAAGGACAAACCCAAGATTATCCAAGTATATGAGAAGACATCACCTTTTAGATCAAATCATTGGTAACAAGGATGCTAGACCAATGCCAACGAATAGGCTAAGGAATGAATCATGTCTATTGAGCAAGGTTGAACCTAAAATAGTGAAAGATGCACTACAAGATGATGACTAGTATAAAGAAATGTAAGAGGATATAGATTAGATTGAGAAGAACAAAACATGGACCCTAGTTCATAGACTAGCTGATAAGAATGTGATTGGTATCAAATGGGTGTTTAGAAACAAACTTGATGAGAATGGCGAGATAACAAGAAACAAATCTAGATTAGTTTGTGAAGGCTATGCATAAGAAGAAGTGTTGGAATTATGATATATTTGTCATTAGTACAAAAAATTATTCAATTTTGAATGCTTACCTAGCTCATCACTTAGTCTATAGTGTATACCGAGCATTTAGTGGTTACCTTATAAGTTCAGCAGGTAAACGAAGGATGTAGTGTTTATCGAGTGAAGAAGGTAAACGAAGGACTCAGTGTTTATTGAGTGAAGAAGATAAATAAAGGACTCATTATTTATCAATTGAAGAAGGTAAATGAAGGACTCAGTGTTTACCGAGTGAAGAAGAAAAACAAAGGACTTAGTGTTTACCGAGTGAAGAAGGTAAATGAAGGACTTAGTGTTTACCGAGTGAAGCAAGGTAAATGAAGAAGTTAGTTTCTATGGAGTGACACTATATCTACTGAGTCACCAATGGTTATTGAGTTCCAAGAAATGTTGTGTGGCTAGTATGAACTGAGCCTCTACTCCTACCGAGTGCATGATAATGCCGAGTAATGTAGTGGATGTCATGTATCAAAAGGTCACCAAGTTAGCTTGAGGAACCCAAGTTTTCTACTATCTGGCTGACTCTGTAATATTTGGTTCACTTAGTTTTGGACGACCTTGCAATTGTAAATATTGGAATGGTATTTATTTAATGTATGATATCATTTGCAGTATGGATGGATATGAAAATAAAGGGAGTGATGTTTGCATGTGAAGAAGGTATTGCTATATTTTGAGAATAGTGAAAGTGAATCAACAGTAGTGTAAAATGAATACAACAAGGTCAACATAGGAGCAGAAAAGTTATATCTATCACATTAGTTGATCAGTGCAAAAAGGGATCTTATCAGCAAGCAATTTTAAGAAGATCCACTGCTTCATCCTAATAGGTGAATTAGTTTATAAATCCTTTAACTGGGTAGACTTAACAGTCTTTTTGTAAATCTCCTAATAGAGTGCATACTTTACTGTATGTTTGTAAATCCTCTAACAAGGTTGATCTAGCAGTCCTAATTGCTCCTAACAGGGCAGATCACCAGAAGTGATCATTATAAGCCTTAACAAGCCAACTTTATGCTGTAGTATTGAAGTTTTGTGGGCATCATCCCCATCCCAGTTTTACTTTCTAATTAGAAGGTTTTTGGGTCAGAAAATCATTGTGTTCATGTGTTATGAATGTTTATCTTTCCATGCATTTAGTAAATTAAATAAATAAATGGTTAATGCTTTCAGTGCTAAATTGATTTAAAGTTTTTAAAGTTACTGATTCACCCCTCCCCTCTCAGTAACTTAGCTAGTCTTGATTATTTCCAACAAGAAGGACTAGATTATGGGGAAACATTTGCCCCTATTGTAAGAATGGAAAGAGTGAGAACACTACTTGCATATGCTACATACAAAGGTTTCAAAGTCTACCAAATGGATGTGAAGTCTACTTTTTTGAATGATATACTAAAAGAGGAAGTCTACATAGAACAACCAAAGGGATTTGTAGATGAAAAGAACAAGGACATGGTCTACAAACTACACAAAGCACTTTATGGATTGAAGCAAGCACCTAAAGCATGGTATGAGAGATTGTACGAATATCTTATGAAGATAGGATTTGATACAATAGATAACAACAAAAACTTGTACATCAAAGCTGAAAAAGGTAAAGATATTTTGATATCAGAAATCTTTGTTGATGATATAATATTTGGAGGAAAAGATGTTCTTTGAAAATATTTTATTGATCAAATGAGACATGAATTTGATATGTCAATGTCTGGAGAAATCAAATTCTTTGTTGGATTACAAGTACATCAATTGAAGCATGGGATATTTGTGACCCAATCCAAATACATCAAGGAGATACTCAAAATATTTGGATTAGAAGAGTCAAAATTAGTTAGCACACCAATGGAAACAAGACATAAGCTAACCAACAGTGATGAATCTACTAAAATAAATCATACATTGTATAGATCAATTATTGGAAAGCTACAATATGTTGTATATAGTAGACTAGACATTACATTAGCTGTTGGAATAGTGGCTAGATTTTTTGCAAATTTGAGAGAAAATCACTTAATGGCAGTAAAATGAATACTAAGATACCTAAAGGGAACTGATGACTTTGGCTTTTACTACAAGAGGAGTGAAAAGTTTGAACTGAGAGCCTACACTGATGTAGATTGGGGAGATAATATTTATGATAGAAAAAGCACTAGTGGACGAGCACTTTTCTTAGGAAAAAGGTTGATTACATGGACTAGTAAAAATCATAGTTGTAGCTCATAGTCCACTACTAAAGTTGAATATGTTGCAGCTACTATAAATTGCACAAATATTGTACAGATCAAACATTTGTTGCAATGTATGAAGGAAGAGGTAACTAAGCATGTGATACTTTATTGTGATAATACAAGTGCTATCAACATATCAAAGAACCCTATAATGTGTGCTAAAACAAAGCACATTGTAATCAAGTATTACTATGTTAGAGAGTTGGTGGAAGACAAACAAGTGAAGATGGAATATGTTAGTTCAAAGGAATAGATTGCTGATATCTTCACAAAAGCACTACCTAAAGATGCTTTTGAGTATCTTAGAGGCAAGTTAGAGGTGATACCCCTAGCTAAGGCTACTTGAAGCAAAAATAAGACTTCCCTACATCAAATGAATTGATTGTTGAAGATCTTACACATTGCTGCAGAGGATGTTTACTTTAGGATTCATGCCTAAAGTAGTAGATGTGCTAAAGTTCCAAATCAATTACATGGAAGGTGATAGAGGGAGAAACTGAATGAACCTATAAAAGATACACATGCATTTTAATATTCTAATATGTCTTTGGAATTATTTTCAAAGAAGAAGAATATGTGAGAAATTGGTCAATAGAAGAAGATGGAGAAGATGTGAGAAACTGGTCAACATGAGAAGATGGAAAAGATGTGAGAAACTGATCACATGCCAATAATCTAGTAATAAAAAGTATGGGGGAAATACTAATCAAATGAAGACAGAGGGAGAAGTTGATCAAAATAGCAAAAGATGAGAAAAATAGAGGGAGAAATGGAATAAACAAGGATACAACAGCTAAGAGGGAGAAGTAGAAATGAAGCAATCAAGATAGTAGAAGGAGATGTGAAAACTGATGGTAATACTAGTAATACAATTATGTTTTGACATTTGACTTACTATTCTAACTTAGTTAGTTTCTAGTTAAATAGTTTAGTCTGATGGTTGATTAGTTTGGTTTTCCATCAATGCCAAAGAGGGATATTATTGGAGATTTAATTGAAAAGCTCATTATTAAATATCAACAAGGGAGATTGTTGCAAAGAAGGAACATTATTTTTAAAAGAATGTTTTCAATTGTTGCTTTGTCATTGATGTCAAACCTGCTACTTTTAGGAATGACATTTTCTTATAAGTTCCAAGTAATATCACTTAGTTGATTGATGAAGAGGATTTGGTCAATAAAATGTAACAAGAGCACCTAAGGAAAAGATTGAGTTATGATGTTGTAATGTAGTGCAAGGATAAGTTAAGATAATGGTTAAATGATGTATTGATAACATACTCAAAGACACAGATGTTGGTCACACTTAGAAACATTGGAGGAAGAAGTTGTAACAAGGTTGACTACAAAGCTTAAACTAAGATCATTAGTGGGTGCCAAGGAAGTTAGTTGAAGCCAAAAAAATTCTCAGTTGGAGCCGAGTAATAGGAAATTCTAGTGTGTGCTAAGTGATCTTTAGGTGCCAAGTGAAGATAAGGTTCTAAGCATTAGAAAATCTTAGTTGGTGCTGAGTGATCTTCAAGTGTTGAGCATCAGGAAAAACTCAGTTGATGTCGAGTAACATAGTATGTGTTGAGCACCTGTATTTCAATAGTGCTAAGCTACTGCATTATTTCAAATGATGAAGATTTTCCAAATTTGAGCCAACAAAGTGGTTATCTTGAATTTTATGAACGAGTTAGAAGATAAGGATGATGAGCTGGTGGCACAAAATTCTATGTAAATCATTTTTGGGTGAATTCAAAAGGATTATTCAAGAAGTTTCTAAAGGAAACACAATATGGGTTAGATGCAATGAATCCTACCTAATCCAGATGAATTGAAATTAAAAAATGAAAGAATTGAGCAGTAAAAGGACTCCAAGGCTTCTATTTAAGGAGTCAAAGACCAAGAAGCAAATGTTGCTGATACTATTGCTGCTAAAGAGCCTAATCTACAAAGTGGCTAGAAGGGTGTCAAGGAGAAGACATTTAGAAGAAGGAAAAGAATAGAGGATCTACTTCTACATGTGGTTATGAAGAGATGATTGCACTAGTACATTGAGCATGAAGACTCAAGGAGACTAAGCTTGAAAGGAGGGCAAGCTGTTAGAGTTGCAGAGTTTGAAGGCCTGACAATGGTATGAGCTAAGAAATGATCTGAGATCTACAAGATAAGTTGTATGTTATAGTCAGATCAAATATTTTCTAATACTCTCTAGCAATTTTATTAGATATGGAAACCCTATGGACTTAGGTTGGTTTAATAGCCATTTGTAAATCCTTTAATAGGGTGGCATTCCAAGTGAATGGTCTAAAGTCCTCTAACCAAGGCCAATTCTAATAGGGTGGCTAATCCTTTAACAGGATCACATTTAATAGTGTGTTGTAAACTTTAATAGGGCAAGCCTTTCACAAGGCATCACTTTAAAAGAGTGAGAATTGAGTAGCATGTTACTGGTGGGTTTTCCCAATTTGGGCTTCCACATAAATTACTATGTTATGTGTTGATTTCTGATGTGTTATGCTTGCATGTTGATTTACAATAACTTTCTAGTTAGAGAAGTTAAAGCTTGGATGAATGAATGGTTGAATGGGCTCTCTATACTTAGTGAAAAGTTTGAATAGGACATTTGGACCTTGAATAACTAATTCATCCCCCCTCTCAGTTATTCTAGAGAATTTCTAACATACTTGAGTCAAACCTTAGTTTATGAATTGAGCTTGAAATGGAAATGAAGCAAGTTCTTAGAAGGGAAGCATATTGATATATAGTAAAGTATTTATTTCAAGATAGAGTGTGTATACATTAATAAAAATCCTTAATATAAAAATATTCAAGAAGATATTTAAAGTTATCTTTTATGTCAAATTTTAGCATAGGAGGATTATGAATGCCTTCATAAAAGGTTAGATATTCAAATTAGTTTGGTTGAATTATTTGGGTGAATGATATCTAGAGTTCAATTTAATGTTTATATATTTTCATAAAATGGTTTATGAATGCTTTAGTTAGATGAGATCCTAGAGTTCACGAATTCTTACCAAAATAAGGGAGATGATACTTGTTATATATACCTCTCATAGTTATTTAAAGGATTAATACTTGGAGGATACCAATACAATATATGAATCCTCCTAGAATCTAATATATGTTATCCATTGTAAAGTAATAAAAAATAATTTATTGAATTGTATCATATATGTGAATAAATTGATCATAATATCTATGATTGTATCATATGAATTGCTATACTATTAAAAATTAATGAATATATTCAAGGATTATACCATATAAATGTATCATATGAGCTTAAGAATGAAAATAAAAACAAATTTTAGTTGGTGAAATTTGAATGATACATGGCTTCATCAAAAAATATATATGCTTTTGGCATTGGAATATGTTATAACATATCATGCATAATAGATGATGAAATGTAGAGAAAAAAGTCCAGAACTAAGATAGTATACTTTTGTAATAAGTTTAATAGGCACCTAGAGGATAGAACCTATTGCTTCTACAATTGTTAGAGTTGTTACATCATCTCATCATCAAGATTCTCTAATTCATCACTCTCAAGTTCATGGATTCCTTCAATATTTTCTATGTTTTATTTACTATACATAGCTCTTGTTAACTACATCTCAATGTCAAATTAAATGCTACTAGTACTACTACTTGAGTTACTAATAGTGATATTATTATTTTTAGAAATCGCAATTGGGTTTGAAATATTTTTCAACCCTCTTATTTGATACTTCTTCCTCCACACAATCAGTTGCATTTTGTATGGAAAAATATGGATTTCTTACCTATATGTATAGAGTCTCAAACAATTTTCCAAATTCCTGTCTAGTTTTTTTTGTTATTTTTGACTTCAGGAACCCTAAGACATAAAAATACAAGATTGAAATTTTTTTTTCTAGTATTCAATCCATCAACATTTATATCTAAACCTATTTTGTCTTAATCTTGGTTATCAATCCTTCTTCTTTTGGGTACTACATAAGTTCGTATTAATCCTTCATTGTATCTATAAAATGACCTGATTATTGTCTAAAAAGATATCCATCTAATATTCTATTTATAGTTAATTGATTGATCACTTTATTTTTTCAATAATGATCTCTAAAAATTAATAACTTATTTTCATAATCTTCCAAATTTTTGAGAGTCCAATTATGAGGAAACACAGTAGACATGGCATTAAATGGTTTGATTCAAGAGGACTTGTCTCTAAATATTAGGAAAGATCACTTGGAATTTCATTGATAAAAGGAGTTACAAACTCAACAATCTTAGGAAAGATTTCCTTTGTAACTAAGGAATTTCTTTTTCAAAAAAACCTCCCTAGAAAAAATATAAAATCTTGCCAAATCGTACATTATTTTGTGTAGAAAATATTAATTTGTACTAGTGAATTTTTTTAATGTAAAAATAAAAATATGATTTGTACTAGATTTTTTTTTAATCAAATGAAAATGCTATAAAATCCTATCAAATCTTTCATGATGGAGCCTAATTAATTATCACACTTAAATGTTAAAATTTTCCCAATTTTGTTGCTATAATTTACCTCCAAATTATTGAATGGGGATTTTGGGGAAACATCTTGAAGGTAGGATCAAGAGGAAGCACTCCTTTTGGGTCTAGGGATAATGCCCTTGGTGTGCTCTTTGTCACATTTTTAGAAAGTAAAGTCCACTAGATCAACACAACTCAAAGTGGGGTGGATGGGGGTAAATAAGTTGTGTGCCAAATATAAGTTAAATCCACCTTCAATAACAAATATAATTACCCATGCCACGAGACACAATGTATAATGACATTATGATTAATTAACTGGGAAAACCCTTGATAAGAGGGAAAACCTTGATGGGGATGGAACCTACAATATGATGAACTTTTTAGATAACTAGGGAATGGGGGAGGTGAATTAGTTATCCTACAGTCCCTTCAAACATTTTAGTACCAAAAAAACTTCATAAAAATCATAAGAAATCACTTAGTGATCTCATTTAGCTTCACAATTAACACATATGATCATTTTCCATCAACTTGTTCATTCACTATTTTTGTTATTGTAATTTTTTTGTTACCTAGTTGTTATCAAGTTGTGGTCCAAAGTAAATAACATGTAAAAAAACTTGCAACATAACAATAATCACATATTTGACACCAATATTTTTAACATGGGAACCTTGTAAAGAGAAAAACCATCTGGGACTAGCAACCTAAATTTTTCACTCTTCTAAAGTGAGCTCTGCTAGGAGCCAACCTTGTTAAAGGTTTACATACACATTCTTAATGTGATCTAAATAGAGGATTTATACCAAAATATCATCTAGACCTTATCACTCCTTGATGTTGTCTAAAGAGTGAACCTCTGTAAAGGACTTATAAACATAAATTGTTTGAAAGTAACAATACAAATGATCTGTTAGGTTTATCACTACCTTAATTGTTCATATCTCTTTTCTACTTGATCTCTTTGTTCTCTTTCTTCTAATCTCTTTATTGGATAATTGACATTGTCTCTCTTATAGTTTGTACTTAACTCTACTTTGACCCTCTGTCTTCTCTTCTTTGTTCTCCTTACTTCTTTTAGCTTCAACAACTATTCACAATGATTTCCTTTTTTCACATTAAACTATCAACCAAAAACTTACTCAACCACTTCTTAAATAGTAGTCTATGTGCTACTTCTATATTCTTCCAATTATTTCCACTTAATCACAATTACCAATCTTAGATCCATTTGATTTATTCACTTTGAAAATAGAACTTTGCACTCATCTTATCCTTCTTCAATTTTCATCATTAGATCTTTATTGCATTTCTCTAGCCATAGATCTTGTAACAAACTTTGACTCACACCTTTGAACTTCTTGAATGTTCTTTATTTCCACACAAAGTTGACATCAGATTTCACATTTATAAACTTGTTCTTATTTCTATTACTCAATGAACATAACATTTGGCTTAGATATAGTATCATCTAGTCAATACTAAAATTCCTTGGTTAATATGGAACATTCACTTTGCTTTCCCAAATGTTTGGTGACAATTGTAGTTTCTCAGTGAATAATGTCTTCCTTCTTTAACCTTTTTACTCAGTGTATCTTATAGATCTCATTACAATACACTATTTCATTATTGTAAAGAAATCAAAGGAACATTAAATTATCACTATCAAACTCATTCAAGTGCCCATTAAATACCATAATTATCAACTTTGTCATCAACACAATTTCTCTAAATCCTCTTTGTCAATAAAATTATATGGCACTCTACTGAGCTAGCATAATGTCTAATCAACTAAGACATCACATCAATGATAATATAAAATATGATGTAACTCATTATTGGTTAACAATTTTTTCTCCTATTAGAATTTATAATCTTGTCTCTTTGATATCCAATGCTTAGAGAGACAAAAGGATGTTTACAAACAAATAGGTCAATGTATGTACTCCATCACTACCCTTTGAATTGACTAGGTACAACTCCCTATGATTTGCAATGATATGGAATGAATATGTTTTTATAAGATTATAAGTTTTGAAATTATAATATCTTAACATGATAGCATTAAAGGATATCAAAATTGTTTGTAGGTACAAACAATTAAGGAAAAATACATTTGGATGACCTATCACATGCAATGAAATGACTATAATAGATAATCTTAAGATTTCCTGACTTTTACTTCTATTTTAAATGCAACATTAACCATGTATATGCAAAAGAGGAAGAGAAGAAGAAATGCACATAAGGGAAAATGGATATTCTTTGATTATTAGGCTTGGATGTGATAAAATTTAGGAAGTTACTAATAGATTCACACACATCTATCCTTCAATTCCCAATGAAACAATTTAACGTAATATAAAATGAATAAGAGAGGAATTAGAATCATATATGAAGAAAGTAAATGGAATCACTCCTATTGCAAATATAAAAAGGAAATGGAATCCACCTGATCATCATAGAATCACTTATAATTGTCCTTCAACTCTTAATGTAGGATTAATCTATCCATGGGCAACAAAACACGACAAGCAAATATGGTAAATAAAATTATAGACCAATTCAAAATCAATTTTGTTAACCTTTGTATTGTTAAATGAGGTTACATTTATAGTTTTTTGTTATCTTTTCTTAATTTTGGCAGAGAAATAATCATATACTAGAAAAGAAACTAAGAATAAAATATGAAATTATTGAATTTGCATCATAATATGAGCATGTGATATCTCTTCTAATGATGATTCTAAGTCCATGGTATTCCTGAAAGCACTCAATGACTGTTCTTCTTCATGTGATCTCATAAAATCTTGTGGAAAATCATTTATTCATCTTCTATTGTTTCATGTTAAACCCATGCATTTCATATTCCAATGCTCACCATATTTTCAAATTCTTGTCGTCATTCTTAAATTAACCATCATGATTAAAACTTTATGACCTTCCTTTATAAATTTCTCCATGGGTCCCTTCTTATAAACATGTCTTTCCATCATTTTGTTTCATAGATTATTTTCCTTGTGACTTTACATAGCAATGTAGATCCATCTCCAATCTGACAATGTTTATTTAAAGATTTTAACTCATTTATTTCTCTTTGCATCATGGGTCTATATGTTCTACATTTCCAATTGTCATTATGTCACTATGAAAACTTTACATAGTGAGAAGGTGAAAAACGTAGATCCATTTTGATCCAATGATGACAACAAAAGATATTAAGTTTATATTTTCTTTGTGGCACAAGGCCACCTTCTAGTTATATAGCTCGTGGAGTACATGTGGATGTTCTTTGTGGACTAATGAATCCAAAATTGGCCTATCTATACCCTATGTTATATAATGGGCCCATTGAGACACATGTTGATCTATCGTTATGTTTTTATGAATAATGACCAAGAAAATTTTTATAGCAACATAATGACAATCACAAATCTTGTAAGATCTACTTGACAACTAATGGCATCCAACTTTTTAAAAATATTTATATGGGACATAATCTAACAGGCAAACATTTGGACTTTTCAACTAACCAATAACATGTTTTCTTTCATTCAATTGACTTTTCAACTCTGTCATGTTTACGCAACTGTCAATTTCATTTCAAAAATAGTCATACCACCTTTGACTTGATTCTTTCACCATTTATACATTTGTAAGTGCTCACTTAGTATTAAATTCAACTGATCTTGCCTCTAACTTGTTCTCAGGATCTATATATCAATATTTAGCCTCAATTTTAAATGTTATCTACTATATTTTCTCTGAATATGCCTATAATCTCTTTTAAGTGTATTCTTCTTTTTAAATATATATCTTTGACCATGAAGTTAGAAACTCTCAGAGCTTTAGAAATGCTTTTATGAAGAACTACTTCTCAACATGAATCTTTGTCTTTGACATGATTAAGAGCAAGAAAATATGAATTAGTAGAATATCAAGACCTTCTCATCAGGTTAATGCATAAGAAACCCTTGAAACCCTAATCACCTAGCTTTGGATTAATGCATTCCTCATATTTTTCTTGCATTAGGCTAACTCAAAGGAATAATGAGAAGGAAGGCCATCCTATAGGAAATCTAGACTCAAGCTCAAGACTTTGACAATTGAATTGACTCAAAAACCTAGAGCAAAAAATATGAATTGAAACTTGGGCAAGATTTGGCTCTATTTGGGGATTTAAGCATGATAACACTTGAAATAACTCTAGCAATCTTTGGTTTTGCACAAAAGGTGACAACTTGAAGACAAAAAGAATAGACTAAACTAGGAAAATGACAACAAACTACCTAGGAAAGCAAGCAACTAAATTGAAGCAAATTGCATGAAAGAAAAACCTACCTATCTAGCTGCTATGTAGGGGTTACCTACTTTCAATTTTGCATTTTATACAACATCAAATCATGCCCATTATAAGAACATGGCAAGGTTTCTCCCGTGAGATATGCCAACTTGAAAGAGTTATTTTGATTTTCTTGTATCATCTAAAATAGCCCTTTCTATAAAGATTGAAAATTTTAATGCATACCTCTTGGCTCATGTCTTTTGTCCCATAACAATATCAAATCACCTTCCATAAACTTTCTAGGCCTCACCCTTTTATCAAACAACTTCTTTTCCCTTCCTTGGTGTTCAATAATTTTTTCAACCATTTGTTCTATTTCTTGTTATAGCTTGATTAGATACATGATTCTCTTATCTAATCCATCTTTGAAAACATCTTCTTCAATGATAGTCTTTAATTTACATGCAGCAAGTTCTAGAGGCAATGTCAAATTGTCTTCCACTCCATAGATTAATTCAAAAGGTGAAATACCTATGGCTCTTTTAGGTGTGGTTCTATCATCCCATAAAGAATCATGAATCTTCTCGTGCCAACCTTTCTAATTGTCTTAGACCAATTTCTTCAAAATATTAATCAAATTCTTATTACTAGACACACCTTGCCCATTTCCTTGAGGGAAATAATAAGAGGAATGCCCAACTAGAATACCATTATTATAAAAAAACTCAATAATGTCTAAGAAAGAAAAATAAGATGCATTATCCATTATTAATTTCACAAGAACTCAAAACCTAACAAAGATATGTTCTTTGAAAAAATCGCATACCACCTCTAATGAAGTCTTCTTCATTGGCTTGGCTTCAATCAATTCAATAAAATAATTTGTGGCATTTAGTATATATGCATGTCCTTAACTGGAAGGAGGATTAATTGGACCTATAAAATCTAAACCTCACTGATGAAAAGGAGTTTTTATTACCATTGGTCTAAAAGGTAAGGCAACTAGCTTTGGCTTACTAGTAAACATCTTGCATTTATCACAATTAGAAATCCACTTATATGCATCTTTAAACATAGCAAGCCAATAATAACATTGTCTCAAAATTTTGAATGTAGAAATGGTGCTAGAAAAATGTCATCCACATGCTTCATCATGAAAAGATCTTAACAACTTTACCTGTTGCTCTTTATCTACACATCTTAAAAATGTTCCATCATTTGCTTTCTTGTACAAGACATCATTGTGAATCACATAATTCAAGGTCTTCACTTTTAGATCTCTTCTTTGTTTAGTATTTAATCCATCAGGGCATTTACCATATGTCATAAAATAAGAAATATTTGAGAACCAAGGATTTTGAAGACTAACTATAAGAATTTTTGGAGTATCTTCTTCTTTGCATATTTGATCCTCTGCCAAGGTTTTACAAAATGCATTACCTCTTACAAGTTTAGTTGGCTTAATTTCTATATTATATTCTTGGACTTTTGCTATCCACACTCATCTATTATTGCAACCAACATTTTTTTGTATCAAAATACTTTTCACTATAGGATTTGGCACATATATTACTAAATGAGAATGTAATAAATAAAATCTAAAGTTCTTAAGGGCTCTCACCATTGGATATGCATTTTTTTCAATTTGTGAGTATGTCAATTCTTGATTCCTTAGTGGTATACTCATTAGGGTAAACTTTAAGAAACCCCCTCTAGAAAAAAGATATAGATTATTGGTGAATCTTTCATTATTTTGAAAAACCAAATTATTTTTATCAACAAATCTCTCAAATTTTTTATTTTAAGTATTATTCATATTGGTGATCATTTTGGAATCATAGTTTTTGAGTAGAAAATATTGGCAAATCTCAATAATAATTTAGGAAGTTCACTAATCATCATGGAATATTACAAATCAAAATTGAACATGGTTTATCTCATGGAAATTATGAGGACAATTGCATTATATTTTAAATCAATAGTGAAAACTAAATATTAGTAATATATCCCTAAAGTAACTAATAATTATGATACTTATTATTGAATTTATTTTAATTTCTTTGATAATATTAATGTTTAAGTGAATCAAATCTAATCATGTATCGAATATTGTGGCAAATATTTGATTTTAATTTTTTTAATAAAATAAATTACTGAGCGATTTTAAATATTTTAGAACTAAATTCAATAAAAATGTGGTGATTTAGGTTGCATTAAATCTTAAATTATTAGCCAAATTACTAGCAAAAAAATTCTAATTCACAAAATTATGAATATTCACCACTAAAAAATACACTAACACTCATGAAAGCAATTGGAGGTTGTATTTTCTCTTTGTTTTCTTGCATCAATATAACTAACATAGTATGCTCTGAGGTATAATAGTAAATGATGAATTATTTTGTGTATTTAGGATGGACAAGCACAGGGCCTTTAGCAATGGCATCCTTGATATCTTCAAAAGTATTTTTTCCAACTTCGCTCCATTTAAAATTTTTATTGCCTTTCATCACATCAAATATATATTTAACTATCTTAAAGAAATTAGGCATAAATCTCCTCAAGAAATTTACCTAACCAAAGGACTTTGCCCCAGTTTTACTCAATGGAAAACTTAATTCTTGAATAGATTTAAATCTATCTACATAAATCTTCACTCCTTCTTGGGATACAATATAACCAAGCTACTTTCCTTCTACCATACAAAATACTGACTTCTTTGGATTCAATGAGATACTATGATCTTTACATCTTTGCAACACTTTCTCTAGATCTCTAATATGATCTTTTCTCTTCTTGGAAAAGACTATCAAATCATCAAAGTATATGACGATAATTTTATCTTTCAAATCTTCAAATGTCAGATTCATGCCATGCTGAAAAGTTACACCTGCATTAATTAGACCAAAGGGAATTCTATTGTAGGAAAAATCACCCCATGGTGTAGTAAATATAGTTTTGAACTGATCTTCTTCATCTACTTGAATTTGACTATATCCTAAAAATCCATCAAACATGGACATCATTTCTAATCCTATAATAGTTTGTAAAAGATTATCCATATTAGGAAGAGAAAAATTATCTTTGAGTGAGGCTTGATTTAGATTTCTAAAATCTACAAAAATCCTTATCTCTCCATTCTTCTTCCTCACTAGAAAAATATTAGCAACCCAAATAGAGTGATCAATAGGGTATATAATCTTATCCTGCAACATTTTGTCAATATCCTTGAAGATTGCTCCTCCAACTATAGGGTTATAGTTTCTTTGTTTCCTCTTGAATGGTGTTTCTTCTAGTTTAAGAGGGATTTCATACTAGAACTTTCCACCCATGAAACTCTTTTGGTCTTTAGAACTCCAAGAAAATACATCTTGAAATTCTATAGTAATTTCCTTATATCTACCCTCTCCTCTAGTGTGCAACACTTTCCTATGTTTATCATCTTTGGGCCGAATTATGTCCCTATATTGATTCCATCATATTCACCACAAGTTTTTCCTTTCTTATCTCTTTCCCTCTTTATGTATGCATCATATCTATCAAAAAGTTTTTCTAAAGATATTATATGAGGTGAAATTTTATTACCTTTTAATTGACTCATGTTAGGCTCATTTTTCTTTTTATCAACTATTACTAAATCATCATCCCTTACATTAGTACTTCCTTCAAAATACAAGCATTCAAAAGGATCTTCTCCTTTAATGAATTTTAGTATGTGTTTATCATCACCAAACACTTGCCAGGAATATTCATTATCAAGGATATTAGGCTTGAATAGAACTTCTACTTTACAAGTTTTATCTTTAAAGTTAGGATGTGGTAAGAGTAATGATGTAGAGAATGCCAAAAACTTGGCTCTTGAATTGAATTCTCTGAGTACTAATGTAATTGAGAAGGCATCAAAATACTCAATTTCATGCCACAACTTATTATAGTAGTTTCTTAATCTTGAATTCTTTATTGCATATTGATTTTTGACGTGTCTTACCACCAATTCTACATCTCTTTGAGCTTTAAGTACCTTGACTCCCTTTTATTTTGCTACGATTATTCCAAGGAGAAGAGCTTCATATTATGCAATATTGTTAATATTTTTTAAATCTAACTTATACGCCAAGTAAGTAATTTCCCCACTAGGTGATGTCAACACTACCCCTACACCTAAACCAAAATTAGCAAAATTACCCTCAAATTCTAGAGTCCACAATAGATCACCTTTATTTTGTTTTGATTCTTCTGAAATATCAAGGGTGTCAGAGAAAAGCATGTAAATACAAAACTATATTTCACAATACAAGATCTGAGATCTAGGGTCATCTGATTTTAGGATAGTAAATTTTTCCTTCTCTTCTAGTTCTAGCTTCACCTTTTTATCTCCAACTTGGATAGTAGCACAATATTAGTCTAGTTTAAAGTTTCCCCCCTTGCCTTTGCAAAAAACTCTACTTAGGAGCATGCCATAGCTTGCAAGGATGTCTACCACTAGGATGGTAAGTTTAAGTCTTCTTGAAGGATAGGAAGATCAAACAACTTGAGCATCTTTTATTTTTCCAAGTAAGGGTACTTGTTTTACATCCATTAAATAGCATCTACCAAAGGTTTTAGTTAGAGGAATCCCTAAATCTTTTGCTATAGAGGTAGACATAACATTATCAAAGGCTCCTAACTCTATGATGTAATTACTCAATCTATTTCCATTGATGAACAAGGAAATATATAAAGGATCTAGTTTTTTATTTGGGCATGTGGCTAAGACAATGAATTCCTCTTCTTGAAACAACTCAGGGAGTAAAAAATCTTCATCAATTAAAGAAAATCCACTAGTAGTAGCTTTAATAAGATAATCAATATTAGCATTAATACTAACCTATTCTTTATTTTTATTGCAATACTTAACTAACCTTTTCAACTAATTAGGATTAGCCTTCAAGTAATCCAGTGGAGAAACATGAATTCTTGTTTCTTCATAGTATTGAATTATGTCGAAGGAATTAGATGATTTTCTTTTTTGTTCTTTCTATGAAGTTGAAGTTATCGTGCCCTTATCTTTACTAGTTTTGTTTGATGGTGCATTATTTTTGACATGAACTACATTGTTGATCTAATTTCTAATTTTATGACCTTTGGTCATTGCTATCAACTAAGGTACTTCTAGAGTTTCAAAGTAGTCACCTCTTGTTTTTGAATCTGAATCATTTTAAGAAATAATTTTTAGACTCACCACAAAGAGCATGATCATCCTCACTTTTAGGATATTCAATTGTTTATTCTTCATTATCCACCATCTACCCCAATCTAATCATATTAGAACATGTATATCCATCATGATCTCCCCTTAGATGAAAAGCACACATATTTTTTCTTTTGGGAACATCTTCAAATGCTAATCTCTATTGAATATGTAGTATTTGCAAGGCTATAACTCCATTTGGATTCCTATAACCTTCTTGATGAGGTTGATGAAAAGAATGAGTACGGCTATTTTTTTTTCTTTAATGAAATGAGTTCATTAGACAATTTTTGAAGCATAGCCTCTATAATATTAGAAGTACTAGTTGTATTACCCATGGTTCTAGATTGGAATTCTCTCTTCCATTTAGCCAAATCAATCATATCATCCTCCATCTCTATAGCTAGTGTCTTGTAAGTTTGCTACATTTTCTCTTCTAATTTGATATCCCAAGTCAAGAGGCATAGAGCTAGTTTAGAAATTCTTATTATCATTTGTAGGTGTACTGGCAATAGATATTATTTTGATGAGTTTATTGAATCTTGCATTAAAATCTCTCATGGAAACTAATTGTTCTTTCTTTATCTAGGTGCCAATTATAACAAGACTACTTGTGCATCCTCTATACTTTTATAACATTCCTCAAACCTTTGTTTCATAGTGTCCCAATTTGTTATGCATCCTATTGGTAGGTCTTGAAACCAATTAGCATCATTTTCCACTAGTGTTTTACAAACATTCTAATAGCCACATCCTCACGTTGAGGATTTACTACACCACAAGCCTTATGAAAATCACTTAAGTGTTGTTCTACAGATGTGATACCATTACCATTAAATCTTGGGAAGTTCTTCCTCGATGCTCTTGGAAAATTATTATTAGTTGTAAGGGAAAGAGGACTAATAGCATTTCCCCATGTTTGTGCCATAACTGCTAGTATAGTGATTTGATTTGTCTAAAAAGTAAAAAAGAGTAGAAGTGTTGCACCAATAAAAAACAAAGCATCAAAAGAAGAAGGAATGGATGTCCTAGAAATAGAAGGAGCAAAAGATTGACTTCTCTGTGTTCTATTTGGAGGAACAATTGCACATAATAGGGTATCTTGAAGTTTCTTGGTTACACATTCCCTTGCATGTATTCTTCCTTTTCTACAAAGGTCTTCTAGGATAGGAAATTTAGCCTTATTGAGCTCTTCATACATTAGGTCAATCTTTTCTTTCTCCTTGGCACTCCATGTATATTTGGGATCTAGGATGTATCAAATGGTGTTTTGAGTTTATCTTATCAGTATTCAACTTTGGATTTACTTCTTTTCTTCAGTAGGTTGAGCCTATAAAACTAGTATCAAATTGTTATGTAAAATACCTAACTACCACAAGTCCTTTCTTGCAACTAAAATATATAGAAATAGATTTCAACTTGATATGAAGGAAAATTCTTCAAAGCTTTCATATGAATTCCCTAGTAGAGTTGCCAAAAACTATTGGTTAACAATTTGTTCTCCTATTAGATTTTATAATCTTGACTTTTTGATACACAATGCTTGGAGAGACAAAAGGATGTTTACTAACAAATGGGTCAGTGTACATGTACTCTATAACTGTGCTTTGAGTTGACTAGGTACAACTCCCTATGATTTTTAATGATATGCAATGAATATGTTTCTTATTATATCAAAAGTTTTGACATTATAAGCTCTTAACTTGAGAGCAGTAAAGGATAACCAAATTATATGTAGGCACAAAAAATTTAGGGAAAATATATTTGGATGACCTATAACACCCAATGGCATGATTGTATAGATAATCTTAAGATTTCATGACTCTTATTTCTATTCTAAATGCAATATCAACCATCTATATGACAAAGAGGAAGAGAATAAGAAATGCACATAAGGGAAAATGGAATTTCTTTGACTATTAGGCTTGGATGAAATGGAATTCAAAAAGTTACTAATAGATTCACAAAAATCTATCCTTCAATTCCCAATGAAACTATCTAACATAATATGAAATAAAGAAGAGAGGAAGTATAATTATATATGAATAAAGAAAATGAAATCAATACTACTGTAAATATCAAAATCAAATAAAATCCACTAGATCATCATAAGATTACATATAATTTACCTTTATCTCTTAATGCAGGACTAATCTATTCATGGTAATAAAATATGACAAGAAAACAAGATAAATGGAATTACAGACCAATTCACTATCAAGTTTATTGACCATTGTATTGTCAAATGAGGTTACATTTATATTTTTTTGTTATCCTTTCTTAATTTTGGCAAAGCAATAGTCATATAATAGAAAATAAAATAAGAACAAAATATGAAATTATCCAATCTCTTCTACTGACAATTCTAAATCCATGGTATTTCTGAAAAAACTTGATGACTATTCTTCTTCATGTGATCTCAGAAAATCATGTGGAAAATTATTTATTCTTCATCTTCTATTTTTTTGTGCCAAACCCATACATTTTATATTCTAATGGTGACTATATTTTCAAATTCTAGTTGTTGATCTTAAATTAACGATCATGATTAAAATGCTATGACCTTCCTTTATAACTTCCTCTGTAGGCCCCTTCTTATACAAATGTCATTCCATCAGTTTTTTCAAAAAATTTATTTTCCTTGTAACTTTACATAATGAGATAGCAACAAATGTAGATCCATCTCGAATTTGATGGTGTTCATTTAATTATTTTAACTGATTGCTTTCCCTTTGTATCACGGGTCCATCTATTCCACCTATCTAATCATCATTATGTCACTATGACATTTCTTCTAACAACTTTACATAATGAGATGGCAACAAACACAGATCCATTTTGATCCAATTGTGATAATAAATGATATTAAGTTTTTGTTTTCTTTGCAACATGGGTTGACCTTCTAGTTATATACCTCATGGCATACATGTGGTACTACTTTATTGATTGAAGAATCTAATGTTGGCCTATCTGTACCCCATGGCCCATAGCAAATTTTTATAGTGACATAATGATGATCATAGATCTTGTAAGATCTGATAGATGAAAGCATCCAACTTTCATTTAATATTTAAATGGGACCCAGTCAAACAGGTACGCATTTGGACTTTTAAACTAACCAATAGCATGCATTCTTTCATTCAATTAACTTTTCAACTTTTTTAAATATTAGTCATTGATTTCATTTCAAAAGGATACATACCACCTTTGACTTGGTTCTTTTACCATTTCTGCAGTTTTGAGTGCTCACTCAATCTTAAATTTGACTAATTTTTCTTCTAAATTTTTCTCTCAATCTATATATCAATCTCTAGTCTTAGTATTTAATGTTCTCAACTACATTTTCTATGAATATGCATGTGATCTCTTTTAAGTGTAATATTCTTTTAGATATAAACCTTTGACCTTGAAGTTAGAAACTCTTATAGATTTAGAAAAAAGTTCATGAAGAACTGCTTCTCAACATGAATCCTTGTCTTTAACATGATTAGGAACAAGAAAGTATGAATTAGCAGAATATCAAGACCTCCTTCTCGTCACGATAACACATAACAAACCCCACAAACTCTAATAACCTAGCTTTGGACTGTTGCTTTTCTAATATGTTTCCCACATTAGGCTAACTCAAAGGAATGATGAGAAGGAAGGCCATCCTATATGAAATCTAGACTCAAACTTAAGACTTTGACACTTGACTTGACTCAAAACCATAGAGAAAAATATATGAACTAAAACTTGGGCAACACTCTTTTACATACATTCATAGAATTCTTGTTTGCATCATCATTTGGAGCTAACAGTGTCCTCTTTTCTATTTATCGAAATACATAACATATGATTTTACATTATAAAACACTTCATCATAAGTATGCTAAACATAATATAAATTTTCAATTCCTTGTCTTCATTATTAGGTTCTCAACATCAAATTTCCTCAATGGGTATATTCAGTCTATATTTTTAAAAGAATCAAGCATCTTCAACATCTCCCCCACTTAAGATATAGTCTCACCTTCTATTTAGTGGCAACATCATTCATTTTGACATCATCTTCTTCCTCATAGTCATTTACAACCCCTTTCTTAATCTTCTCCTTTTGATTACAATCTTCTTTTATTGATTTTCATTCTTACATATTGTTTCCCTCAATATACTATTGATATTCTCACCCTTTGACAACAATACAAAAGGTAACTATAAGTTCTAATGTGAAACTTATAAAACCCTATATTTATCCTTGTACCTTGTATGTACTATAAATATACTTTCATCATAGTCATCTTCACAACTTCAAAAGTGTTCCTAAAGTGTGAACTCTAACATCAAATCCATGAAGATATTTTCATTCATCCATGAATTTCTGCACCTTGCCTCTACACCTAGTGACTTTTGGATAGGGTCAGGTGTTGGAACTTACAAGTGGGAAGACTTACTTCTTGGGCGGGGGGGGGGGGGGGGGGGGGGGGGGGGGGGGGGTGAATCAAAAAATTTTAACCTCTCAAAATTTTAATTGAGATCATTCATATGCATCTAACACATCTATTTAACATGAAAGTAAAGACATGCATGAAAATAGATAACACGGGAATTTGGTCACCTAAAAACCCTCCAAAATGAGAAGGTAAAACTGGGGTGGGGATGACACCCACAACTTATCACTATAACAATATGTAACTAGTTAATGTTACAAAGTTTGACCATCAACAATGGTGTGCCCTATGAAAGGCCTACCCTGTTAAAGGCTTTACACCATGTTAAAAGTGACTTGGTTAAAGGATTACAAACATTCACTTGAAATGTCACCCTATTAAAAGATTTACAACCTTGTTAAGGATTTACAATATGGTTGCTAAACCAACCTATCATCATAGGATTTTCATTCTCCTAATACAATTGTTAGAGAGTATAGTAGAATGTATCAATCTGATGACTTACAATCTTCAATTATTGATTCTAGACCCTTGTTCTATCCAATCTAATCTTATCTTTCATGATCTAATAACTCTTTGTTCATTGTGTTGATGCTCTATTCTTGACCAACTGAATTTTGCAATGATGTTCTTCCTCTAGATCTTCTCACCCCTTCCAAAAATTTACTAGCATTCTCTTATGCATTCCCATACTCCCACTCTACTATAAATTATGGGGTATTTACCTCTTTATAAATGTTTTCAAGACTTAGGGTTACGTATGAATCTATGATCGATATTCATCCATCTTTTCTCACTCAAATCTTTACACTTTTCCTATTGGTTCCATGCTTTCTCCATTTTTTTGATTGGCTACATGTTGATTACATAGGGAATGTAATAGATTTGATCTTATCTTTTAGATCCTTTGAGATTCATCTTGAGTCAGCTCAAAAATGGTTTACATCTTAGTTTGTGAAGGTACAAACTCATATGCTGATTCTATGTTACTTAGCACTTATTGATTGCTGATGCTCGACACATATAGGAATTTTATCTTGCTTGGCTCCTATAGTAAATCCATCTCACTCAGCATCTATACTTTTCTCAACACCTATAGTGACTCAACATTACTTGTTACTTGGTACTTGAAACTTAGTCAGCACCTAAAGTTCACTGGGCACCTGTTGGATTTCTAGCTTGACACATATTGTAGCTCAACATCTATATTATACTCAGCATCAACCTTAGAATTTTCTTAAGTGTGTTAACACTCAATTGTCCAAACCAATCTAAGATCAACAATCTCCCCCTTTGAAATGAGTGTCAAAAACACTTAACTAAGCATTATGAATCTAATCTCAAATGAGTATAATATACAACTTGTTTGGCATATGTACAAAACTTCAAAAACTTGTTCAAAATTTTGTAGAAGACTATATACCTCAAAAACTTGTAACTCCCCCTAAGCTGATGTGCCATTTCTGTATCCAAAATTCCTTAAGCTTGATCTGTCTCATGTTGATTATTCTAATACTCTTTATCTCTTCCTTTTCTACTATGTTTCTGCTCTATTTATACTTCCCCTTTCACACATCTTCCTTGCAGTTCTTGTATCCTTTTGGCTATATCTCCTTATTTCTCCACAAAACTTAAAATTTGATTATCTCTCCCTTTGGGTATCTCCCGCTTTATTATCTACCTCACCATGTATTTCTCCCCCTTTTTGATACTTATGTCAAAGGTTTCTATGAATGAATTGAATATTTAGCGAAAAAAGATTTATTTACCTCCATAATTATTTTCAAAGAAGCATCCCAATTGTCTAATGCAATTTCCAATGCTTTAAGTTGGATGGGTGTCTCTACTACAAGGTGTACGAAGTCTTCCAATGTAGAAAGATTGGGATCTTTCTTCAAAAGATTCTCTACAATGGCCATTTCTTTATGCAAAACTTCCATATGTGGGGTTATGGCATACTGTATCTATATCAACTTGGCCTTGATGTTAGCCTCATTTGTTGTAAGTATAGCTAATTCCTTTTGAGTGTGAAGCATTGTGGAAAAATGCTTCTCACTTTGAGTTGGATCTTTTGGTAGCTATGTGCTAGATACTTTGAGGTTTCTTTCCAAACTCAATATCCTCTAGCTTGTTTCTTGTGTGAAGTATAAGGAATCACACAATTTGGAGTATAATGAAAATATATTCTCAAGTACTACTTTCACCTTCTCAACCTTTTTAGCTAGTTCAACTTGAGAAAGTGCTATTTGACTAGATATTTTCTCATTTACCTTCATCTAGAATTTATTTTTAGACCATTCAAGTAATTTGGCATTGGTGTCTAGGTCTTCATTTTGTACTTGGTCCACTATGTTGGATATTTTCTCCATGATAGTCTTTGTCTCATCAAGTACTTGCAAGCTAAATGCATCAATAAAGATATCTTTGATTTCTATCAATGCTTGCCTTTTCTTATACTCATTCTTCAATATCTCCTACTTTTTCTTCTTCTCCAGTACCTCTTGTACTTCATTGATTTGTTCTATGTTCATTTTTTATAGTCATAGCTGGGTATGACTATCTCATCATCAAGTACAGGGTCTCCATAGCGAAGTACCCTTGCTACCTTTCCAGAACTCGAGCTTGGTGCTGATATTTGCAATGGTATTGCATCAATGCTTAGCTGCTTAGTAGGAGTCCTTGTAGTAGGAAAATTGACCAACATTTATATTGCCTCTTGTTCTCTCTCCTTAGGGGTCTTCTCCTCTTCCTTGTCTTCTTTAGTTTTTCCTTGATCAATTATAGTGACTAGAGGAGGTACACCTTGACTTTGTGCTGTAGGAGTAGAGGTATCCCTTTGTCTTGTTTTCTCCTTTGCTTGCTCCTTGGCAATTGAAGTTACTATCACTATGGAATCAACCTTAGAAAATGCATCTTGTGCTGGTTGCTCTTGTGGTTGTCCACTTGTAGCTATAGGATTTTGTGAAGGTGGTTCTTGTGGATTCACCTTCTCCTTGGTTATCTCAAATACTTCCTTTTGAAGTTATTCTACACTCATCAAGACTATATTGGTACAGAATTGTGCTTGTAGTGTGGTCTAGTGAAGGATATTTTTGAGATCCTCTATATTCAATGCATTAATGTTCTAACTAGAGGTGTCAAGAACATCCTTTACAATTATTATCTTTGTAGACATAGGTGTTGCATGTGGAGGACTAAGTGGTGGCAGTTGTGTGTCTTGCACACTCTATTCTTGTTGTTGCTCTTCAATTATTGCCATATCACCCTTCTGTGTTTCTTTCTCCACTGCAACATCTTCCTTTTCTTTCTCTCCTTCTTCCTCATTTTTATTTTCCTCTTCTTCCTCATCATTATATTTCTTCCCTCAAAGGGATCTTCTTATCGTACCTTCACTATAGTCATCCCATAAACTAATTTCCACATTTGTGTAGTTTTCTTCACAACATCTTGTATTTTATTTTGTAGAATGTTGAAGGCTCCATATTTGGGTGCAAATTTGCTCCCATGTTTCTTGCTTTCCTTTCTTATTTGACCTTTTATTAGGCCAAGCATCACACGAGCCAAAGTTGACTCCCTTATTTCTTTCTCCATTTTTGGGCAATAATGCCATTTATTTTCTACAATTATATATAGTTCCTTGGGCATAGTATTATCTAGTTCAAGTGGAGTGTTCTTGAACATGGCCATCATATTGTAAATGAACTCTTCCACTATGTTTTTCTCCTCTCTACTTAACTTATTGAAGTCAATAGTTTTTAATCTAGTCAAATCTAAATTAGCTCTAATATTGTCACAAATATTTTCTAAGTCAGATTTAGTGGTGTGACTTACAACTCTAAATTGTTCATTATTATATTTTTTCCTATCCTCATCTGACTCTAGAGGTGCCACATAATTTCTACTCTTTTTCTCTATTGGCCCTCCTTACTATGTAGCTTTCTTCTTTTCCTATTCCTTTGCCACCTTTGTTGTTGCCCTTATATCTACCCTAGTGGTAGGTTTGGCTAGACTTTTCTTAGCCTTCTTCTTCTCTTTAGGCTATGTAGCTAGTTGTTTATGTGCTTTCCTCTTCTTGGGCTATGCTTTAGGTGCTTTTTTTTCTTGCTCAACACCTTCTTCTTCTTCAACATCTTCACCCATTCCTTGGGTCAATGCTAGTGGCCCTTTCCCCTATTCCTCATCATCGTCATCATCATCATCATCATCTTCTTCTTCTTCTGTAGCCCATTCTCCAAATTTAGCTTTGAGCTTCTTCACTAGTTTGTCCTTTTTCTTTAGTGTAGAAGTAGTCGATAGCTCCATATCTACTTTGGATCTCACCACATCATATGTGACAAAATTTGGGGCACTCTTATCTACTTCCTCTACTAACAATGTTGTTATGGCTATAGATGTCTCATCAATGTTTATTTCATACTCTAGAGGTCTAAGCCATCTTACCCTTGGTATGGCTACTTGAATGTAAGTATAATCAATATCCACAAGAGAAAAAATGTCATTTGAATTTTTCTCCACTAATGAAATAGGTATCCTTAGTCTCTCTTTCATAGAATTGTTGAAATCTTCAAAATAACTAGTCATTAATGTCTCAAAAAATTTCCCCATTTGTTCAATATATTCATTCACTTGGGCTACAATGGGTCTATTTGTCTTCCAGCTAACTTTTCCAAAAGATCAAAATTCATTCTGTACATAGAAAAATATACATATCAAAATTGCATCAAATTTACACTAGGGTCCCTTTGTTCTCCTTATAGCTCCTAGATTTTCATTGATTTGTTGTAATTGCAGTTTTGCTAGATCATAGGTATGATCCTTTTAACAATTTTATAGCCAACATCCACTACAATACATGGTAAAATGTTGAGTCTACTTGATTGATAAAACTTGTGAGATATGACTCTGAAAAAAAAATCAACAAGAGGATCCTTAATGGTATCTATGGTCATGCCTCTCTTGTTTCATTTGGCTCCTATATTATTCTCAATAGCTTCCTTAGAGTCACTCAAGGTTTTGGGCTGATCTAGGGTTTGATACCTTATTACTCTATGAAAAATCCTTTTTGATATCTTGACTAGGCCATCTTGTAACCATAAACTTTGATCATGAATCCTACTCAACACAATTTTGATCCATTCGATCTTGAAGATAGTAGGGAATTCTAGGGCATGGGAAAAACCATTCCTTTCAACAATTTGGAACTCTTCCTTTAAGACTCCATTCTCACACAATCTATCATATGCCTCTCTGATCTCTATATCTCCAATAGCTCATATCTTATATTTATAACATCTCCTAACATCTTGCACCATTACTACCTTAGGATGAATTATGGATAGGGCTCTGATTGGGTCATTTTTATAGACAACTTCAAGGATAGGTCAAAAATCAGGTTGCTTAATTTCATTTGATACTAGTTGAACTTCAAATGGCTCTTTCTCCTATGGTTTCCTAGAACTAGAGGCCATTTCTTTGAACTAGGGTTTAAACATGAAGAAATTTCAAAATTGTGTAGCTCAACACTAGTATAAATACCATGGATTTGAAGAAACTGTGATGAATCTTTGCTGAAATATACTCAAATGCTCAAAATTTTGCTCGGAAATAATTTTACACTCTTCTTTGACTTTGCTCTTTGTTTGTGATAGTGAAAAATGATTCAAAATTTGAGCATATACCCTTATTTCATAGCATTTAATGCTTAGTGCATTTACAACTATCCACTTTGCTCCTTAAGCAATTCTGCTTTACTCGGCTTTCATTGTCTTTCCACCACTTAGCATATAATGGAGTTTCCCTTACTTGACTTCAAATAGAATTTCCCTTTACTTGGCATCCATTACTAACTTGGCTACAACTAACCACTCACATTCTACTGACTTTGATAGACAACTTGACATGTATTATGTTTTCACTTAGCATCTGAAGGAAATTTGGCAAAACTTAAAATTTTAACTTTGCATCTTTATTCATGTTGATCTTTCCTTTTTAGTACATAGTTGTCTAGGAACTCATGTATGATAAAACTTTGTATATCAATCCCATATACCTTCTTGTGCTTAGCTCAATGAAGTGTGAGTACTTGACCCTTTAGGTGAAGTGATCCCTTCATTGGATGTGTTGTTTCCATCTTTCTTTTTCCATGCTTTATTTATCTCTCCTCTGATGTGTTCAACTTTTAACTGAGATCATTCAAATGCATCTAACATATCTACTTAACATGAAAGTAAAGACATGCATGAAAATAGATCACACAAGATTTTGGTCACCTAGAAACCCTCCAAAATGAGAAGGTAAAACTGGGGTGGGAATGACACCCACAACTTATCACTACAGCAATATGTAATTGGTTAAGGTTACAAAGTTTGACCATCAAAAATGGTATGCCTTGTGAAATTCCTACCCTATTAAAGGCTTTACAACCTATTAAAGGTGACCTGGTTAAAGGATTTACAAAAATTCACTTGGAATGTCATCCTATTAAAGGATTTACAACCCTGTTAAGGGTTTACAATATGGCTGCTAAACCAACCTATCATCATAGGATTTTCATTCTCCTAATACAATGGATAGAGAGTATAGTAGAATGTATTGATCTGATGACTTACAATCTTCAATTGTTGATTTTAGACCCTTGTTTTGTCTAATCTAATCTAATCCTTCCTGATTTGATAACTCTCTATTCATTGTGCTAATGCTCTATTCTTGACCAACTAGATTTTGCAGTGTTGTTCTTCCTCTAAATCTTTTCACCCCTTCCAAAAACTTGCTAGCATTCTCTTATGCATTCCCACACTTCCACTCTACTATAAATTATGGGGTATCAACCTCCTTATGAAGGTTTTCAAGACTTGGGGTTAGGTATGAATCTACGACCAATATTCATCCATATTTTCCTACTCAAATCTTTACACTTTTCCTATTGGTTGCATGCGGCTCCATTTTTTTGATTGGCTACATGTTGATTACATAGGGAATGTAATAGATTCAATCTTATCTTTTAGATCCTTTAAGATTCATCTTGAGTCAACTCAAAAATGGTTTACATCTAAGTTTGTGAAGGTACAAACTCATATGTTGATACTGTATTACTAAACACTTACTAATTGTTGATGCTCGAGACATATAAGAATTTTGTCTTGCTCAGATCCTATAGTAACTCTATCTCACTCTTCATCTATACTTTTCTTGGCACCTATAGTGACTTGGCGTTACTTGTTACTCAGCACTTGAAACTTACTCGGAACTTGTTGGATTTCTAGCTCAGCACATACTATAGCTTGGCATCTATATTATACTCGACATCAACCTTAGAATTTTCTTAAATGTGTTGACACTCACTTGTCAAAACCAATCTGAGACCAATAGTCAGGATCCCCAGTTTACCTCTTACATACTCAAAAGAATCCTTACATAATGGTTTAGTAAATATATCTATAATATTCTCTTTAGACTTTAATTATTCATATATCACTTATATCTCTTGTACTTTCTACATCAAGTAATTATACTTGATTGATATATCCTTTTTGTCTACATGCATCACCAAATCCTGTAAAATATTTATTATACTAACATTATCATAATAAATAGTAACATGCTTGATTCTCTATTCTTGAATGTCATACAACACTTTCTTAATCCACACAATATTTGAACAATTGATTGTAGAAGCAACACATTGGCTCTTGATTTGAAAGGGTTTTAATCACCTCTTGGGATGTGGAATATACCTACCTAAATAAGCTATAGACTATGAGAAGTACTTCCAAATAGACCAATAGGACAAACTAACAAAACTACTCTATATTATACACTTTGACTTTTGTAGGATTCAAGAAGGTCCACCTTAGGATTAATCAAAACTCCCTTTTATAAAGATAATTTAGCATTAACCACACTAAAGTAGACAATATCCTTGAATTCTACTAACTTAAAAAATGAAAAAAGGGATGAAAGACAACCAATCCTTCAACTCCAAGAGTTCTTAACTCAAGCAAAGACTAACTCTTTTAGATGTACAAACTAGCACAAAGTAAAATGATTTTGAATTTAAGATTTATTATTGTGCAAGCTTCAATATGTTCAAATGATAATTTGGTCGGTGCTTTATCCATTATGCAATCTCCTCATTGAATTAACATTCAAACTTTATGATCTACCAACTTACTTTGTAAACAAGATCAATACATAATTTGGAATCCTATGCTTATCACAATCTTATTTAAATTCAAGGACCTTCTCAAATCATATTAAGCTTTTACAAAACCCACTAGATTAACAAAAAAGCATGAGATGAAACATCATTATGGGAGAATTAAACCTAAAACTCAATCAATGTGCAATTGAATTATATAAAATCAAAGAAGAAAGCAAGAAGAGACAAGATCCAAATGATGCAACTCTAGTATTTTTATTTGTATGATTTTTCTTAAAATTATACAAGTAGAGTATCAGACAACAAATAAAGATAACTCAAAATTTATTTCTAACCCTTGTATTTTATAGATTGTTCATTGATTAGTATACAAAACCTAACAATATTTTTATGGCCTAACATAAAATAAGGAACTTAGCAAGATAAATTTTTAGACCTTTATTTCCAAGCCTTAGAAATCCTTTTATAAAACCATGATTGCAATAAGCTTCAACTTGGAATGAATAGACACATGTTAGAATTTAATTTGACAAAGTAATCTAGTTATAAAAAACATGTGACTCATCAGAGTAGGTATGAGAAATTTATTTTTTAGGAGTAGGATGTGACACTTTATGGGTCACATGATTCTCTGTCTCCTTTCCCAAACTAACTATCACTTTCAAAAGAGAATCTATTTATCTTTTACTACTCATCTAGTGGGGCCTCATCATTTGAATCATTGAATGGAATGTATCTTTTAAATCCTTATTCATACTCTTCTTCATTTGGCCACTCATTCTTAAGAATTTAATCTCCCACCTATATATATATATATATATTGTATTTCATTGTGACCACTATAGCTTCATTTTCAAAGTTTTCATAAAACACCCAAGAATTTATGAAATTTGAAATAAACTCTTGAAAATTTTGATATTCATTTCCTTTTCTATGACCTTTACCATGTCATTTACCTTCATAATAGCATCATTTCTCCATTTAGAAAAATCCTTTATACTGTTGTCCTCTTTCAAAATTGGTGACACTAGTGTATCTTCAAAACTCCCTAGTTAGCTTTTAACTCCATCATTTTGTTTTCAATATAGTTAGCTAAAACTAAGAAATTCTTATGTACCTTGAGAATTTTACCTATAAGCTTGGCATTTGGTGGAGCATTGGGGTCTATTTTGTCACATAAATAAAATTTCTTCATTTTCTCTATCCCACTAACCCATATTTGATAGGTGCATTTGACAAAATGTTAATCTCATATTGGTTTTGATAAGGTAGTGAAAAAAACACTTTGTCATTATTCTATCAGTATTATAGTGCAATTTGAGTGATCAAAGCAAGCCTTGAAATCAGTGGGAAGCATTCAAAGCATGTTAAGCATGAGTTGCCATAAAATACATGTCGAGTAATATACATAGATAGTGTCAAGCACCAATATGTACCGAGTTAGTATCTAGTCACTCATGAGCCAAGTAAATAGAGTATGTCAAGTAATTCAAGAGCCAATTTAAAATAGTGAAGATGTAGTGGATGACTAGCATCAGACCCTCAAGTGCGGAGTGAATAGTTTTTGACATAGTTGTTTATAATGGCACAAAATGCTATGTAAACCAATTTTTGGGCAGGCTTAAGGATTATTTTATGATTCTAGGAGATTGATAAAAGTGTATATTTGGAATCCCTATGCATTACATGTAACCAATCAAATTGAGGGATGTTCTAAGAGGAAAAATGGATGAATCACAATCATTGATTCTAACCTAACCCAAGCCAACTTGTGTTTACTTAAAGAGACAAACCCTAAATAGTTTGTAAGTAATGTATGCATGAAGGAGACACAAGAGAGGTGAATGATAAGCATAGAGAGAATTTGTAATGGATATGGAGGTTGTGATATATGTTATGAATTGTAGAATTACTTAGAGAGAATAGAGAAAAGAAGAGAGAGGATAGAGGAGATATATCTTATTAAAAGGATCAATTAAACATGAGAAAAGAGAAGATATGAAATGTAGCAATAGAGTGTTGATTGAAGGATCAATGGTGACACATTTTAATAGGTGAATTGGTGCAAATATCCTAATATAGTATTCTTAACAAGATTTTTTAAATCCTTTAATAGGGTGCTTACTTTATCATAACTTAAAATCCTTTAACCAGGCACACTTTTAGCTAAGTGTTGAAATCCTTTAGTAGGTTGAGACCTAATGGCTTTGCAAGCCTTTAACAAGGTAGACCTTTCATAGGGTAGATCATAGTTAATGATTAAACTTATTATAACCTTAATTGGCTACACTTTACAACTGTAGTAGTGAAGATTTGTGGGTGTCATCCCCACCCCAGTTTTACCTTCTCATTGGAGAATTATGGGTAACAAAATATCTTGTGTCGTATGTGTTATTTGTTTCATGCTATGGATGAACATGTTTAGTTTGCTATTTTAGTTTACATGCAAATTATGAGGTGGATGTGTGGTGTATGTTTTTATGGTTCAAGTTTTAAAGTACCAATTCACCCACCACCCCCTATTAGAGTTTACTTCCCTATTGTTATTTCCAACACAAAATTCCTATCATCTTCTAACTTGTTCGTAGCTAAACATAGAAACTTGTGCACTTGGTAGAGATTGAAGATTCTTGAATTTATCTCATCATTCAAGTGCATTAGAGAAGTTCTAAGAATAAGATCCTTGCTATAGTCAAAATCACTTCTGTTATTTTCAAGTCTTAACTACAAATCCACCATTCATCAAAACCTTTTTCTTCATCAGGTGGACTTTTTTGCAAAGGCACTATGGCACAAGTTGGAGTAAATGGAATTCTACTCAATTTTTGTAAAGAGCTTTCCTTTTCTTCATACTTTTTTAGAGTTTCTTCTAGCCATTCTATTCTTTTCTCAAATCAACTATATTTATTTTAGAAGGTAGTATTTATTTTGGACTAGTTCTCATACGTCAAAAACACATGATTAAACCTCTCTTGTAGTTCTTCATACTTATTGTCTTGTCTTTTAGCCACACAGTGAATATATGATGAGTATTCACCCATGCAATGTGTTACTTTAGAAAGCTTAACATCTTTAACTCTCTCCAAAACTACATTGCTTCTAACATGATTACTTTCATCAATAATTTCTTTCCTTGTAGAAAAATAAGAGAGTAAACATGTTACTAAGCCACTGTTTTGGTGTCCACAACACACGCCCCATTCCTTACTAGGAATGGGGACCCCCTACTTTTTTTGACTCCCGAACTCATAGTTCAAGAGTCAAGAGAAGAAAACTTGGATAAATAAGTTAGAAAGTTGAGTCCAAAAATCACCAAAAAAAAAAATATTGAAAAAAAAATTGAAAAAAGAAAAAAAAGAAAAACAGAAAAAAAAATTCAAATGCGCCACCAAGGACCGCGCTCCCGTAAAGGCTCAAGGTGTTCAAAATTTGGTTGGTGTTTAACACATGTCAGAGGAATGTTTTCTAATGAAGAAATGCCTTGGTCATTTCTTCCTTTTTTCGAGGCTATTTGTTGTGGTGTCCACAACACATGCCCCATTCCTTACTAGGAATGGGGACCCCCTACTTTTTTTGACTCCCAGACTCATAGTTCAGGAGTCGAGAGAAGAAAACTCGATTAAATAAGTTGGAAAGTTGAGTCCAAAAATCACCAAAAAACAAAAAAAAATAATTGAAAAAAAAATTTAAAAAAGAAAAAAAAGAAAAAAAAATTCAAATGCACCACCAAGGGCCGCACGCACCGCCAAAGGGCAGTGCGTGCGCACCTGTAAAGGCCACGTGCGCCACTAAGAGGAGCGTACACACACCGATAAAGGCTACACGTGCCACCAAAGGGTGGCACGCGCATGCCCATAAAGGCCACGCGCATCGCCAAGAGGAGTGTACGCAACCCCATAAAAGTTGTGCATGCTACCAAAGGGAGTGCGCACGCTGCCAAAGGCTGTGTGTGCCATCAAGAGGAGCATGCGCGTGTAAGGTCGCACACGTTGCCAAGAAGGGCCGTGTGCCCAAAGCGTGTGTGCACATGACCAAGGCATCTCGTGTGCATTTGCGTTGTGCATTTCCAAAGCACCATGCATCTTTGCCAAGTTGCCCTTTCACCTCCACTTTTGTTTGAGTAGCCATTAGAGAGGTTTAAAATATATCATTTAAGTATAAAGATATTAAAATATATCTTAAGTATAAGGAATTAAATATATGTCAAATTATATTTTAATATATGGGACGAATCTTCTGAGATAGGTTTTAGGCCTCCCGGAGATGAGGTAAAGATTCTAAAAAAATTTAGGGCTTCAAAAATCCAGACTTAGCCAAATATCAGGGCTTCAAGATTTTAGATTTAGCCAAATTTCAGGGCTTCAAAATTTTACACTTAGCTAGATTTCAAGATTCACCTCCAGTTTTGTTTGAATTGCTAGTGTGTCTTTACTATGCATTGTTAACTCTACAAACTAATGATTGCTTCTTTTGTAGGTAAAAATGACATCCTTAACTTGTCGAGATCATAACTTTCAACTCGGGTTTCAGAATTCAGAACTGCTTACACCGTTGGAAAGAAGAACTAAAGATCTAATTTCAATCCCTAAAATAATGAGTCTTCAGCTGCCCAATTTTAGGGACCAAAAAAGGTTTCGATTTGAAATTTTGAGCGAAAGACCTCCAAAAAGGTCATTTAAAAATGCCTAGAAAATTTGTGAAAAAATATGAAAAGGTTACAAACATTTGATCATCTTAGATAATCTGGATCACTTGATTTCTCACCAAGAAGGATTGAATAGGTGGAGAGGAGACAAAGATCAAAGATACAGAGGCTGGACACATAAAGCAAATCAGGTTCCTCATCTTATGCAGCTATTGGGGACAAGATTCAATGCAGGTGCCTTGAGATTTTTGATTGAAGAAGTAGAGGGAGTGCAAGTTTATGAAAGTAATTGGCTATAAAGAGGGTTTAAATCATCAAAAAAGGGCATGGAGCATATACAAAAAGTGATCTAAAACCTTATTTGAGAAAAACCTAGAAACCGTTTTCAAAATTGAGAACTTTGATTTTTTTGGCAAATTGAGCTTCACAGCTCCATAGATCCACAGGTCCGCAGATCCGTAGCTCCGCATTTTCATGTAGCTCCGTAATTTAGAGGTGCATGGATAGTTGACTGCCAGTTCCAAAAATATCATTTTCCATACATTGGGAGCACATTCTGATGGCTAGTTTAACACTGACAAACGCCTAGTGAAGGGCCAACTTCTATTTTTGGTGTTTCCATGCACTTCCACTTTGACTGATGGCTTCTTCCTACTTTCTCTCTCATGCTTTCACTATTTTCGACATGTAAAGGGCTCATGCATCCAATTAATGAATAAAATATGGATGGAGTCCCTCTAAGCACCAGTTAGATTACCATTTTGTATATATTTAGTTTGTTTTAATGTTTTAAAAGTATTTTATTGCATTAAGATATCTATCACTCTCAAAACAAATTGAAGAGATGATTTCTTATAAATACCGCATTGTAAAATGTTAAAAGGGCCGCCATTATTATGCAATAAAATTATGCTTTTGGTGCTAGCATTCAGAGTGTAGTTATTCTTGCTTGGATGTGTCATTGTTTTATGGATTTTGTTCATGAGATTGTGATTGAGCCAAAGGTTTATTGCATTATTTCTAGTTGTGTGATCTTTTAGTTCTAGTGTTTGCTACAGATATATGAATTCCGTTGACATAACGAGCTTGAGAAGAGATCACCCGATTGTGTCTACATAGCTTTTTGTCTCGCATGAGTGCACTTTTCGTGGCCTTGTGATTTGATGAAGAGTGAAATATCATTCAATTTGTTACAGATTCTCATCGATGATTGCATCAATGGATTCTGGGAAGCGCTGCTCCTATTTTCATTGGTTTCTTACCAAACTCTTCAAAGGTTTAACTCGCAGCATGTTGTGTTCTGTAGTTTATGTCCATTTAGGAATTTCAATTTCAAGTTATTTGATTTCATGTTATTTGCTTTCAGTTTCATTATTTTCTTTGCTAACCCCCCTATTAGAATAAGACCTCATAGTAGCTACATTGTTAGAGTTGCATTCATTGAAAAATAGAAAATACAAAAATATTGTTCTTTTGGGGTGATATTTTGAGACAATGAACAGATTTTACTTGATTCCAAGGTAAAAGAGTTTTTGGAACCAGCAAAGGCCTCCTCATGAACATTCACATTTATCTTCTACTAAGCGGATTTTGGTACATCGCAAGACAAACACTGAACCTTGGAGTGGATCCTCAAAAAGATTTGCTTTTCAAGAGAGGAATTACACTATGGATTCCTGTCGTTGACCTCATGCAAAATGAATGCCCAACAGAAGTGGTGCTAGAAGGAGGGCCCAAAACAAAGAACCTACTCTTGGAAACAAGAAAGATTTGATAAAGTTTCGAAAGTTTTGCACTCTTGCAATAATTTGCACTTTGCACAAGTTCAGAATTTTTTTTGAGTTTTTCAGAAATTCAGGTGAGTAGGTCCGCAAGTCCGCAGGTCTGCAGATCCACAGCTCTATAGGTCTGTAGATCCATAGGTTTGTAGATCTGTAGGTCCTCAAGTCTGCAGGTCCACAGATCTGTAGCTTCGCAGATCCAAAAAATTTTGTGGTACACTATTTTGAGAAAGCGTGCTTCTCCAGAGGTGCACTTTTCTAAGAATAAACACAAGTTGTCAGAACTTAGTTACTTTCACAAGCATCATGGTGATAAAGGGATTCTAAGAACTCCACCCATTCTCATCATCATCATTCGCTTTACATTCCACTTCACACTTTTTTGTCATTATGCACCATGTCTTTCTTTAATACCCAAAGTTCACCTTTGAACCTAACTGGACCATTACATGACTTGCCCAAAAATCTTGAAAAGTTTTGCCCACGATTTATCTATGGAGAATTAAGAACAACAGAAGATCATATCGAAATCTTTAAGGAGATTTGTAATTGAAACCAAATTCAACATATGGATGTGGTATGCCGCCTTTTTCCTTACACTTTGGGAGAAATTGCTGCAGTAGCAGAGCGAAAAATATGATAAGTAATGTTTTACATTTTGTGTGTGTTTTAAATTTAAATGTTTTCAATAATGTCCTACATGTGGTGGCATACCTGGAGTAGCAATTCGATGAGCTCTCCAGATATAGCCACCTAGGACCAGGTGTGTGGATTTTAAAATTAGAATAGTTGTTTTAATTCGTAGTTGTACTAAATAATTAAAGAGAATTCCATCAAATACTGGCGACAGATAATAGGCAGTTACAAGAATACCCATGATTGTTGCATGGTATTGATGATAAAACGTCTTTCAGATTCCTATTCTTAGCAGTTACAAGAATATCCATGATTTTTGCATGGTATTGATGGTAAAACATCTTTCAGATTCCTATTCTTAGCAGTTACAAGAATATCCATGATTGCTGCATGGTATTAATGATTCCTATTCTTAGCAGTTACAAGAATATCCATGATTGCTGCATGGTATTGATGGTAAAATGTCTTTCAGATTCCTATTCTTAGATGGAAAAGAAAATATTTTTATTACTACTGGACAATAAGGCCAGTCAGACTTTGGTTATTAAAAAGCCAATCTTTTATGTAAAAAATGATTCAAACTTGGGGAGGAATGAGAAGTTTTATGTCTCCTTTGGTCTCCTGCATTTTTCTTTTCAAGATTATGGTTTTACTGTTATGCTTCATATATTTCTCATGTCAATCAGTTTAGGGAATAACAATTGCAGAAAAATGTGCTCTAATGCGGGGTCAATATCTCGGGTTTGAACTGTTGGATTTCTCTCAAATTTTTATATGTTGTTTGAAACCTAGCTACGCCAAATATAAAAGGTTAGATTGAGTAAATCTTTTTTGGTTCTAAATTTATTCATGTCTGAGTGTGGGTCTATCCAAAGGCAGCAAGAAGATATTTTGGGGGATTTTATTTTCAAAGTTTTGTTTATTGAATCTGATTTTAGTGTGTGATCTTGAAGGTTGTAGATGCCCCTTGAAGAAACTCAGTTGAGTGATTGATTCCTCCTGAGTTTTCCAAAGTGTGGCTCTACATCATTTTTGGTATCAGAGCTTGAGAGTTGCAGGTTGTGAAGTTATATGTTGAACCCCCCCGATCAAGATTCTTCAATAAGGTCAAACAAGATGGTGACCAATGTAGAGTTAGCGAAGAAAGTTGAGGAGCAAGAAGAACTTCTCTAGAAAGAGAATAGAGAGTTGAAGAGGACAGTGAAGAAGATGAAATATCTGAGAACGAGAAGCCATTTTTTAAACCTTTAAAGGCTTTGGGAGGAAAATTTGTTGAGTTGCCGATGTTTATAGGAAAGATGGATGCTGAATTAGTATTGGAATGGATTGAAGCTCTAGAGAATCATTTTGAATGTGAGAAAGTTTTAGAATCACAACAAGTTAAATTAGCTAAATCTAGAATGAAGGGAGCAGCCCTTACATGGTGGAATTTTGTGCAAGAAGAAAGGGTAAAAGAGGATAAAAGGAAGATTTTTTCATTGAAGAAGATGGTGTCAATGATAAGAGAGACGTATCTCCCTAAAGACTATGAGGTACAGTTGCATCAGAAGAGGCAGAATCTCAGACAAAGGGATATGGATGTCTGTACTTATACAGAAGAATTTCAGAAGTTAAGTCTAAGGTCAAAATTTGCAGAACCTGAGAGTATCAAGGTAGCAAGATACCTAAATGGTTTGAGGATGAACATACAAGAAGAGTTGCAGTTGCTAAGTCCTAACACTATAGCTAAGTGCTATCAGCTAGCTTTGAAGGTGGAAGAGAAAATCAAAAGGAGACAAGAAAATAACAACAGAGGTAGAGGAAGGTAGCCATTTAGAGGAAGAGGTACATTTAGAGGAAGAAGTCCAAATTTTCAACCACAAACAGAGCTGCATAATGAAGTTAACAAGTTTGATAATTTTAGAGGAAGTTTTAGAGGTAGAAGGCCAAATTTCAAAGGAAGATCACCAGGAAGGATGAATGGACCAATAAGATGCTACAACTGTAATCAGGAAGGTCATATGGCACACAAATGCCCAGAAAAAGCAAGCTCTAGTACTCATGGCAAAAAGAGAATACACCTGGCACAAGAAGCAGATTTACAAGAAGATTCAGAAAGTTATGGTTATCTAGAAAAGGGGGAAGCACTTATGATGAGAAGAACACTATTGAAAATGCCTATCAAAGAAGAACCACCACAAAGGAAGTCCATTTTCAGAACTACCTGTAAATCTGGAGGAAAAGTTTGTAAGGTACTAGTAGACTCTGGTTCTACAAAAAAATTTGTGTCTCTTGAAATGGTGGAAAAGTTAAAGCTACCAAGAATACAACACCCGTATCCTTACAAAGTATCTTGGTTAAATAAAGGACAACAGACTATAGTAGAAGAGCAAGCTTGGGTGGAATTTTAGATTGGAGCCTATAAAGATAGATTATTGTTTGATATTGTTAATATGGATGCATGCCATTTACTTTTTGGCAGACCACGGCAATATGATCTCAAGGCACATCATGATGGAGTGAAGAATACGTATACCATTACAAAAAATGGAAAGGTCATTGAATTGATACCTTTAGTTGAGCCAAATCAAGAAGAATCAAAAGCTGCAGAAGCCAAAGTTATGGTGATGGGTAAGAAAGAATTTTTGAAAGAGGTGAAAGGAAAGAAGTGTCCACTCTTTGCACTGGTTCCTGTACTCAAAAATAAATTATAGAATGATGCTGAAAATCAGACTGAGGAAGAAAATTCAGAGATAGAGTCTTCAAACTTGAAGGTGGAAGTGACAGAAAAGAAGAAGGAAAAGGTGCCTGAAGAAGTGGAACCAATTCTAGACAAGTACAAAGAAATTATAGCTGATGGAATACCAAGAAGTCTCCCACCAGTGTGAGAAATCAGTCATTGTATTGATCTCATACCAGGATCAACATTACCCAACAAGGCGGCATATAAGCTAACACCACAACAAAATGAAGAAATGGCAAGACAAATTGAAGAGTTGCTTGAGGCTGGTTTGATTGGTAAAAGTTTAAGCCCATGCACAGTACCTACAGTCCTAGCACCAAAGGAAGAAGGAACATGGAGACTATGCACAGATTCAAGAGCACTAAACAAGATCACTATAAGGTACAGATTTCCAATGCCTAGAATAGAAGATTTACTAGATTATTTAGAGAAGGCAAGATATTTTTCAAAGATTTATTTAAAAAGTGGGTATCATCAGATAAGAATTAGGCCAGGAGATGAATGGAAAACAACATTTAAGATAAATGAGGGATTATATGAATGGAAGGTAATGCCATTTGGATTCTCTAACGCTCCTAGTACATTTACGAGGCTGATGAATGAAGTTTTGAAAATTTTACAGGAAAGTTTGTGATAGTGTATCTAGATGACATTTTGGTTTTCAGCGAAACAAAAGAGGAGCATCTGAAACACATAGATTTGGTGTTGAGAAGGTTACAAGAGGAAAGGTTAATGATCAATATGGAGAAATGTAGTTTTATGCGAGAGGAACTAACATACCTTGGCTTTGTGATCTCAAAAGGAATGCTCAAGATGGATCAAGATAAGGTTATCAAAAAGTTTATCAAAAATTTCAGTTTGATTTGTGCACCTATTTTGAATACTATAAAAGGAGGGCAGAAGTGTAAATTTGTTTGGACAGCTGAAGCCAATAAAGCCTTTGAACTTCTTAAGCAAAAAGTGGCCCAACAACCAGTCCTTGCATTTCCTGATTTTAATAAAGTCTTTCAAATAGAATGTGATGCAAGCAACATAGCCATAGGAGGTGTTCTTAGTCAAGAGGACAGACCTGTAGCCTTTTTCAGTGAGAAGCTCAATGAAGCCAAATAGAGATATTCATCATACGATTTGGAAATGTATGCCCTTGTTCAAACCCTAAAGAAATGGAGACACTATTTGCTACCCAAGGAATTCATTGTATACACAGATAACCAAGCACTTAGTTTCATAAATAGTCAAGAGAAATTGAATCATAGGCACATGAAATAGGTAGAGACATTGCAAGCATTCACGTTTTCTATTAAGCACAAGAAGGGAGTAACAAATAAGGTTGCTGATGCATTAAGCAGGAGAACTTTAACTACGTCACAAATTCAGTTGGAAACTATAGGCATTTCAAATCTGAAAGGTATGTATGTTGATGATGCTGATTTCAAGGACATCTATCAGGCATGTATTAATTTGGATGAGAGGTACAATAGTGAATATTCTGATTTTCTACTTCAAGAAGGATTATTGTTCAAGGGAGGACAACTTTGCATCCCAAAGTGTTCAATGAGAGATAATATCATATAGGATAAACATAGTGGAGCATTATCTAGTCATTTTGGACTAGATAAGACCTTAGAGCTGGTTCGTAGAAACTATTTTTGGCCAAAGTTACAAAAGGATGTGAGGAAATTTTTGGAAGAATGCACCATTTGTCAGAAAAGTAAAGGTAAAAGTACCAACGCAGGATTTTATCAGCCCTTACCTATTCCTTCATGACCATGGGAAAGTATTAGTATGGATTAGAACTTAGAAGGGGTTTGATAGCATTTTTGTTGTTGTGGATAGGTTCAGTAAAATGTCACGTTTCTTACCATGTAAATCCACCAAAGATGCATCATACATTGCAGATTTATTCTTCAAGGAGATAGTGCGAATTCATGGATTACCACTAAATATTGTTTTAGACAGAGATGGCAGATTTGTGGGTCATTTTTGGAGGACCCTTTGGAAGAAACTTGGCACAAATTTGTCTTTTTCATCTGCATATCACCCACAAACCGATGGCCAAACAGAAGTTGTCAACAGATCTTTGGGAAACTTATTAAGGTGCCTTACAAAACAACATGGAGAAAAGTGGGATTTCGTACTTGCTAAGGCTGAATTCTCATACAATGATACAGTGAATAGAAGTACAGGGAAATCTCCATTTCAGATTGTGTATGGTACACATCCAAGAGGAATTCTCGAGTTGAGGGAACTTCCAAATACTTTTCCAAGTAGTTCACATGCTGAAGAATTTGCTGAAGCTATTAAAGAGGTCCAAGATCAAGTCAAGTTGCAGCTACAAAATTCAAATCAGAAGTACAAAGAAGTTGCTGATTAGAAAAGAAGAGAAGTACAATTCAAAGTTGGTGATTTAGTATGGGCATATTTGAAGAAAGAAAGGTTACCCCAAACGAAGAATAAAAAGTTACTACCTAAGAAGGTTGGTCCTTGTCAAATTCTAGAAAAATATGGACATAATGCATACAAAATTCAGTTACATAAAGACATTGGTATTTCACCCATATTCAATGTTTGTGATCTCACACGATACAAAGGTTCTGAAACACAAGCCGTACATGAAGATTCAGTAACAGAAGATCTGCAACAAGTACCTAAACCAGCACCACCTCAATTGGAAAAAATCCTAGATATAAAAATAAAGAAGACTCGTAGATGACAATACACTCAGTATTTAGTCAAATGGAAGAACAAGCCAGTGACAGAGGCTATCTGGATGGATGAGAAACAAATCAACAATTATGGTTCATCCGTTCAAGATCTCATCTCAAGTGGACTTGAGATTCTTTCTACAGGGGAGTATGCTGTAGTAGCAGAGCGAAAAATATGATAAGTAATGTTTTACATTTTCTGTGTGTTTTAAATTTAAATGTTTTCAATAATTTCCTACATGTGGTGGCATACTTGGAGTAGCAATTCGATGAGCTCTCCAGATATAGCCACCTAGGACTAGGTGTGTGGATTTTAAAATTAGAATAGTTGTGATGTGAATATCAGGATTTAACTGTGTGATTTTGAGTCAAACTCGATGACCCATGTTTCATGAGTAGTGATTCAACATGAATCCATCTCTCATGAGAATAAATGAAACACTTAGCACTCATTGGATCTAGGTGATGCTCACAGGGGTGAAGCACCGGGACTTCCCGGGAGGTCACCCATCCCAGTACTACTCCAGCCTGAGCGCGCTTAACTACGGAGTTTCCTCCACAGTTAAACCCAAAGCTTGCAACCCCATTTGCAAAACCTTCACCAAGTGTTGTGCCTTATGAACCATTCATTAGAAAGCCCCTTAAGCTCATCAATTGATAAGTAGGAGATGATTTCCACAGCTAGTCAAATTGTGATGTGAATATCAGGATTTAACTGTGTGATTTTGAGTCAAACTCGATGACCCATGTTTCATGAGTAGTGATTCAACATGAATCCATCTCTCATGAGAATAAATGAAACACTTAGCACTCATTGGATCTAGGTGATGCTCACAGGGGTGAAGCACCGGGACTTCCCGGGAGGTCACCCATCCCAGTACTACTCCAGCCTGAGCGCGCTTAACTACGGAGTTTCCTCCACAGTTAAACCCAAAGCTTGCAACCCCATTTGCAAAACCTTCACCAAGTGTTGTGCCTTATGAACCATTCATTAGAAAGCCCCTTAAGCTCATCAATTGATAAGTAGGAGATGATTTCCACAGCTAGTCAAATTGTGATGTGAATATCAGGATTTAACTGTGTGATTTTGAGTCAAACTCGATGACCCATGTTTCATGAGTAGTGATTCAACATGAATCCATCTCTCATGAGAATAAATGAAACACTTAGCACTCATTGGATCTAGGTGATGCTCATAGGGGTGAAGCACCGGGACTTCCCGGGAGGTCACCCATCCCAGTACTACTCCAGCCTGAGCGCGCTTAACTACGGAGTTTCCTCCACAGTTAAACCCAAAGCTTGCAACCCCATTTGCAAAACCTTCACCAAGTGTTGTGCCTTATGAACCATTCATTAGAAAGCCCCTTAAGCTCATCAATTGATAAGTGGGAGATGATTTCCACAGCTAGTCAAATTGTGATGTGAATATCAGGATTTAACTGTGTGATTTTGAGTCAAACTCGATGACCCATGTTTCATGAGTAGTGATTCAACATGAATCCATCTCTCATGAGAATAAATGAAACACTTAGCACTCATTGGATCTAGGTGATGCTCACAGGGGTGAAGCACCGGGACTTCCCGGGAGGTCACCCATCCCAGTACTACTCCAGCCTGAGCGCGCTTAACTACGGAGTTTCCTCCACAGTTAAACCCAAAGCTTGCAACCCCATTTGCAAAACCTTCACCAAGTGTTGTGCCTTATGAACCATTCATTAGAAAGCCCCTTAAGCTCATCAATTGATAAGTAGGAGATGATTTCCACAGCTAGTCAAATTGTGATGTGAATATCAGGATTTAACTGTGTGATTTTGAGTCAAACTCGATGACCCATGTTTCATGAGTAGTGATTCAACATGAATCCATCTCTCATGAGAATAAATGAAACACTTAGCACTCATTGGATCTAGGTGATGCTCACAGGGGTGAAGCACCGGGACTTCCCGGGAGGTCACCCATCCCAGTACTACTCCAGCCTGAGCGCGCTTAACTACGGAGTTTCCTCCACAGTTAAACCCAAAGCTTGCAACCCCATTTGCAAAACCTTCACCAAGTGTTGTGCCTTATGAACCATTCATTAGAAAGCCCCTTAAGCTCATCAATTGATAAGTAGGAGATGATTTCCACAGCTAGTCAAATTGTGATGTGAATATCAGGATTTAACTGTGTGATTTTGAGTCAAACTCGATGACCCATGTTTCATGAGTAGTGATTCAACATGAATCCATCTCTCATGAGAATAAATGAAACACTTAGCACTCATTGGATCTAGGTGATGCTCACAGGGGTGAAGCACCAGGACTTCCCGGGAGGTCACCCATCCCAGTACTACACCCCTGTGAGCATCACCTAGATCCAATGAGTGCTAAGTGTTTCATTTATTCTCATGAGAGATGGATTCATGTTGAATCACTACTCATGAAACATGGGTCATCGAGTTTGACTCAAAATCACACAGTTAAATCCTGATATTCACATCACAATTTGACTAGCTGTGGAAATCATCTCCTACTTATCAATTGATGAGCTTAAGGGGCTTTCTAATGAATGGTTCATAAGGCACAACACTTGGTGAAGGTTTTGCAAATGGGGTTGCAAGCTTTGGGTTTAACTGTGGAGGAAACTCCGTAGTTAAGCGCGCTCAGGCTGGAGTAGTACTGGGATGGGTGACCTCCCGGGAAGTCCTGGTGCTTCACCCCTGTGAGCATCACCTAGATCCAATGAGTGCTAAGTGTTTCATTTATTCTCATGAGAGATGGATTCATGTTGAATCACTACTCATGAAACATGGGTCATCGAGTTTGACTCAAAATCACACAGTTAAATCCTGATATTCACATCACAATTTGACTAGCTGTGGAAATCATCTCCTACTTATCAATTGATGAGCTTAAGGGGCTTTCTAATGAATGGTTCATAAGGCACAACACTTGGTGAAGGTTTTGCAAATGGGGTTGCAAGCTTTGGGTTTAACTATGGAGGAAACTCCGTAGTTAAGCGCGCTCAGGCTGGAGTAGTACTGGGATGGGTGACCTCCCGGGAAGTCCCGGTGCTTCACCCCTGTGAGCATCACCTAGATCCAATGAGTGCTAAGTGTTTCATTTATTCTCATGAGAGATGGATTCATGTTGAATCACTACTCATGAAACATGGGTCATCGAGTTTGACTCAAAATCACACAGTTAAATCCTGATATTCACATCACAATTTGACTAGCTGTGGAAATCATCTCCTACTTATCAATTGATGAGCTTAAGGGGCTTTCTAATGAATGGTTCATAAGGCACAACACTTGGTGAAGGTTTTGCAAATGGGGTTGCAAGCTTTGGGTTTAACTGTGGAGGAAACTCCGTAGTTAAGCGCGCTCAGGCTGGAGTAGTACTGGGATGGGTGACCTCCCGAGAAGTCCCGGTGCTTCACCCCTGTGAGCATCACCTAGATCCAATGAGTGCTAAGTGTTTCATTTATTCTCATGAGAGATGGATTCATGTTGAATCACTACTCATGAAACATGGGTCATCGAGTTTGACTCAAAATCACACAGTTAAATCCTGATATTCACATCACAATTTGACTAGCTGTGGAAATCATCTCCTACTTATCAATTGATGAGCTTAAGGGGCTTTCTAATGAATGGTTCATAAGGCACAACACTTGGTGAAGGTTTTGCAAATGGGGTTGCAAGCTTTGGGTTTAACTGTGGAGGAAACTCCGTAGTTAAGCGCGCTCAGGCTGGAGTAGTACTGGGATGGGTGACCTCCCGGGAAGTCCCGGTGCTTCACCCCTGTGAGCATCACCTAGATCCAATGAGTGCTAAGTGTTTCATTTATTCTCATGAGAGATGGATTCATGTTGAATCACTACTCATGAAACATGGGTCATCGAGTTTGACTCAAAATCACACAGTTAAATCCTGATATTCACATCACAATTTGACTAGCTGTGGAAATCATCTCCTACTTATCAATTGATGAGCTTAAGGGGCTTTCTAATGAATGGTTCATAAGGCACAACACTTGGTGAAGGTTTTGCAAATGGGGTTGCAAGCTTTGGGTTTAACTGTGGAGGAAACTCCGTAGTTAAGCGCGCTCAGGCTGGAGTAGTACTGGGATGGGTGACCTCCCGGGAAGTCCCGATGCTTCACCCCTGTGAGCATCACCTAGATCCAATGAGTGCTAAGTGTTTCATTTATTCTCATGAGAGATGGATTCATGTTGAATCACTACTCATGAAACATGGGTCATCGAGTTTGACTCAAAATCACACAGTTAAATCCTGATATTCACATCACAATTTGACTAGCTGTGGAAATCATCTCCTACTTATCAATTGATGAGCTTAAGGGGCTTTCTAATGAATGGTTCATAAGGCACAACACTTGGTGAAGGTTTTGCAAATGGGGTTGCAAGCTTTGGGTTTAACTGTGGAGGAAACTCCGTAGTTAAGCGCGCTCAGGCTGGAGTAGTACTGGGATGGGTGACCTCCCGGGAAGTCCCGGTGCTTCACCCCTGTGAGCATCACCTAGATCCAATGAGTGCTAAGTGTTTCATTTATTCTCATGAGAGATGGATTCACGTTGAATCACTACTCATGAAACATGGGTCATCGAGTTTGACTCAAAATCACACAGTTAAATCCTGATATTCACATCACAATTTGACTAGCTGTGGAAATCATCTCCTACTTATCAATTGATGAGCTTAAGGGGCTTTCTAATGAATGGTTCATAAGGCACAACACTTGGTGAAGGTTTTGCAAATGGGGTTGCAAGCTTTGGGTTTAACTGTGGAGGAAACTCCGTAGTTAAGCGCGCTCAGGCTGGAGTAGTACTGGGATGGGTGACCTCCCGGGAAGTCCCGGTGCTTCACCCCTGTGAGCATCACCTAGATCCAATGAGTGCTAAGTGTTTCATTTATTCTCATGAGAGATGGATTCATGTTGAATCACTACTCATGAAACATGGGTCATCGAGTTTGACTCAAAATCACACAGTTAAATCCTGATATTCACATCACAATTTGACTAGCTGTGGAAATCATCTCCTACTTATCATTAGAATAGTTGTTTTAATTTGTAGTTGTGCTAAATAATTAAAGAGAATTCCATCAAATACTAGCGACAGATAATAGGTAGTTACAAGAATACCCATGATTGTTGCATGGTATTGATGGTAAAATGTCTTTTAGATTCCTATTCTTAGCAGTTACAAGAATATCCATGATTGCTGCATGGTATTGATGGTAAAACATCTTTTAGATTCCTATTCTTAGCAGTTACAAGAATATCCATGATTGCTGCATGGTATTAATGATTCCTATTCTTAGTAGTTACAAGAATATCCATGATTGTTGCATGGTATTGATGGTAAAACGTCTTTCAGATTCCTATTCTTAGATGGAAAAGAAAACATTTTTATTATTACTGGACAGCAAGGCCAGTCAAACTTTGGTTATTAAAAAGCCAATCTTTTATGTAAAAAATGATTTAAACTTGGGGAGGAATGGGAAGTTTTATGTCTCCTTTGGTCTGCTACATTTTTTTTTTCAAGATTATGGTTCTACTATTATGCTTCATATATTTCTCATGGCAATCAGTTTAGGGAATAACAATTGCAGAAAAATGTACTCTGATGCGGGGTCAATATCACAGGTTTGAACCATTGGATTTCTCTCAAATTTTTATATGTTGTTTGAAACCTAGTTATACCAAATATCGACGGTTAGATTGAGTAAATATTTTCTAGTTTGAAAGTTATTCATGTCTAAGTGCAGGTCTATCCGAAGGCAACAAGAAGATATTTTGGGGGATTTATTTTCAGAAAAAATGTGCTCTGATGCGGGGTCAATATATCAGGTTTGAACTGTTGGATTTCTCTAAAAATTTTCAATGTTGTTTGAAACCTAGTTATGCCAAATATCAATGGTTGGATTGAGTAAATCTTTTCTGGTTTGAAAGTTATTCATGTCTGATTGCGGGTCTATCCGAAGGCAGCAAGAAGATATTTTGGGGGATTTTATTTTCAAAGTTTTGTTTATTGAATCTGATTTTAGTGTGTGATCCTGAAGGTTGTAGATGCCCCTTGAAGCAACTCAATTGACTTATTCCTCTTGATTTTTCTAAGGTGTGGCTCTGCATCAGAAATGGTATTCAACTGGTACCTCAATCTCCCCCCATCATCAATAAGGGATTGGAACTCTTTTGAGAGCATTTTTTTGGAACAATTCAAGATCTATGTTGATCTAGCTCTTCTATATCATTAGTTCATCTCAATTAAAATGGATCCCGATGAGACTATTTCATAGTTCAATTATCACTTCTATGGGATGTATAAAAGAATGGAGTATCCATACACTGTACCATAGGAGGCTGCCATCTAGGTCTATTTTGGATCAATGGATTCATTAACTTCTATTTTTCTAAGAAGGCTTCCACCTAGAGACATTGATACCATTGAAAAGGTTTTCAAAGAGGCTATTACACTCACAAGTTAAGTTACTGCTACTCCAATGCCAACGATTACATATTTTGGATATGGGTCTCAAAAGACTGCTTTCTTTGAGCAAAAGGCAGTTGCATCCATTGAAGTAGAAAGCAATATGGCTAGAGAGCTTAAGGCCATGAAGAAGACGATGTCTCTTTTATCCAATGAACTTGTGAGAATAAATTTGAATTCTTCAAGAGACAAAGGCAATCAGCCAAGACAACTTGCTACCCAGAACAATTATTCTCAAAATCAGAGTGGAAATTTTGGCCTTTACAACAACATCAACAATGAGAATAATGGTATTACAGGAATGAGTCCAAATAAAAATGGGTATGGGCACAATGATGTTTCGGATCAGCCTCCCCAAATCATGCAGAAAACAACCTTTGCAATTTAGTGCAATGATATTTGAATCACATGATGAGTCCACAAGAGAAAAACTTGATGAAGATGATCAAGAGGAGTTTGTGTTCCCATTCAATCAAGAAATTCTTCCAAGTGTTGATGTCACAATAAGTGTGGATATGCCAAGAAATCTTGAGGGTGTAGGAAAGTTTGAAGTTCCAAAACTCCATGAAGTTGCAAAAGATGATGGAAATGTAGAAGATCCCAAGGTTGGTGAGATTTTTGAATCAGAAAGTCATCAAGAAGAAGATACCAGTTCTTCCTACTATGATATTGATTCCCCATTGGGTAAAGATAAGATATCTCCCTCAAAACAAGATTTTTCATTAGAAGAGATGGATAGAGTGTTCAATTTGGTCTCAAGCTTGACTAAGGAAATGTCTATTTGTGGGTATTCCACATGCATATCAAACCATGCAATAACTAAGTCATGTAGGATCCATCCATTTGGGTTCCATTCAGAAGAAAGCTGTCCTAATTTCTTGTTAGCTTGGGAGATCGCAATGGAGGGAAAGTATGATTTTGAACAAACTTCTTTGAGATATGAGGTAGAAAACATCTTGGTCGATGATAGTAATGAATCCTATAATTTGAAAGGGAGGTTGGGAATTGAGTTTCCAAGTCCAAGGGAGCCTAAAGAGGAATTGAAAGTATTTCCATGTGCATGTGAAGTGGTGTACCATGAGATGAGACCACCAGAAGGAGAAATTACAATGTGTGAGTGTACCCCTATGGTGGGGGACTTGCTAGATCAGGTGATATCTTTCCATTATCCCTCTCAGTTTGATGATTTTCATTTTGAATATGATGCTAAAGGTAAGAGAACTTGTTTGTGGATTAATCATGGCCATAAAGAGTTACCACAACTTCTAATTTGGTGTGATTTGTGCTCTGAATTTGAACCAAGATTGTCCAGACTTTATTTTTCTAAGTACAAAGACAAGTCAGCATTTTTGAGAACTATATGGGGTGGCTCATTACTATTGCACATAATGAGAAATCTACTAATAACTACCCCACATTGTTATTATTCGAGTTTTTTTGTAAATAAGTTTTTGCTTTTGTTTTTTGTAGTCTTTTTTGTATTTCTAGTTAGGTGTTGCATTTTTTTTTTCAGTCATGTGTTTTCTTTTAAAGTTATGTCAGTCCTAGGGGGTAAGATTTACTTGGGATTTTTCTCAAGACTTTACTAAACCACTCTTTGATTTCAATTTTAGGAATAGGTATTTCTTTGTCAAAACATTTGGATGATTGTGTGTCTTATACCAATCGAGCAATCGACATTTCTTGTGGAAATAGGGGACTTTCAGTTTGGAAATCATAAGTCTGGACCAACAAGTTCTCAACACTTTGCAAATTTAAAGATTTGATTGCTGTTGAATTGAAGTCAAAGATGACAAGAAATGATCCAAACTCTGACTAGTTCAAATAGGAGGGGTCTCCTCAAAAGGTTACTAAGATCATTGTTTGTCGTGAGAGTTTCTTAAAAAGTTCTAAAAGTGGAACGCAAGGGATGTTCATAAGAGATCGAATCCAAGAAATGAAACTGATGTTTTGACTACATAATCTAAGCATAGTCAGGATATAGAATTCAAAAAAAAGAAAGAAAGAAAGAAAAGAAGATAGTGTTAAGACTGAAGGATTTTGAAGATCTGAAATGGCTAAAGATATGTTGCAAAACAAAGTGTCTTGTATTCAAAAGTACTATATCATCAAAAGTAACATGTTGAATGACATGGAGCAATTATGCAAAAGGCCAAAAATTAAAAGAACATGACATCCTGCCAAGAGCCCTCGAACTGATTCTCTCATCTGGTCAAGCAATTGATTGATAAAGAGCCTTTGTGGAGATTCTGAATGAATGAGCTGAAAGGAGTGGAAGATAATTTTGAGTTGTCAGAAAACTCTGATTAATTGCATCCTAACGCATCAAAGGGAACAAATACACAATGCACACACTAAGTTTGAAGGTTTCGGCTTCTGAGAGTTTGATTGCAAAGTCATCTAAAATACGCTCTAGGTGTTCAAAATTTGGTTGGTGTTTAACACCCGTCAGAGGAATGTTTTCTGATGAAGAAATGCCTTGGTCATTTCTTCTTTTTTTCAGGGCTATTTTTTGTGGTGTCCACAACACACGCCCCATTCCTTACTAGGAATGGGGACCCCCTACTTTTTTTGACTCTCGAACTCATAGTTCAAGAGTCGAGAAAAGAAAAATCGGTTAAATAAGTTGGAAAGTTGAGTCCAAAAATCACCAAAAAACAAAAAAATAATTCAAAAAAAAAATTGAAAAAAAAAATAAAAAAAGAAAAAAAAGAAAAAAAAATTCAAATGCACCACCAAGGGCCGCACGCTCCAAAAGCCACACACACATGCCCGTAAAGGCCAAGCGCGCTGCCAAGAGGAGAGCACGCACACCCATAAAGGCTATGCGCACTGCCAAAGGGCAGCGCGCATGCCCATAAAGGTCATGCGTGCCACCAAGAGGAGCTCGCGCGCACCCATAAAAGCTGCGCGTGCCGCCAAAGGCAGCATGCGCATGCCCATAAAGGCTGCTCGCACCGCCAAAGGGCAGTGCACGCTCCCCCATAAAGGCCGTGTGCGCCACCAAGAGGAGCGTGTGCGTGTAAAGGCCACACGCACTGCCAAGAAGGGCTATGCACCCAAAGCATGCATGCACATGACCAAGGCATCTCGTGCGTATTTGTGCTGTGCATTTCCAAAGCACCATGCATCTTTGCCAAGTTGCCCTTTCACCTCCAATTTTGTTTGAGTAGCCATTAGAGAGGTTTAAAATATATCATTTAAGTATAAGCTGACGTATATTTAATTCCTTATACTTAAGATATATTTTAATATATGTAACAAATCTTTTGAGATAGGTTTCAGGCCTCCCGAAGATAAGGTAAAGATTCTAAGAAATTTCAGGGCTTCAAAAATCTAGACTTAGCCAAATTTCAAGGCTTTAGGATTTCAGATTTAGCCTGATTTCAGAGCTTCAAAATTTTAGACTTAGCCAGATTTCAAGATTCACCTACATTTTTGTTTGAATGGCTAGTGTGTCTTTACTATGCATTGTTAACTCTACAGACCAATGTTTGCTTCTTTTGTAGGTAAAAATGACATCCTCAACTTGTCGAGATCATAACTTTCAACTCGGGCCTCGAAATTCAAAACCGCTTACACCATTGGAAAGAAGAACTGAAGATCTAATTTCAATCCCTAAAATAATGAGTCTTTAGCTACCCAATTTTAGGGACCGACAAAGGTTTCGACTTGAAATTTTGAGCGAAAGACCTCCAAAAAGTTCATTTAAAAATGCCTAGAAAATTTGTGAAAAAATATGAAAAAGTTGCAAACATTTGATCATCTTAGATAATCTTGATCACTTGGTTTCTCACCAAGAAGGATTGGACAGGTGGAGAGGAGACAAAGATCAAAGATACAGAGGTAGGACACATAAAGAAAATGAGGTTCCTCATCTTATGCAGCTATTGGGGACAAGATTCAATGCAGGTGCCTTGAGATTTTTGATTGAAGAAGTAGAGGGAGTGCAAGTTTATGAAATTAATTGGCTATAAAGAGGGTGTAAATCATCAAAAAAGGGCATGGAGCATATACAAAAAGTGATCTAAAACCTCATTTGAGCAAAACCCAGAAACTATTTTCAAATTTGAGAACTTTGAATTTTTTTGGCGAATTGAGCTCCGCAACTCCGCAGATGCATAGCTCCGCAGCTCCACAGATCCACAACTCCGCAGATTCGCAAGTCCATAGCTTCGCATTTTCATGTAGCTCTGCAATTTAGAGGTGTGCCGATAGTTGACTGCTAGTTCCAAAAATATCACTTTCCATGCATTGGGAGCACATTCTGATGGCAAGTTTAACACTGACATGTGCCTAGTGAAGGGTCAACTTCTATTTTTGGTGTCTCCATGCACTTCCACTTTGACTGATGGCTTCTTCCTACTTTCTCTCTCATGCTTTCACTATTTTTTACATGTAAAGGGCTCATGCATCCAATTAATGAATAAAATATGGATGGAGTCCCTCTAAGCCCCAGTTAGATTACTAGTTTGTATATATTTACTTTGTGTTAATGTTTTAAAAGAATTTTATTGCATTAAGATATCTCTCACTCTCAACACAAATTGAGGAGATGATTTCTTATAAATGCCCCATTGTAAAATGTAAAAAGGGCCACTATTATTATGCAATAAAATTATGCTTTTGGTGCTAGCATTCAGAATGTAGTTATTCTTGCCTGGATGTGTCATTGTTTTATGGATTTTATTCATGAGATTGTGATTGAGCCAAAGGTTTATTGCGTTGTTTTTGGTTGTGCAATCTTTTAGTTTTGGTGTTTGCTACAGATATATGAATTCTGTTGACATAACAAGCTTGAGAAGAGATCACCCGATTGTGTCTACATAGCTTTTTGTCCCACATGAGTGCACTTTTCATGGCCTTGGGATTTGATGAAGAGTGAAATATCATTCGATTTGTTATAGAGTCTCACCGACGATTGCATCAGTGGATTCTAGGAAGCACTGCTCCTGTTTTCATTGGTTTCCTACCGAACTCTTCAAAGGTTTAACTCGTAGTGTGTTGTGTTCTGTAGTTTATGTCTGTTTAGGAATTTCAATTTCAAGTTATTTAATTTCATGTTATTTTCTTTCGGTTTCTTATTTTCTTTGCTAATCCCCCTATTAGAATAGGACCTCATAGTAGCTGCATTGTTAGAATTGCATTCATTGGAAAACAGAAAATACAAAAATATTGTTCTTTTGGTGTGATATTTTGAGACAGTGAACAGATTTTACTTGATTTCAAGGTAAAAGAGTTTTTGGAACCATTAAAGGCATCCTCGTGAACATTCACATTTATCTTCTACTAAGTGGATTTTGGTACATCGCAAGACAAACACTGAACCTTGGAGTGGATCCTCAAAAAGATTTGCTTTTCAAGAGAGGAATTACACTATGGATTCCTGCCGTTGACCTTGTGCAAAACAAACACCCAATAGCCACCTAGATGCTCACTATAATATGTTCCTCTAGGAGGCCTACCACCTTCTTTGATGTTTGGTCTTTTAGATCTCATTTCTTGCACAATTGAGTCAAAGCCTATAACATCTACTATGTTCAAATTTTGGAGTACAATAACTTCTAAATTCTTTACAATCTTCCTTCATTCTTCTAGAGTAAGTGCTTCAAATTTAGTCACCATTTCCATATCAATTTCTTGTATAATTTCCTTAGAGTCAACACTCAAGTTTTGTGCCTTCTTCTGGTATCCAGTTCAGTAATATTGTTAGAGAAACTATTTGAAGGCTACTAACTTTATAAAATCATCATCTTCAACAAATTATTTTTATATTTTTATCCTTACATCTATATGGAAAAATCCCTTTATTTCTTCTATGGTAATATTTGATAATGGCGAACTTAGCACTTGGAGGGGATAGGAGTTAGCAACTCCTCTGGTACATAGATATAATTATCCTCCTCATATTCTTCTTTAGGAAAATCTTCCTTTGGTTCTTGATCTCTGGATGGGGCAATCATTACACTACTAAAGGCTCCCTTTTCTTCAACTATAAAGTCATGATGTCTTCATGATGGTGAAAGTAGTGTAGGTGGTTTCAAATATTGTGGGGAAGGGGTTCTTCCATTAGGATCTTTAATCTCTTTCATGTTGTAGATAACTTGTGCACCTGTACCTCTAGCTCAGTATATTTTGATAAACCATCATTTTAGTGTCATTCATAAGCCTCTTAGCTATGTTTGCATCCTGATATTTTTCCTTTTTTGGCCCCTTTCTTACTGAGGAATCATATAAGAAGCCTTTAATAAAAAATCTAAATCTTATGCATCCTCCACAATATAAAATATAAAATATAAAATATTGAAGTTTAGTAAAACTTATAACTTTTTAAAAAAATTATTTTTCTTATACTAATTTATATGTGATCAGTATACATATTTGAAATTCATTTTTTTATTTTGACAAAAGTGAAATTATGATGTCTATGTACAAGAGGTTTTAAAAATTAAGTTAATAGCTAATTAATACTTAATAATTGAAAACAATATTTGATTAAAAATTTGAGGAAAAATAATCTCACCAATCTTTAGTGTGATAGGTGACATCATTTAAAAGTATTTGCATAAGTTCATTTATTTGTGTTAAATTATGGTGTCAATACATGAGTGTGGTATGGTCCCAAAATACACATTTTGAAGGTTTTAAATATTCACATAAAAACAAATTGTCATATGGGTATTCAAATAGATTACATATTTGTAAAGTAGACTCTAAAAACTACAATATTTATTATTAAAGTTTTCTAATATTCAATCTCTAAGTGCCTCAAATTTTGACATTAATTGATTAGAAATTCTAACCATAGGAAAATACTTCCACATTTTTCCCAAAAGTGAGACTCAACCTCTTGCACTAACCCTATTACCTTGTCTGCTCAATTTTTAGATTTTCTTTGTTTCTGGATTGTAATATTATGCCTTTTGTACATACTTAGTGCATGTGTAATAATAATCATCAATCTTCTATTGCCTTGTAGATATTGTTAACTTAGATCTACACTCAAATTCTTAGCCATTATAACAATAACCATCAAATTTAGGAGTGACATTATACTTAGCCATCTTGATCTTGGATAAAATGTCTATGTGACCCAATTTTCTACAATGATAACATGTTGGCTTCTTCAATTTTGGAGTTTCATAAACATTTCTATTCTCTTCTTTCTTTGATGATTCCTCTTTCTCAGTTATAGAGTGCTTGTTATAGCCTAGTCCACTAGTATCTCTTAATCTTCTCCAATTTTTAATTATTGATTCAATTTTCTTGTACTTATTTTAAATCTCTTAATCCTTTAATTGGTTTATTTGTTAGTATTCATCACATTTATTAGTTGCTCAGCTTCTAATCTCAATCCAAAAATCTCTTCATCTTTCTACCAATCTCATGATTGACACTAGGGGTTCACTTTACCATATCATAGTGGTTTTTGTCAACATTTTGTTAGGATTAACCACAAACAAAAACAATAGTTATATGAAAATATAACCAATATCAAAAAATAATAGATCATAGAGAAGAGAACACAAGATACAAATATTTAATGGGGTTCACCCAATTCATAGGTTGCGTCCACAAACAATTCTAGTATTATTATTATCCAGTGATTACAATCTACAATTCCTTACAACTCAATGCTGCCATAAGAGGCTATAATATCACCATTTATTATGAAATCTCTAACCCTAATCCAATTTATACAAGATTTTTTAAACTTAAAAAATTAGGGCTAGAATAAGTCATCTAATAGAAAATAGTAGCTGATACCTTTTACAATATAAGTTTGTTTGGCTTCAGGGGTGCTGCCATTGAAAACCACTATAGGGGCATTGTCCCTTGACACCATCTTGCCCCAAACCCTTGTAGAAATAATCTGGCGAGAAATCACACCAAATAAACCTTAAAGTTTAAGTAGGCTCCTCATCATTATAATCTCCCACTTGGAGATTGATCAAACTCCACAATAATAACCTTTCACTTAGAGACTAATCATAGCACAACTAAACCTATATATCCCACTAGAATACCAAACCACCTTGGATTATGTTGTTATTTTATTTTGTTAGCCTAGAAGACCAACCCAAGCTAAAGAGGGGTTCACCTTCTCTCTTGTTACTACCTTGGTAAACATATCTATTGGATTATCATCTATATGTATTTTCTCTAGCTTTAACTGTCCATCATCCAAAACTAACTGAGTGAAATGGTACCACAACTATATGTATTTTGTCTTTTAGTGTAGAGAAGAATTATTTACAAGATGAATGCCACTCTACCTATCTATAAATAAATAATTATTCCTCTATGGATTTCCCAATTCTTCCATGAAGAACTAAAACCATATCAGTTCCTTGGATGCCTCTCTAGTAGGAACATACTCTACCTCTATAGTGGATAAAGCATTAGCCTTTTGTAACAAAGAAATCTAACTCACTATTCTCCCACTAATAATAACTACATAACCTATATTACTCTACCTAGTATCAATATCCCCTACCAAATTTGAGTCACCATAGCCTTGTAAATTAGTAGTAAATATCTAGATGACTCAAGCCCTGGATGACTCATATACCTACTAACAACTCCCACTACATGTACAATGTCTTGCCTAGTACATACCATAAGATACATTAGGCTTCCTAAAACTAAAGCATAAGGTACTTTGGACATCTTATCCTCCTATTCTTGTGTCTTTGGACACATCTTTTTAGTCAACTTCAAATGACCAAGTAAAGGTGTGCTTATAGATTTTGCATTCTCCATAAAGAAATGTCACAACACCTTCTCAATATAATCAACCTAAGATAATGTCAATTTTTTGTTCTTTCTATCTTTGTAAATCTTGATACCAAGGATTTGTTTTTCTACCCCCAAATCCTTCATAGAGAATGAATGTGCTAACTATTATTTTAACCCTTTAAAGGGATCCATGTTACACCCACCTACAAGCATATCATCAATGGATAAACATAAAATAATGTAGTTTTCATCATCTAACATCTTAAAATAAATACTATGATTTTAATGACACCTATTGTATCCATGCTTATGCATAAAACTATCAATTTTAGATACCATTGTCGAGGTGCTTGCTTGAAACCATATAATCTTTTCTGCAATTTGTACACTAAGTTCTCCTTACCTTTGACCTGAAATTCCTATGGTTGTACCATATATATATATATATATATATATATATATATATATATATATATTCATCCAAATCTCCATGAAGAAACATTATTTTCACGTCAAGCTACTCCAAATACAAATCTTTAGTAGCCACAATACTTAAAAGAATGCCAATAGAAGTCATTTTAACAAAAAGAAAGAATGTCTGATAAAAATCAATGCCCTTTTTCAGTGCAAAACCTTTTACAACTAACCTAGCTTTAAATCTTTTCTTACCTCCATACTCTTCTTCCAACCTATAAACCCATTTATTTTGTAAATCTCTTTTACCTACAGACAACTTACATAAATCCTATGTCTTATTTTGAGCAAACATTCCATTTCTTCTTTCATTGTAGACTACCATTGAATCTTTGTATCAACCTACATAGCTTCATCATAACATTTAGATTCACTAGCATTAGTTAGTAAAATAAAGTACCAAGGGGGAGAAAATCTTTTTGGAGTTCAACTTAGCCTTGTTAATTGTCTAACATTAATTGGGGTGTTTGGTATTTTTGGTTATAGTTATTTCAAACCATGAGGAACTACTCTAACATCAACTTTTGGAGTATTATCCAACACTACATAATCATTTTCTTTCTTCACAGGTTGTTGCAAGAGATCTTTGTACAACACTTTCTCATTAAATATGACATCCTTTCTTCTTACAATTATGATTTTCAAAATCCAAAATCCTATAACCAAATTTATCAATGTTGTATCCAACAAATACACATTTCTTTGACTTAGCTTCTAGCTTGGTTCTATTTTCAGAATCTATATTGCAGATATGTCACAATCGAAGGTTTTGAGAAAAGAATAATTCAAATTCTTATCATTACATGCTTCCTCCAGAATATGACATCCCAAAGGAGTAGAGGGAACTCTATTAATCAAATATATAGTAGTATTGACCACCTCCACCCACATATTTAAGGGAATCATAGTATGCAACCTCATGCTCCTTGCATGCTCCATTATTTTCATGTTCATGTGTTCAATCACTCCATTTTCTCATGGAGTCCTTGGAATAGTTTTTCATCTATGAATACCATTAGTGGAGAAATAATCTCTAGATTCATGAGTGAAATACTCACCTCCATTATCAAATCTGAGACATTTTAGTCTCTTACTAGTCTCATTTTCAACCAAGAAGTTCCATTTCTTAAAAGTTTGAAATACATTATATTTTTGTCTAAGGAAATAAACCCATACTTTTCTAGTTGCATCATCGATAAAGGTAACATAATAATGAGTGCCACCAAGGGAAGATACCTAAGATGGTTCCAATACATCTATATACACAAGCTCTAATCTCTCAATTTTCTTTTCCTTCCCACTCTTCACAAAAATTAGTTGCTTTTGTTTTCCATACACACAACTTCCATAGAAATCCATACTGATACATTCCAGACCTAGTAGAACTTTCTTTGACTGAAGTAATTTCATATCTTTCTCACTCATGTGCCCAAGTTGGTTTTGACATAGCATTGTATCAGAATCTATAGGAGCTATTTGTTCTCCTTGCTCAACTGCAATAATTGTTCTTGAACATTCATTTTTCTCTAAAACAATTAAAGTAGAAGGAAAAATATGACTTGTACAATGAAATAAGATGCCTACTTTTATACCTTTTGAGACTTTCCATATTTTATCATTAAAAGTAACTAACCCACCCTCATCACTAAGTTGTCCTACTAAAATTAAATTCCTACTCAACCTTAGAACATGTTTTACCTCATGTAGTAGTCAATGATTCAAATTCTGAAACTTAATCTTAACTTTTCCCTTTCCAACAATCTGACAAATTTCATTATCCTCCAAATAAACAATCCCAAAATCCCCTTGGACATAATCAATAAAATAATCTCTATGGGGTGTACCATGAAATGAAGCCCCATAATCTAAAACCCAAGAATCGTCAACACTTTCTAAAGAAAGAAGTAAAGCATCATCTTCAGATTTGTTACTTACCACATTTGCCTCCTTGTTCCCTTTTGGTTTATCTCCTTCATTATTGTTTTGAGTCCAACAATATTTCTTCTTATGCCTTGGCTTCCCATGGTACCATCAATCTCTTGGTCCTCTGGATTAATACCTCATTCCTTTGATTTTCCTCTTGATTTCCCATGATTTTTAGAATTACTTCATCTCTTAGTCAATTTGCCTCTTCTTTATGTGTTCAAAGAACTTCTTGATGTAGGTCCACCTAAGGTTTTCTTATGTGTTTCCTCACTTAGAATAACACCAATCACATCATCATATTTTAGGGTATTAGATCTTGAAACAAAATTACTCACATCCGTTACCAAGCCATTCCAACTTTCAGACAAAGAACATATAATCAAGAGAATCCAAATTTTTTTTATCAAAACTAATATTCATAGAATATAACTAACTAGTAACCATATTAAACTCATTTAAATGATCTACAACAGATCCACCTTCTGTCATCTTCACATTAAATAAATGCATCATAGGAAATACCTTATTTGAAGCAGAGGGCTTTTCATATAGTGTTGCTAGGGTTTGCATAAACTCTTCTATTGTCTTCTCTTTTGTAATATTAAATGTCACTAATGGTGTAGGCATAATTGAATGCTTCGAAGTACCTTTCTATCTAAAATTTGTGGATCCTCATTTGTCATAGTTTAGTTTTTCTTGGCTTCTCCTTCCAATGGCTTCCATAAATCCTTCTAATAAAGACAATCCTCCATCTACATTTTCCATAACTAAAATTTCTACCCATTAGAATTCTCAACCTTTAGCTTACCTTCATCTACCATCGCTCCCACTCAACTATGAGACCTTCCTATAGAGGATAGCTATAAACAAAAATGATGAAGGTCTAGCTAAGAAAAAAATGATGATGATCTGGCTCTGACACCACTTGTTGGGATTAACCATTGACAAAAGTAATAGTTACATTCAAATATAACCAATATCAAAAAATAATAGATCTTATAGAAGAGAAGAGAAGACACAAATATTTAATGCAGTTCATCAAATCCTTGGGCTATGTCCACAGAAAAAAGGTCTAATATTATTATTATCTAGTGATTTCAATCTATAATCCCTTACAACTCAATACCATTGCAAGAAGCTACAATATCACCATTCATTATGAAATCCATAACCCTGAGTCATTTTATAAAAGTTTTTTTTTCTTGACAAAATTAAGGATAGAATAAATCATCCAGTAGAAAAATAGCAGCCCATGCCTTTTACAATATAAGGTCATTTTTGGCTTCAAGGGCACTACCCCCAAAACCCCTACAAGGGAATTTCCCCTTGACCTTGTTGTGGGGTTGTTGTCCCCAAACTCTTGTAGCAAAAAATTGGGGAGAAACCACATTGAGTAAACCTTAGGCTTGACATCGCAACAAATTTGTATTTGAACATGTTTCTCATCCATTCTTGTATTCCTTTTCCTTTTATCTTATTTTTCCATTCTCTTTTTATCTTTATATTTCTTCTTATGTTTAATGACTTTACACATTCTCACTAATTGAGCTTCTTGTTCTTTCTTCATTAATTTTACCTACTCAGTTAAGGTTTTGTTCTTTTCGATTAGATCTAATATAGCATCTTTAGATTCATCATATAGGCTACCATCTCATAGTTCTTCAAGTTTTTCTATCTAATATTGAGTGTTATTTAATTAATGTGTTAATTCCTTCCTTTTATTTAGTGATTTTTTAGCTTTTGTCTCATTTCACCAATCTCACCCATTGTAATTTTTAACTCAATTATTTAATTCTCAATCACCTTTCAAATCCATAAACCTCCATCCCTACAAATAATTTCTCTCATGTGGTTAAAATTCTTAGCAAGAGATCGAGCTTTAATACCAATTTCTAAAAAATTTGTTGAAAATTTAAGGCGGTAAGGGGGGGCGGGGGGGTCTAGGATGAATTGGTATCTTCTAAAAATTTTAACCCTTAAGACCTTTTTTCCATCTTGATTACTATCTCTGTTTGTGTGCATAATCATAAAAATATTTATTGAATAATAGTAAACAAATTAAGAAACTATAACACTAAATACTAAACACATAACACAAATCACATAATCATCAACACACATGAAACAATGTTTTTATCACAAAAAGTCCTTGGTTAGAGAGAAAATTTTGGTGGGGATGGTACCCACAAATCCTTCACTCCTGCATCATAAAGGGTGATCAGTTAGAGCTTACAAAGTTAACACTTTAGCTGATTTACTTTGTTAGGAGTGAAACATTAAGACCTGCTAAAGTCCTCAATATGCAACTTAATTAGTATTTTAGATCCTTATGGAATGTTCAAAAAATATATCAACAATCATAATTCATCCTTATCTTCAATAACATTAAACCTTTATTTCATTGGCTTACACTTCTCTAGGGATTCATAAATTCATGCATCAATCCAAATACATATTACATTATCATCTCATTGATCTTCATAAACTATTCCTTTCTTGGTAGGATTCAACTACATAGAATTTTGTGCATTTACAAACTCTAGTATGCATCCTATGTCACTCGGTAAACATTAATTGATCTTCTCAATTAAATATGATGTCCTTTGGTGAATAGACTTGCTCAGTCATAACATTTCCTCAATTATTATACAATGTTTGGTGATCTCTATGCTTAGTTATTATACTTCACTAAGATCCATATATGTTCATTGTCTCCATCTATTTGGTAATAAAGTTCACCAAGCTATGTGCCTTGTTCTCACCCACCTTAATCTTCAACATAATTTGTCTCTAATGACAACACTCAATGCATGTAGGAATATCACCAAGTGGTATCTCAACAAGTTATTGTCCCTTGTAGAAGTTGAATCTTAATTCTAGTTGTTTTCAAGCCCTAGATTGATTGTTCTAGAGTAGAAGAGTAAGGATCTAACCTATAGTAGTTGAGGACTTGTGAAAATGGTTAGTGGAAGTATAGTTGGTGATCAAACACTAGTAAAATTTTGGCAAATAAATGACAATGTGACTAAAACGTTTGGTCACAAGACTAGAAAATTTAGTCATGTGAGTAAAAGTGATCAAATTCTAGTAACATTTTGTAATTTATAATTATAACTGATTAAATAAATGACTGATTTGATCATCAGGTAAAATCACAAGGTTAGAGAAAGCTAAGTGACTAAATAAAAGATCAAATAAATAACTAGATTGTTGGCCAATAATAAGTAGTCACCCAAAACAAATGACTAAATGAATGATCATCAATTTTTTAATCATATCATTATTAGTTCACTTCCTTTAATGTCCTTGAATATTAATATTAAAATAGGAATAAGCTCAAAATCACTCTAATATCCACTAAAACTCCTCAAAATCTATCAATAAAATCTTGAAGAAAATGAAAACCTGCCATGTACTTAAAAAATAATTCTAAATCTATCTTTGCATATTGAAAAGATTAATTATCAATTAACTATTTTATAATCTTGATGTGTAATTGTTATTAATGACATTAATTTCATGTAATAACACTCTTTATAAAACATAACATTATTTTATTAGCACTATATTTAGTATACTTTAGTATTAAGCAATAGTGAGAACTACTATTTAATAAACATTAAACCTTAAAATAAAATGATTTAATAATAAAAATAATAAATAGTTATTATTTACATTATATTTATTAATATAAGGAAAATCTCTTAATTAGAATAGGAGAGATTGATACTCTACCTTGTGTTATGAAAGATATTATAGTTTTTTATTATTATATAGTATTAAATGTAAGAATATTTTTTAATAATTTTTAATTTAAAATTAAGTAATTTTAAAGATATTTAATGGGGAATAATGATTAACTAATCCAACATAGCAATGCTTATAAATATAATTCAAAAAAATCTCAATTATATTTATTAATTCACTTTTAATAAATTAATTATGATAAAATTTTGAAGAGAAGTAATGAATAAATATGCAAATATTATCATTATGATTAACTGTCTTCTCTATTTTTTTAATACAAAAAGAGGTATAATGGTATTGAGAATTTAAGAAATATTACATTTCTAAAAGAGTAGATATCTTGGATTTAAATACTATTTTCATTTCAAGTAGCTCTAAACTCCAAAGCAGTAAGTCCCAAGCTACTAAGTGAGCTGAGCTGAAGTGGTAAATTATTAGGTATTTCATCGAAGAGGCTTGGTTTCAAAATCTTATTAGACAACTACTTGTTAATATGTACAAATATTGAGTTCTTAGAAAGTAGTATATTTTTGCTTGCACTAGAGTGGGGGTTTCATCTTCCAAAAAAATAAACATTTGGATCTCTATATCTCTTTACAAAGTTAATGAACATATCTAAATTTCAATCCACTCATACATTTTACTATTTGTAAAAATGGTTTGAATCTTCCAGATTGACCATGGAGACTTTGGAAATTAGAGTCCTCTAAAAAGTGAAAATTTAAGGAGCATGGAATTTGCATTTAGTGGAAACTTTCTTTATAGATTTAGTGTTTTGTTAAAGTCAAGTTCAAATTCAAAGTTCTCAATTTTGTACACATCCCCACCTAGTTTCTAACCAATACCTGCACCACACCCATACCCCCCTCCCCAACACACACAACATGATGTTGAAACATTCTTGTTGTAGAGAGTTTTCTTATCATATATTTTGTTTAATAATTGATAGGTAATGTCATCTTTATTCTTCTTTACATAGAAAATCTCCAAATTAATAAGAAGAGCATTACTTAATTATGTGATTATTTTTTTTAATAATATTATATAAAAGAATTATTTAGTTAATATAATGTTGAATCTAAAATTATTATCTTAGAATTTAGGATTATGACTTCTATTAGTGCTAGGGTTTCAATTTAATATAAAATCACAAGGATTAGGATTAGGATTATCATGATATTAGAATATAAGATTATGATTATTGGTAAGGCTTTTATTTAATACATGTATCATTCCAATACTAACTATATCTCTTGACATATTTTATTATTAGTTCAGGGTTTAAGATTTATTTTATTACTTTCTAATGAAATTAATTGCAAGCATATCTCTTAATTAAAATGTAGGTGTATTGATTTCTTGAAATCTTGTTCTCAAGAGATTCTTTGTAACTATATTATCCATCTTTATAATAATAATAAAACATTCACAATTATGTAAAAATATATGATTTGCAACTATGTAATTGAGAGTTATATTATAATAATTAATATAAAAGAAAAAACAAATAATCGTTACTAGTGTCTTTTATGTTATGTGAACTTATTTATAAAATTTATTCCCTCTCAACCCTAACGCACCCTCGCCTGGCTTAATTACTAGATAACGTTTATGTTTTACTAGAGTCCTACGCCGATCCCTCCTGTCAACATGGTCACAACTGGTCTTCCAGGTGTCATAGAGAATGCTTGTCCAATTCCAATGAACCCTTGAGTTCTAGAAATAATGTGGCCTGATCCTATTTGTCGACTTTTGCAAATGGAATTGGTCATTTAATTTCTAATAACTTACAAGGCAAGATGCCTTCTAATGTCAAATCATAATCTCAGAAGGTTGTGGAGAGATACGGATTGCTTTGTACTGTCCATAAATTTTTTTTTCAGTGGAATCTTCTCCATATGTTCATCTACCGTAGGTCTGGATTGAAAGGGTATTCCTTTCACAAGGCACTTAATTCCACTCTCACGTCAACCAGAAGGGTTTTAACATTTGCGGAAGGCATATTTTTACAAAATAGGCTATTCAACTTGTATGAAAAATACCGAAGTTTGGTGGAATCTCATCATGTTTTTTATCACAATATTGAACCATACATCTTTCGATGGAATGTTATAATTATAGTTTACCAAAACAATGGGTTTCTTCAGGAGGCAATAACAATGATTTCCCAAATGCAATGAACAGTTGTTCGTCCTGATCAGTTCACCTTTTTTATATCCTTCCTTTATGTGCCAATGTGACATCTCTAATACATTGTTCGTAGATCCATGGAAGAATAATAAGACGTGGGTTTCTAATCAATGTTATTGAAACAAATACCCTGATGGATACGTATGTAAAATGTGGAAGGATGGGGTGCAGGTGAAGTGTTTGACAAAATGACTGAGTGCGAGGTAATTTCATGGAATGAAATTATCTCTATGTACAACATAGATTTGCTAAAAAAAGCCTTTGAGGTTTTTAACAAAAGGCTTTTAACAAAATCCAATAGAGGGTGTAAAAGCAAACTTATCAACCAGTCAACGAGATATGGTCTCGCGAGTTGCTATCATTTTTGGTTATATACATTTTAGACTTCTTGATAAAGCCTTGGAGATCTTTAAGAAAATGCAATTCAAAGGTCTGCAACTAGATACACCAATGTTTTCTAGAATCTGTACACCTTCCTAGAAACTAGAGCTTTGAAACAAGGTATGGTAATTCATCAAAATTTAATTGAATGTGGATTTTTGTTTGTTGTAGTTTTGATCTCCTTGATATACATGTATGCCAAATGTGATATTTGATAGACAAAAATTAAATTATTCAATAAAATACATCATCTAGGTCCAGTGTCATCGAATGCAATTATTACAAGTCATGCAATGCATAGGTATAGACAAGATTCTTTAATGAGTTGCTCTAGTACAAACCTAGAACATGTAAGACTCATTTGTGTTCTATTTGTTTGCAGTCATTTAGGGTTGATGATGGTTGTAAATGCTTCAATTGCATGAATAACTCTTATGGATCATCCCAAAAGTGGAACATCATTTATGTATGATTGACATTCTTGGTCATGCTCTCTATCTAAAGGAAACCTATCTTTTATTATTTAAATGCCAATAAAACCTGGCATGGTTGTGTGGGAGTATCAACTTGTTTCTTGTAGATCACACTAATATAGGCTAAGGAGAGTTTGTCTCAACATTCCTTCTTGAGATTTATCGAAATACTAATGCATCTTATGTTCTTCTATCAAACATTAATATTGAAGTAGACAAATGAAATGAGATTGAAAAGATAAGAAAAATGATAAAATATAAAGGAATTTAGAAGATACATGGATGCAGTTGGATTGAAGTCCATAAAATGGTGCATGGTTTTTGTGCAAGTGACAAATCACACCACAAAAATAGGACATTTATGCAATTTAGGAGGAATTGTCATGGGTGATTAAGGCCATGAGGTATATTCTAGATACAAAACCAATATTAATCATTGTAGAGGAGGAGAAGAAGGGATTACTCATTTTCCATCATTGTGACAAGTTGGGAATCACTTTTTAATTATTAAAGAGATCCCCTGGAATGACTATTAGAGTTCTCAAGAACCTTTGTATATCTGTTGACTATCACATAACAATCAAATCTATATTTGAGGTTTTTGCAAGAAAAATTATTAACAGAGATGCAAATCATTTCCATCATTTTAGACATGTACAACGTTGTCAAAATGTTTGGTAATGCCAAGTCATGAAAACCTTTGAAATATTTTAGATTGCAACATAATGAGTTTAATTGTTAGGCTTTCTATGGTAAGAAAAAGTCACACTTGATCTTTGGTTGCTAGAAATATTAATTCTTAGAACCAAACCATGTTCTTACCTATTTTACAATATCATGGAGGAACCATGAAATTGGATTATTTTATAGCAAGCCTTTGTAGTTTTATCACAGAAATTTGGAGTAAGAGGTTGAGGAATGGGTATGGCTTTTTTTAAAACTCAAAGTTTTCTATGTATAGAAATAGATTTTGGCAATAAAGAGGATCCAAGTTTTCTCTCAAAACTAGAAACCCAATAGGTATTCAAAAGAGGGGATGTGGAAAAAGGATCTTTCTCATTTGGACACCAAATTAGTGAAAGAATTGGAAATATGAGAACAATGGCTTCGAGTTATAACCATTAGAAGGGAACAATGTATTGAACAAGGCTTCTAGGTTATAGGGCATGCATAGTTTTTGTATCAGTCTAATTAAAGTTTGAGTAGATTCTCCATTTGATGTTTGTATAAGATTTAATGTTAGAATATGGGAACATTTTTAACCTCTACAACCATGACTCTCATATCTTAACAAGTTTTCAAGATTTCTTTTGTTGCACATTTTAATTACTTTGGCAATAGGATCACTTTGAACACTTATGATGTACATCTCATTGGCATTTTGAGCAACATACTAAATGAAACAATAGGAAATGACATACGAAAACTAAGCATGGAATCTTGATTGATTTATATTTAGTATACAATCATTCAACTTAGATTAAAAAATACAATGTGAGTATGGATTTTGTTTTTATGTCCAATTTCATTCTCACTATTATTGTTACCATATATTACAGAGTGCCCATGTTTCTCTATTTGATTGTAAAATATCTTATATAAATGATGTTGCAGCTCAAAAACTATTGCCTAGAATGGTTCCCCTTTAAAATTTTACTTATACATGTCACAAGTTGTCAATATCCATATTGGGTGGTACCTTCAAGTACATGTGTATATTCTTTACGTAAAAAAAAAAATTGAGGACTCAAGGGATCATGGGTTGTCTTAAAAAACCCATTTTCATTTATATTGTACTCCATTTACTTGGATAACAACATTGACTTTGAAATATCATTATTAAATGTAGGGCATATATATGCATGCCAAAAAGAATGAAGGACTTTGTCAGTTGGAGGATGTTCAGGAACTGAGTTATCATTGCACAAAAGAAATATTAATAGCATCCTTGTACTTTAAAGTTATATTTTCTCATAGAATCATCAGTCATGTTTATTTATTCATCTTATTCACTTACGTCATGATATTTTCATGGAGGAAATTAGGGTTGTCTTTAGGACACTCTTTAAAATAAACATTAACCATATTTCATGTGTGTTGCAGTCCTCCATACTCTTTTTAAATTTGCATCATTAATTGACACAAGATCCAAGTAACTAAACAACATTTATTGACATAGTGTAGTAAGGCATGTAACTTAAGGATTGGCAAATAATCTGTAGTTTACCATCATACAATTGGTTTTTCTACAATTTATTGGAATTGTGATTGTTGTGAATGCAATGTGAACCCTAATTTTGAGACTTCCCTTTCCAAGAAGGTATGGAGTAATTTTCTAGGTTAAGTAGAAATTAGTAAAATAAGAGGCTTATGCTCTTTCCTTTATGTGCATTATTTATAAACACATCACCAATTTTTCATTATTGGAATTGAATACATGCTTTTGAGGTTGAATTTATTGCTCAGCTATTGTAGATATTTAAATTTAAAATTATTATAAATATAAATACATATCTGGGATATTATTTTAGTAAATTGGTGTTGGAATGTTCAAAATGGGAAGAGTACTTCTGACTGGGGGGGTGAATCAGAAGTATCACACTTTTAACCTTTTTCAATCCTTTAAACATATAACTGAAAAGTAAACTACATGCATGTAAACATATAAATGAACATAAAGTAAACATATGCAATAACACATAACACCTAATTTGGTAACCTAGAAACCCTCTAGGAATAAGAAGGTAAAACTAGGGTGGGGATGATACCCACAAAAATTAGTGCAACAATAAATTTTTGATCACTTTTGATGGTCTACCCTGTGAAAGGCCTGCCCTATCAAAGGCTTTACACTATATCAATAGAGATTTGGTTAAAGGATTTACAATAGGCTATTAAACCCACCTAATACAATAGGACAAACATTCTCCTACCTAGCTATTAAGCTAACCTATCAATGTAGGATTTCCAACTTCTAATGTGATGGCAAGAAAGTATTAGAACAATGAACTTGGCAGTATGCAATCTTTAATTGCTAGATTCAGGCACTTGACCTACTCATCCTGATGTGACCCTTTCTTGGTTTGATCTCTATTCTTATTCTTTGTGTTGTTTTGATCAACTGGATGTATAATCGATGCTCTCTTCCTCTAAGTCTTGCTTACTTCACATTGAATTTCACTATAATCTCCCCATATACTTTTCTCATCCACATACCTAATGGAGTTTTTTTACCTCCTTTTAAAGATTGTGAAGACTTAGGGTTAGTTATGGATCTACGATCCATATTGAATCTTAAGTTCCCATTCATTCCTTGCAATTTCCTCATTGGTTGTATGCCTTCTCCATTTTTCTAATTGGCTGCATGCTAATTGCATAGGAAATGTAAAATATTTGTCCTTATCCTTTTGCTTTTTCAAAATCTCTTTATGTCAGCTCCAAAAATGGTTTACATCTAAGTTTGTGAAGGCACAAACTCATATGTTGATTATGTGTTACTTGACACATACTGGACTACTGGTGCTCAGCACACATACTATCCTGGATTACTCAACACCTACTACACTCTATCTTGCACGGCACATACATGATCCTAGCTCACTCAGCATATGAAGCGTTCTTTCTTGCTCAACATCAACTATGACTTGACACCTATATGTCACTCGACACTTATATAATTTCTAACTTGGAACACACTATGGCTCGGCATGCATGGTGTACTTGGCTTCAATGTAAAAAGTGATTAAGTGTGTTGACACTCAAATTTCAAAACTATTTGAGACAAAAAATCTCCGCATTTGATATGAGTGTCAAAAACACATGACTAGACATTTATTCATCTGTCCTTATGAGTACCTTATCCTACAAAATTTCAAAATTTGTTCAAAATTTTTTCAAAATACCTTAACTCCCCCTAACCTGATTGTGCCTTGTCATTCTTGTAGTCAAAATTCTATGCTGAATGTGCCTGATGCTCTTTGCCCTTTTGTCCTATTCCTCATTCTGTACTTGTGTTATGTATCTAATCTTCCATATGCTTGTCAAAATTTTGTATCTCCCCCTCTTGGAAATAAAAAATGTATAGCTGTTTTGCCCCTTAGTTATTCCAAACTATTATATCTTCCTTAAAACATATATCTCCACCATTATTATATCTCCCCCTTTTTGACACTAATGTCAAAGGGTTCTAAGGAGTAATACCATAGTTAGCCAAAAAATTACTATTTACCTCCATTATTATTTTCAAAGCTGCATACCAATTCTCTAAAGCAATGTCAAGTGACTTGTGCTAGATGGCAGTCTCTGCAGCAAGGTGTACAAGTCCATCAACTGTAGAAAGATTTGGATCTTTCTTTAAAATTGTTTTATCATACACTTGCTCCTTATGGAGGACTTCTAAATGAGGGGTTATTGAGGACTGAATTTGCATCAATTTTGCCTTAATATTAGCCTCCTTTGTTGTAAGTACAACTAACTCCCTTTTTGTGTGAAATGATTGTGCAAAATGCTTCTCACTTTGAGTTGGATCTCTAGGTAATTGCATGCTAGAGATTTTAAAGTTTCTTTCCAAGGTCATTATTCTTTGATTTTTTTCTTGTGTGAAATTACAAAGATTGCACAACTTTCTATACAACGAAAAAATGTTTTCAAGGACAATTTTGACCTTATTTATTCTCTTGACCAACTCTACCTATTCAAGTGTTATGCCACTTGATATCTTTTCATTCACTTTTCCTTGAAATTTTCTTTCTAACTATTCCATGAGTTTAATGTTGGTGTCCTGGTCTTCATTTGTCACCTAGTCAACTATTTCTAATAGTTGCTCAATTATTGGCTTTGCTTCATCTAGTGACTGCAAGCTGAAGGCATCTAAAAAGACGTTCTTTATGTCATGAAGTGCTTTATTATGTTTGAACTCCTTCCTCTGTATTTCCTACCTCATCCTTCTATCTAATGCATTTTGCATTTTAGTCATTTGTGCCATTGTGATAGTTTTTGTTAATTAGCATGCTTTGTACATAAGTCATGTATTTTTTTAAATTATAAATTGACAATTTCAAGTTTAATCAAGATCACACTTGACTTTAGTATTAGAAACGGAAATGAGAAATATACATCTTTAGATACAAACCACTTTTCTCCCTAACATATCTTCAAATCACCTCTAGATAGTCCCTTAACTAACTTTCTTCCAACATATCTTGACCAATACACTTCAGCCCCCAAATAGTCTTTTACTAAAAGTCAAAGCAAATATGCTACACCTCTGGTTATCAAATCTTAACAAAAACAAAAATAGATACAATATATACAAACCTGTGCTTGATAATAAGGGTATATTGTTGAGTAGTAAGTATCTCCATAAATATGCTATTTTAAATGAGAGAGCCATGAAGAGATACACTTAAGCCTCAAAAGATCACACTTCTTTTCTTTGGAAAGTTATGGAAGTATGAGGCTAAGTAGTCTTAATTAATGTACAAATTCAAGAAATGTGTTGGAAAAGAAAATCCTAGTTGTTACTTCTTATGAAAGGGAAATTATCCAAGTTGCCTCAAGGCATATATTCATAAACAAGAAACCTATGATCAACTTCTATATATATCCAATAAGTTTAACCAGATTAGGATGGTGAAGTTGACCTAGGAAGTTTACTTCTGCCAGCCATTCCTTGTGACCTTGCAAACCATTAGGATTGAGTATTTTGACAGTAGTAATGAGACTAGTTCTAGGCCTCATAGGATTTGTCCCATTCTCTATTCTCCAACCTTTATTAGCATAGCCAAACCACCAACAATCAAAAACACTCTCTAGCCTAAAGTTCCTAGCGGCAGACTTCAGTGTACTAAAATTGAACTTTTTCGGCTTGGACGACACTTTCAACTCATTCTCCAACTTGGGAGTAGATCGAATACTTTCTTTGTACACAAAGGTTCCACTGGAAGAAGTTGTCTAGAAAATGACCAATGGTTCATTGCTATCACTAGGATTCTTTGTTTTAGCAGATTGAGTGTCAGTGCTAATGATTGAAGTATCTATATTTGATTTTCTAGAGATATAGATACCCATGACCCATAAATCAGCTCCCTCTATATTATGATTTAAATTTTATACTATAAAAGGCTTCCAATAAACATGTGGGCTGCAAAATCACATTAGGTTCAAGTGCACAAACAATATAGTGCACAAATCTATGTATAATCAGAATACTGTAATATGAAGTCACATATCAAAACCATGAGAGAAAAAAAAGGGGTAAATCAACATTAGTACACAAATACATGTGATGGAATACATGAGGATATACACAAGAAGTATAATGCAATGAGTGAGGATATACATGATAAGAATATAGAGTCGACAAATAAGCTCAAACCTAATTGGCCATGTTCACATTTTATGTGAATTTTTAATGTGTATGGGATATCTTTAGTAGGACAACTCAAAAAGCACATCATAAAATTATTTTGAACATTACACTTGAGAGATTCAATTTTTTTTTTTTTTTTTATCATAGCAATTAAAGTGTTATGCTTAAAGCTTGTCCTATGTCTAGTCATCTAGGAACACATCAACCAACCATGCCACATATTATGAAATGGTTATCTAACACTAAAAATATTTTTTATAGAAGTAATAGTATCATAAATATGTAAAAATAAATGAACACACACATTTACTATATCAATTCTATATTTTTTAAATTTATATACTTCTTACTTTTCATAAGCTTATATAGATAAGTGTATTATAGATTATATTATAGAAACTTATTTGTGATAAAATATAGTCAATGAAAAAAAGTAAAAAACTACTATACTATTTATAATTATAAAACATAGAAAAACACTCTAATAATCATATTATGGATTGAGTACTAGTAGACTTGTTAACTAAAATAAGAGTTAAATTGTATTGATTAAAATGCTATTACAAATTACATCTAATTGAATACTTATTGTCTTCTCTATCTGATTTATCTAAATATTTTTAATATAGATCCAAAATTGATTTAAAGGTTCTTTGAACTCCTTTGATAAAATATGAATCACTAGTAAAAGTATCATTTAAAGATGATCTCTCATGAAAATTAAATGCATAAATAAGAATATTATTAATATGTTTTAAAATAGAAAAGACAACAAGTTAGAAAGTACAGTTATTTTAGAAAGTAATAAAACTTAATGTACATTACTAATTATACTTTCTATCTTAATAATTCTTTCAATTTCATGGTTCTGTGATAAATTATTTATGAATTTATTTTCTTATTGTATATGTTACAATTATAACATATAATATGCTATAATATGTGACTTTTTTATTGTGAGTCTTCTGACTTAGTGATCTTGAATCGACTCTCTTGCTTTCCTAGATCCGAACTCTTCACTTGTTGGACATATGGTGGTGGTGCTAGCATTGTTGACTATGTTCTTTCTATTGCCTCCTTCATCCCCCTCATTTTTCATTTTACCATCTCTCAACTTCCTCTTGTTGACCATGCCCTCCTTAGCATCACCCTTAAGGGACCCCTAGCACCTTCTCCTCCTTGCTTATCTGCTTCTTCTTGCCCCCCTCTTCCCTACCTCCATGCTCACTCTTCTTTTCACTTCTCTAATGGTGACACTGAGCTCTTCATCCATCACCTCAAATGACTTCTCCCCTAGGACCCCTTCCCCAACTCTAGTGATGTCATCTCTATGTTCCACTTACTTGTGTTTGTCTTGTGGGAGTTTTCCCTTCTCTCTATTTCCCACTGCACCTTCTCACTCACCCCTTGTCCCACTTGGAGATCTTTCCCCATGAATCAATGATTCAATGAGGACTACAAATCCTTTCATCACATGCTTTGCTCTGCTCCACCCACTACTTCTTCCTCCTCTTCCTCTCAGTTGAGGCTTGACTACTGCCGCTTTCTTTACCATAAGAAATGAAAGTCCACTTTAATGTGGTGTAAGTCTATTTGTGCCATGTTCTTCTAGTTCCCAAAGCTCTTTTGGTGCACCATGTTTCCTCACTATCCCCCTCTCCCTCTACTTTGGACTTTCACTCCCTTGCCTCCCACACCTTCACACTCTATGATATTCCTAGCTAGCCCCCTCTCCATCTCATCCTCTCCCCCACCCATTGTCACTTCTTCTCCTTCTCCCACATTAGTGAGGCAATTAGAGTTATGAATAGTAGAAAAACTCTAGTAATGAAGGATTTCAAGCTGAATTCTTCAAGTTGGGTATCTCTATCCTAGGTTCCTTTCTTATAATGATCTTTAATTGAGTGGCTTGTGTTGGCTTCCTGAACTTTTGGTCATTACATATTATCTATTTGATCCATAAATACGGGCCAGCTTCTAACCCTAGAAACTATAGGACCATCATGGTTGGGCATACCTTCGCCAAACTCTATGCGACAATGTTGAATAGTATCTTGTCTAGTGAGCTCGATCAAAAACATTGTCAAGCTAGAGGTCAGGTTAGTTTTCGTTCATATTTTTAGACCACTGATCACATTTTGACTTTACAAGCCATCATTGAGGAGGCTCACCACTACTTGGCAAAATTTTATTGTTTTTTTTTCAACTTCCATAAAGCTTTTAACTTTTCTCCTTGGGCAACTCTCTTTAAATGTCTTAGGAGCATAGGGATCTCAGAGATTCTTCTTACAACTATTATGAGGTTATACGGGCATGTTGTGGGCAGATCTAGGTCTCTATAGGGCTTCTCTAATCCTATCTAGAGTTCTATTGGCATGAAATAGGGTTTTCCCCTCTCCCCCACTCTCTCTAGCATCTACATCAACAAGATTGAGGCTTTTCTCTATGATTGTTCACTCCCTAGCAATGGTTGTTATTTATGTCAGGCATTGATCTCTATTCTCCTATTTGTTGATGATGTGATTCTCCTAACATCCTCTCTTAATGGTCTTTAGCAACTCCTTGATGGCTTGGCTTCTTTCTATGACTCACGTGAGCTAGTTGTAAATTTGGGCAAGACTCAAGTTATGGTCTTCAATTGTTTAAGGACATCCCATCTCCATTTTCACTTCCAAGGTACCAAGATCAAGATTGCATCTTCATATACTTACTTGGGGGTTAAGTTTTCTAGACATTGATTTACCCTGAGACTAGACATGCAACCTAGAGTCAACAAGGGGCTTGATTCCCTTACTATTCTTGAGTGATAGTGTTTTTGACACCACTTCTAGGAAACCACGACTAAGATGTCTCTTTTTGACTCCTTGGTCGAGCCAACTATCCTCTATGGTTCTACTATTTGGGGCCCCTCTCTCTTGGAGTCTAACTAGGCCTTTGTTGAGAGAGTACAAACTCTTTTCCTTTAGCATATTATTAGATGTCATTGGCTCACACCACGTAGCATTATTCTTGCTGAGTTTGGTGCTCACCCTTTCAGATTGCGAACCATCTTTGATTTAGTTTGGTTACTTCACTATCTCTTGAGCTTTGTTGATTTCTCCAATGATCATCACAAATTTTCCTACTTAGCTTATTGTTCCTCTATGGAGGTGGCAAGTTCAGACTATAGTAATAGGTCTGATTGTTGGTACACCTAGGTCTCTACTCTCTTGGGATCGATTGGTATTAGTTTGGATCAACATCCCCCTTCCAATTTTCTCTAGATGCTCTAGCTCATCTTCCTCCACCTTAGCAGGAGTTGAATGAGCATGTTAGACTTGAAATCTATAGATAGTTTGTTATCACGACTTGGAGGAATACCCTAGGTGAGCTCCATCTGTGCATAGCTTTCTATCATAGGCACTTTATTGAGATCCAGGATGAGATCATCTTACATCTCTAGTACCTCACCTATCATTAGACTCATGATCTTCACATCTCCTTGGGATCTTTTAGGGTGGGTTCTCACTGGCTATGTGTTTAGACTAATCACCAAGTTGGTGGGGAGGATAGGATTTTTCAGCTTTGTCACATTGAGGAGGTCAAGACTAAGTCTCACATTATTTTCATTGTCCCATTTACTATGAGGTCTGAGGGAGATTCTACTATTTTTTTAGAGAGTATCAATCTCTTCCCTCATTCTTTAGATTTATTGACTAGCATTATCTTGCACTCTATTTTTAGGAGACCATGCAACTTCATGAGCACACTATACAACTCCAGCTTTGTTCAACATCGACCCCTATGTAGCTTATCACCTCTTTCTTTAGTCCTATAGTTCTAGCATGAGGATCAATGTGGCCTCTTTGTACTATACAGCTCCAGCTTTTCTCAACATCGACCCCTATGTAGCTTATCACCTCTTTCTTTATTCCTATAGTTCTAGCACAAGGATGAAAGTGGCCTCTCTACACTATCTTAGTTCACACAAGATCTCTGAGACCCCACATAGATTACACTAGACAACATCCCTATAGTAGACTATAGAGGCAACCTTCTAGAGTACCTAATTGCCCTAATGTCCACCTTTCCATTCTAGACTACTTCTTGCCTATGAGGAGTTATTAGCTATAGTTATTCCCTTTTCTTGGTTATTTTGTTGTTTTACTTTCACATTCTTTATGTGAACACCATTTGGTGCTCCCTCTACTGGTGTTTGCCCCTTTGTATTATTTTCAGTCCCTTAGATCCTAGTTGGTCTCTTGTTCGACATTAATAAATTTATCTTATCTTATCTTATCTTATAGATGGAGAATGAGAGATATATTTAGATATTGAAATATATATCATTATGTAATAATTAATTAAATATTATTATATAATGTATTATAATATTATGTTATGAAAATGAAATATGTACATTTTAGTGTAAAGATTTAGTATTTTATTTAAAAAATATAACATGGATTAAATATAACTTGAAACAAAAAATCAAATTTATAATTTTCAGATCAGAATATCATTGGACAACATTTTCATTCTTATTAGATAATATTGAATTTTATGTTATTGGCACTAGTGTACTACATTAGTATTGCATTGTATAATTTTGGTCTTTCACTACCTATGTATTCTAATATGTTTTCTTTTTCTTTTTGCAGAAATGTTTTCACGAACTCAAAGAAAGGGATAAAGTTAAATTTTTGGATCCATATGATGGTTGTGTTTCTGGTATTGATAGTATTCACTCCTTATCTATTTTACATGGAGTGAACCTAAATGGAATAGGAGATGCTAATGTAAACATTATAACGGGCATGAGTAATGTATCGCTCGCCTATGAAGATAAAAAGTCAAGGTTATTTGTCCCAAAGAGAAAGAGGGAACCTTTACATGGTAGACATTGAAGTATTTGGAGAAAATGACATAGTCGATCAATATATTATTTGTTAGGAAATTTCACTCATTCTTGTATATTGCAGTATTTTAATTGTGTAGTTTCAATAGTTTAATTATCAAGGTGTATTTGAAAGAGTTGGAAACTCTTAGACAATTTTGATATTTTTTTATCATATTTACGTGTATACTTTTTAGACAATTTTGACATATATATATATATATGGATTATTATTTTTAATCCCAGTTACCTTTTTTTAATATGATATTGAATCAGTCTTTTAATTTGTGTTGTATGTGTAATATTTTCATTTGCTTTAATATTTTTGTTCAAATCTAATATCATTTTTTTTGTATTTTAAAATTTATGGTTTTCTATAAATTATTCATTTCATAACTATATTTAGTACTAATTAATGGAAATGGACAAATAAATGACCAAATTAACTATCAAATAAATGCCTAGTCAAATACCAAATCAACTACTAAATCAATTGCAAAATATACTACCAAATCAACTACTATATATATTGCTATCTAATAACAATCAACTACAAAATAAACCACCAAATAAACTACTACTAATAATAATCAACAACCAAATCAGTGGTCAAATCACTAACCAAATTAATGATTAAAATAGATTAGTCATAAATTTTGTTGCGACATTAATGATTGACAAAAATATTAATGGTCAGGTGATCAAAATTGGTCATATATCTACAATTTTTAGTAGTTTATTTAATAAGATATTGTTGTTTTTGTACTAGTGAAACCATACTGAGCATGTTGAGACTTGAAGTGCAGAAATAATAGGTATTGTGGAAATGTCCTAGATAAGAGGTAACCATATTGATGAATGTGAGTGAATATGGAGAAGAATTCAAAGATGAAGAACCAACCAAATTGGTGATGAAGATGAAAGACTTCTAATAGCTATGACTAGAGTGAATTAAAACCCCCATTCCAATCTACCTTTTTTTGATGGTATGTTCTAGATATAGACAATTTATTTGTTGGAACAAATAGATAAAAAAAAAACTAATTTATATTTGAGGGAACAATTAATTATAAGAAGTTTAATTATTATTGTACAAAGTTATGAAGTCATACTCATTTATCATTAGATAATTTACAAACTAGTAGGAAAAGAAGAGGTAAGAAGAAAATTTAGTTATGAGATAGACTAGTGGATATACTTTACTCCTAGGTATTACTTGTAGACTACTGACTTAATTTGATAAGGAAGATACAATAACTATAGTAGAAAGATCTTAGTGTCAAGGATTTTACCAAAGAATTTCATAGATTAGATATGCAATCTAATAATATGGATGATAAGATTGAAAGGATTGTAAAGCATATGAATGGTTTAAGGGTTTGAATTCAAAATGAGATTAATTTAGTCAATTTGTATAATGTAGATGAATATTATTAGTATTCAAGGTTGAGGATTGTTGTGGTGTCCACAACACATGCCCCATTCCTCACTAAGAATGGGGACCCCCTACTTTTTTTGACTACTAGACTAACAATTTGAGAGTTGGGAGAAGAAATTAGTTTTAGTGTTGGAAATATTGGAAACAAAGAAAAAAAAAACTACCACCAAAAAAAAAGAAAAACAAAAAAGAAAAGAAACTCAAATGCACAGCATATGCGCGCGGGTGGAATCTGTGCTGCACATTAGCGTCATAGACCTAGCCTCACACGGGGATAATAAAACCTCCCCAACTTCCTCATTTCACTTACTTTTCTTTTGCCAAGTTTTTTTTATGTTCTGCAAACTAAGGTATTTTCACTGCATGCTTAACATACATTAAGTTTGCACCGCGAGTGCACTCAAATGTGCACTGCACCTTTGAAATCCCCTTGTGGCGGAACACGCACTTGCGCTCGCCTATCTTCCACCTGCGACACAATGCACACCCATGCCTGCTTGCCTTCCATGCACCCCCCATTAGCACTGTGTGCCTCCCTTCACTGCTATGTGCCACATGCAAACTAGCACTCAACTTCGCCAACCCTCCCGCCACCACCCTAACGCACTTGTGCATACTGCGCACTTACAGTCCTACTTACTTGAAACCCCTTGCCTTCCACCCACGCTCCTTGCCTTCCATGCATGCAAACATGCATACCACCTTCCTTCTACATGTGTGCAAACACACCATTCTTGCACGCGAAACAAAAATGCTCCCACACCTCCTGGCGTCATGCTTGCCACTCATAGTGCGCTACTCACAAAATGAGCTATGGTGCTTAAAACAAAACCACCCATGGTGCCACCAAAATGAACTACGATGCTTAAAAAAAATGTGCCAGCAGTGGCAAGAATAAATGTGCCCGTATCGTAAAAACAAAAATAATAAAATAATAATAATAAAAATTTAAAAAATATTATTATTATAAAATTTTAAAAAAGTACCCAAAGGGGACATTTTTTCCTTTATGTTTATTTTTAGTTTAATAGTTTTTACTTCTTATCTTTTGACTAATAAACATTTTCCTCATTGTGTGTAGGTGATTAAATGGTGTCCATATCTGGAGTAGCACCCAAACTGGTAGTCTTCAAGTTCTGAGGTGTACCATCCAAATCAAGTTTTCATGATGATTATGCCAAGGTCTGAGATATTAATTTAGGGCACACTAACTTAGGGGAATTCCTAAAAACCTATAATAAACCAATTGAGAGATCAGATCTGGTTTCTTCCTTGATACATTTCGGGTTGGTGAACACAACATCACATCCCATATTAGTGCAGTCAATAGAACTAGTAATGACATTGGCACAATATTTTGTTTCTAATGAGAGAGTAGTGAAAAGTGTGGCAGGAGAAGTGGTCCTTGATCTTCAACCTGACAACATTGAGAGGGTCTCCCATCTCCCGAGAGTAGATCAATTCATTAGGCTCTCCTATGAATCAACAGAGAGATGGTATAGGGAACATACAAAGGAGGCAACAAAATATTATACAGTCATCTTATCTCATTGAGAGACCTCCTCAAGGAAGGATAATAAGAAAAGTAGATATGACTCAGGGATATATGAAGGAGGATATTGGTTACTCCATCATCCTTTTGAGTAGAGTCATGGGGTTATCTACAGCAAGTCACCTCAATACCTTCATGATCAACTTCATTGAGACCATCAAAACAACAAAGATACCATTAGAATGGGCTACCACATTAAGTGAAAACTTGTGTGAGCAATTGAGGATAGTGAAGGACAAGAAGAAGTTTTCTATGATGTCTTATGTAGTATACTTGCATGTAGCGAGGGTGACAAACTACCCTGGGTTGTTTAGAAGAGGTAGTATGCAAGATTCCAATGCCTAGCCATACATTGTTTATCCTCAACTAGTGAAGAAGAAACTATCTGCTCAAAGCAAGGAATATAGAATCGTGAATGATGCGTTCATTTTTGTAATCATTCGATTCATTGAAGGAGATTATGGAAAGAGGCTATCTGATGAAGCAAAAGCATAGATAACAACTCTTAGGGCCTATTTCATTTAGTTTAAGATGTTCACATACCTGTGGGTAGGTGGTGCCACTATCAATCCCAAGAAGCTCCCCAGATATCTGAGTGATAAGCTAGTGCTATTGGAGATTTCTCGACAGATTAAATCAGCATATGAGAGGGTGAAAAGAAAAAGCAGACCTTGTTGGACATGGCCTCTCATCATTGGACCATACTAGGTAATGTGGAAGCAAGACATTCTAAATTTTGAATGGGAATGGGAGAATTATCCCCTTGAGGAGTACAATTCCCCTACGATACATTTTGATAATGTCGGGAAGATGGAGAGTATGGCAGGTAAAGACTTTCATCATGTGGATGCTATTGAAGATCATTGGATGAATGCAACAAATGACTACGATATCCACATATGGGATTATTGTAGGATGACTTTGTATCTAGAAGAGAAGACCCTCAATCTCAATATTCCAGAGGAAATAAGGCAACAAGATTCTAAGGAGCTATTGGACTACCTATTCAACTTAGACAAAATCGAAGAAAGACGCATTATGAATGTAGAAGTTGACAAGGAGGAGGGTGATGATATTAATCATTGGGCAAGACATGTGATTAGAATGATGAAGGAATGGATCAAGTAGCCTTTTCCACTTGATTCGACACCTAACACTATAGTCTTTCATGCTCAAGCTTGTATATGAGCAATGTTAGTATGCTAATAGAGACCAAATTTAAATAAAGCTTCTACAAACTAAACAAAATTCATAAACTTCAAGATAGACTAAGATGAGCTCTCAATTGAAAATATGAGCCATTAATGGGCTCTCTCAATGAGAAGCTCTCTTGTTGAGTGGCTTTATCTAAATGGATAGGATGTATGCTCAATATGCTTCCAAAGGCTTCAATGGATGATTGTGGATTTTTGGTGTGGATAGATGGCTTTAGTATGGATTTGGCTCTCAAAATAGCATTATAACTTTACTTCATGGATTGTGTTATTTTGCAAAGGGGAAGGATCCAATTTATAGGCAAGAGGCTTGAGGGATTAAGGGCTAAGATGCAAGGATGGGAAAAAGCTCATGGAGGGCTTAGATTGCATGAGAGGAGAGCACATGGATTGTGTTTCCTTACAACCAATCAAGGAGTGACACATGTCACATGGTGAGAGGATGGAGGAAAGGGGAAGGATGAGTCAACAAAGGAGGCTCAAGGGATAAAATCTTCATAAAGACCCTTCATAAGTGCTTTGTAAGAACATTTATGACTTTGTGGGCTTTATAAAGTTTTGTGGTTGAAGATATTTGTGAGAGATACCATGAAATTTGAATTTGAGGGTTTAGGGAGGTTTTAAGCTTGCTTAGGGTTGTAAAAATGATTAGAGGAAGGGTTAGAGATGGCTTAGGACTAGGCAAGTGGATGGCAAGTGGATTGCAATTAATGAGGGTGGGTGAAGGAGGAGATATTTGTTAACTTTGGCTTGAGTTAGCAAGTCTTAACCCATGTTTAGGGAATGTGACAAGGTTAGGAGGGGATTAGGATTAGGGTTAAAGACATCTTCTAGAAGAGTCTAGGCTTTGGATGAGGATGAAGACTTTCTAGAAGAGTCTAGAACTTCCTAGGATAAGATTTTATGAAATAAATAAAGTTTTATTTATTTCAAGGGCTTGGGTTGAGGAGATATTTATTAAAATATTTTTAATAAACATGAGGATTAATATTTAATCTTGATTAAATATTTTGAGTTGGGATTAGGGGTAGGAAATGATGAGATTAGCCTTTAATCAAAATTAAAGAAGGATTAGAAGATTTTGGAAGAGGTTATTGGTCTTAAGGAAATTGGCCAACTTTTGGGAAAAAAAAAAAAAATTTATTTATTTTGGAATTTTTGGTCAATTTATTAATTAAATAATTAATAAATAAGGAAATAATGTTTAAATAAGATTTAAACATTTTTGGGAGGGATTTCTTAATTAAATATTTTTAATTAAGATAAAGGGATTTAATGGCATAAAAATAAATAAATTAATTAAATAATTAATTAATTAATAAATGATGATGTCATCAGGAATTTTTTAGAAAATAAAAATACTTTATTTTCTAAAGATTTTTTAGGTGTCTACAAAGCCTACCCTGAGAAAGGTAGAGGAAGGAAAGTTACAGTTCCTACTTTTGCACTCCAATCTCGCATCAAGCTAGAGGTAGTATACCAACTTGACCGCTTGGTCGGATACTATCATCCTCTAGAGAGGACATCAAAGAATAAAAGGAAGAGGATTTCCTCGCAAAGAATTCAAGCAGAATAGGGTGAAGTGCAAGCACCTTCCCATCATCAATGAGAAGAGGTACAAGGATCTGAGGATATCAGAGCTGCTCAAGTCTAGGATAATCCTCCACTACCTCCCTTTGTGCCTACCCAATCAAAAGAGGAAGAGAGTCAACAAGTTTTTATCCCTCTAGTGCAAGAAGAACAAGCTTCTCCTTCTGCCTCTATAAAACAAAAGAAGATTAAGATTCAAATGAAGAAAAGGAAAAGGGTAACTAAGAGAATGGTGCCTTTTCCTTCTATTCCTAAAACCATTCTAGAAGAAGAAGAAGAGGAAGAAGAGGAGATAGATGAAGAGGAAGAAGTGACCATACAAAGAAGAACCCAGCTAACTAGAGCCATGGAGAAAGAAAGGAAAAGGAGTACCTCGAGCATATCACCATCCACTCAGGCAAGACCATTACAAGTCTCTTCTTCAAAATATGAAGTGTAACAGTGGGTAGATGAGAAAAGTGAAGAAGGGGATGATGTATTTAAAATGACCAATTTTGATTTCATGCTTATGGGAATGACATTAATTGATGGCAAGATTAGGCGTATTCCTACAAGCCAATCTCAATAGGAAGGTTGGATGTAGATACCACTAGGCACACAAGGCTCTGATCCTGCTCACCCATCTTTACCACAAGCTACAGTGGTAGATAAAGGTTTGGTTACTCCTCCACTTCCAAGATTAGAAGATAAAGTTTGGAAGGAACTATTGTAAGAAGAGCAACCAAAACAAAGGGCAACTGATTAAGCATCAAAGGAGGGACAAATAATCAAATATTCTCAATCACCTCCCCAAGACACTAAGGTGCAAGCTATCAGATCCATTGAGACTGAGCAAATAGAAACAACTCCGAGGAGGAGTGATAAGGGGAAGAAAGTTGCAGAACATACTCCCTTATCTTCAATAAAAAGACCTCTAGCTGAACACACTCCAAGGTGGCTACAAAAGGAAGTGATATGAAGCTCCAAACCTAGATTCCAAGCATTGGAGGAAGACATTTATGAGATTGCAAAAATTTTGAATAAACCTAAGTCCCTAGCACGTGAGGCAATACCATTGGTATTTGTCACAAGTACACAGAATAGCTCAGAGTTGTTTGCAAAGTAGCTACTCCTCCTGGAGATACAGACGTAGAAAGCTTTGATCCTAGGGATTATGAATTGGAAAATGTCATGTTGGGAAAACCCACACAGGATGCAACCTGATTAATGGTGAACATGGGAATTAAGGAAACCATGAAGAACATGGGGGAAGATGAGATGGAAATCCAAGCACTTCGAAGGTAGGTTGAGATCCTAAAGGGATATTTGGCTAAAGTTGTTGGTCCTCTTGATCTTGAGTGCCCTAAGGATACCTTGAATACTATTCTTAGAGAAGGGGGAGAAGTCCATATGGATCCATTTTTTAGAGCCTGTCAGTAATGGAGGGAGAGTTTTGAGGAAAAGGGAGTCATGATTATCACAAAAAACCTAAAGATGTTGCATGCTACACAATAAAATGTGAATAAAATGGTGGCAATTTTGGAGCAAGACTTTAGCATTATTGATAAAGTACAGGCCTGGAGCAAAGATTTACAGACTCAACAAGCCATAAAGGGACAAAGGTACCGAGTTTTGATTGATGTATATACTGGAGATGAATTAGATATGATTGATGACTAGATAGAAAAGATAGCAGATAGCAATAAGGTAATGGAAACATTACATGATGAAATTCATCAACTCAACGATCAGGCCCGATAACAAATTTTGGAAGAAGAGAGGCACTATAGTGATGCCTGTTTGGATATTTTTGAAGATGAGGAGTGCAAGAGATTGCTACCTGTAGATACAATAGTGGAGAATTTTAAGAAGATTTTTGTGGAAGTTGATGATGAGGAGGACATCCGACAAGCCTTCAAAATTGAGGAAGCATTGTTAGAATTGGATACCAAACTTGGGGATTTTGCTGATATGTGAATTAAGGTAGACAATTATAGATGAAAGGTCAAGGAAAAATATGAGGCTTTGGATTTTCTATATGTAGCCAAAATCACTGAGATTATAGAGAAATTCAAGGGCAAAAATCCCAACATACCTTTGGGATGAAGAAGAACAAAACCCATATGCCAGAATTTCAATTTTGACACTTAGTGAAAATTTGAGATTTTTACCCTATCAAGGTCTGCAACTTCGCAGCTCCATAGGTCCATAGGTCTGAAGCTTCTTAAGTACATAGGTCCATAGCTTCATTGCTCTATAATCCTAGAGGTGCACCGACAGTTAACTGCTAGTTCCAAAAATAGAGCTTTCCATGCTTCAAAAATGCATTTTGATAATAGTTTAACTCCAACTAATGCCTTGTAAAGGATCAACTTCTAATTTTGGCATCTCCAGACACTTCCACTTTGACTCAGAGCTTTCACATGCTTTTCTCTCATAATTTCTTTGTTTCTTGACACGTATAGGCTCATCCATCTGATTAATGAATATAAAATGGATGTAGTCCTACTAAGCACCAGTTAGATAGGTAGTTTGTATATAATTAGTTTGTTTTATTAGTTTAAAAGAATCTTATTGCATGAAGATATCTCTCACTCTCAATAAAAATTAAGGAGACAATTTTTTATAAATACCCTATTGTAATATGTAATTAGGGCTACCATTATTTTGCAATAAGATTATGCTTTTGGTGCTCACATTTGGAGTGTAGTTATTCTTACTTGAATGTGTCATTGTTTTGTGAATTGTGTTCATGAGATTGTGATTGAGCCAAAGATTTATTGCCTTGTTTTTGGTTGTGCAATCTTTTAGTTCTGGTGTTTGCTATAGATTTATGAATTCTACTGATGTACTAAGCTTGAGGAGAAATCACCAAATTGTGCTTGCATAATTCTTTGGCTTGCATGAGCACCCTTTCCATGGCCTTGCAATTTGATCAAGAGTGAAACATCATTCGGTTATTGAAATTTCCCATCATGATTGCATTAGTGGAATCTAGGAAGCATTGCCCCTATTTTCATTGGTTACCTACCGGTTTCTTCAAAAGCTTAACTTGCAGTGTGTTGTTTTCTATAGTTTATGTCTATTAGGATTTCAATTTCAAGTTATTTGCTTTTAGTACTCATTATTTTCTTTATTAACCCACTTTGTTAGAATAGGATTTCATATTAGTTGCATGGTTAGATTACATTCATAAAAAAACATAAAATATAAAAACATAGTTCTTTTTAGTGTTATTTTGAAACAGCATGTAGATTCTCCATTTCTTCTGAATTCAGAACAAACCAACAAAGGCCTCCTCATGAAAAATCACATTTATCTTCAATTGAACGAATTTCAGTGCATTGTAAGACAACCCGAAACCTTGGAGTTGATTCACAAAGATTGGCTTTTCAAGAGAGGAATTCATGAGAATTCTTGCTGTTTAGCATTGTGTAAGATGACAACTCAAGGAGGAAAATTTGAACAAAATAAAAGAACCAATACAAAATAGAAGATGTAGAAGATTTCAAAGAAAAAAAATGTTTGTAGGAGGAGAAAGATGTTATAGGGATCAAAACAAAAGAAAGGAAAGAAAAATATGATATAAATTTGCATAGAGGTATTGGATAAACATGAGATAGAGGATATGAACAAAGAGAATTTAAAGGAACCCATTTCAAGTGTGATAGAGGACACCAAGCATTTTAATGCACAAAAGTGAATTAAGGAAAGATGGCATAAAATAAAGTTAGATCCATCTTATGTGGATGAAAATCCAACTATGTATTTGAATCAACAAGAAGATAAATAAACTCTAATGGTGAGGAGAGACCTATGTCATGAGGGAATGGATTAGGAATGATTGATCAGGAAGAATGTTTTCATAACAAGATGCAACGTTGAGGAAAAATATTATAGAGTGATAGTTGATAGCATTAGTTCAAATAAAATAGTATCTAAGAAGTTGGTGGAGAATTTGAGATACTATAGATATTGAAGCATCTCAATGCCTATGATGTTGCATGGATAAATGATGATCGTAAGGTACTATCAAGTGAATAATTCCAAGTGAAGTCAAATATTAGATACAAAGAGAAATTACTTTTAAAGTGTTTATCTTGTAGTAGAATTGGTTACTATGTTGGTCAATGTCCTAACAAGGATATTGATACTCTTCAAAAAGTTCTTAATAAATGTAATGCTCCCATTAAATTAATTCTAAGCATAGCTTTGCATGTTATGGTGAAAGAAAATAGATTTTTTTAATAATTTTTAAAAAAAATTACTAAACCTTATTTTTTGGATAGATAATGGGCTGAAGCCTAAATTATTTATTATTTATTTGTTAAGGATAGTTATTATTATGTATTAAGCTTGAATAGGCTTGAACCAAAGAGCTCACACTTTATCATTTTTTTATAGGATCTTGCCTAATATATTTATGTTATATTACTATATATTATTAATAATTTTTTTCCTATTGTTCATGCACTTTTGGTCTCCCTTTTCTTCTTCTTTTTAAGCTTCTAGTTTGGGTGCTAATCGAAGGTTAATACCTCTAGGTCCAAGCTAGGTAGCCCTAGGGTGTTTCTTCTTCTCATCTCACTTACTCCTACCATGCAAGAAATCAATTATTTAGGTAAATATTAGGAATGGTGGGATGTGTCATGTTGCTTCCCTAATGTGAAGATGACCTTGAGTATCATTTATATATCATCTTCTAGGAGACAAAATTTCACCAAGTTGGAAATGCACTTCTATGAGGAAATTCAAAGAATTTTAAGGCCAAGGATATATTTCAGTTGGAAATTTAGAGAAATGTAGTTTTCTTAAATTGAATTATCCACTTCTACTTCTTCTAAATTGGAGGAATGACTCTACTACTAATTCAAGTAGTCTAGGACCTCAAGTTCCAAGAGAGGAAAGATGCACATATTTTGGGAAAGTTGAGTGGAGCAACTCATCCATATGAGCTAGAGAAGTAAAGAACAATGGATTTTAAGGAAGTTAAGTTAAAGAAATGGGATGGATAGATAAGATTTTTAGCAAACCTATGGATTCTAAAAGAAAACTCTATGGCTTCCCCTTGTCCAACAAGTGCAATACTTTCTTTTCTTTTCTGAAACAAAGAGAGTTCTAAGTTAAAAGTCAAACATGATCGAATGGCCCTCACATACCCATGATCATAAATCATCAATAATTAATCATCAAGAGAATACAGGAGTTGTTAATCTTGTTTCATAAAGAGATTCATTGACCCAATTATCTTTTCATCTTAGCCATTGATACATCTACAAGTCAAGGGTACCAATTAAATCAAAGTGATTACACAGGAAATTCAAAGTCATTTAGAAGATGCCACATATCTTGTGACTCCATAGAGCACTTAGAGGAAAGTTAGATATCATTGAGGTCTAATGGATCTTGTTCCCCTGCTATTGAAGGCAAGCACCAGTTAAGGTTCATGGGATAATAAGAACCATTGATTTGATCATGCAAAGTTATGACCTCAAATTATCATCTTTGTTGATCAAAAGTCAATCTATGCTCAATCATCCATCTAAGAGATTAAAAAGGAAATGGTTTTTTCTTAATAAAATTTGAAGTTGAATCCCATTTGTCAATCTAGAGTAGTCAAGGTAAATCAATGGCAAGCTATTCTTTTTAGAGCCTAGAATAAGTCAAGTGTGATGGCTTGGTTCCTAAACTTCATGAAGAACTAGAGTTCTTCAGAAGTTAATCTCTTGGACTTAAACCCAAGATTTTCATAATTTTTGGTAAATATTCTTTCAAGAATTCTCTTTGTGGCTTTTGCAAAGCAAAACATGAGTTAAAGAGGTGGAAAGAGATTCAAAGTGCTTTCCCCCAAAAGAAAACAGTTATAAAGAACTTGGTGTGTCTTGGAAACTTATTTAAAGTGTTGCACTGTGATACTTAAGAAACATAAATCATTTTGGGAAGATATGAAAATAATTTTTCTCCATAAAATAAAAATTATAAGAACTTCAGAATCTCATGAAGACTATGATGCTACAATAACAAAGGAAATGTGCAGTCTCAAAGATTGGAGAGTTTTGTGCCACTGACACTATAATCATGGAATACCATTGGAAGGATGAATTTGATGATGAACTTAAGAAGGAAAGATGACATTTTGTAAGTCAAAAGAAGTCATAATCATTGAAAAAGGCCAAATATAATAGTTTTAGTTGGACCTTATTACTTTCATTAGTAGAAATATGGTCATTTAACTAGAAAATTGAGGGATTCCCATCCTATTCAAGTCTCAACTCTTAAAATAAAATCATTGTTAGTGAGAATCTGCCAAACGTTTTCTAGAAGCATTATGAAGCAAAACTAAGATTATTCCTATGCACTTCTAGAAGGAAAACTATTTTAGTTTGGGAGATATTTCAATATAGTGCTCCAATAGAAGAGAATGTAGTAGTTTGACTATATTCTTGAAGGCCTCTCTACTAGGTATACTAGAGCATCACTTGTACCTACTTAAGCATTCTAGAGTAGTTTTAGAAGAATACGAGCATGCAATTGATCCTTACTAGGAGATGCAAGAGGATCACCAATATGTTGAAGGATTCAAGGTAAAAATAGAAGGAAATGTTTGGATTGATGAGATGGGTGATTTAGAGAGAGAATGTCACCTTGCTAGTTAGCTGGTCACTAGAGCTTAAAATAGACAAATTTTATGTAATCTATTTTCTCTCTATTTCATTGAAGTTGTAATTGAAAATCCATTTCCTATCCTTAGTCTCCTTCTATTCTTTGGATAGATTCTCTCTTATCTACTCCAAAATGTATTGATTAAAGTTGTAATGGCCAAGTAGCAATGGGCATATAAATGTAAAATCATTTGAATAAATAAAGAATCAATAGTTTTATGTGAAATCTTCCCTTGATAGCTAGGACTACTGAGGGGAATCAAACTTGTAGAGAGGGCTGATTGATGAAAGGGTTGGGAATTTTGAAAGTCTTGATAGTTTATTGGAGTAAGAAGTTCTCATTATTGATTGTCATTTTAATTCTTTCATTGTGACCTTACAACTGAGTTAGGCCTGTTAATGTGTTTGAGAATTGGAATGTGAATTGGTGGGAAGTCATTGATAGTGGTTTTCACATGGACTATGATCCATTTAGATTGGGAGGCATTCTAGTTTTTATTGTGTCTACATTTATCTACTTTATATGCATGTAGAAGTACACAATAGTTTAGAAATAATCCTAAAATATGTCTAAATACCATATAGTTATAAATTACTAGGTCCTTCCTCTATTGCTCTCAAGTTAAGAGTAGGCCTTAAAATTAGTTTAAGAATTCAATTCACTACAAATATTTGTAGAGGGGAGTTATACCCTTAAAATTCAAGGGTCTTTGATAGAGAACCTACCTAGACCCATTCTACTGGTATGAGTTTGATTCATTATTTTTGGGAAAAGAATCGAGGCTAAGACCATTTTCAAGAAAAAAATAATTTGTTGTTAAATAACTATGTAAAAAAACATATAAAACAATACAAAAAAATATGTATCTTTCAACTTGAAATATAATTTTAGCTATTTATGAATGTTTGATTTTTATTTTTTTTGGTGAAACTTTATATTTTTATTAATTAAAAGCCTCATTCAAAAGAGGGTTCCCAGAGAAAAGAACTAGAAAGAAAAACTTCATGCATAAACCATTGCAATACAAAGTATAGTGTAGAGTGTAACCTGCATCAAACCTAGTTCAACTACCCAAAAAAGAACATGATTGTGCTTAGTTAATATAGATCATATGAAAGAAGCCACTATAGAAGCCCCTAAGCCCAAATAAAAAGAGGCTCATCAAAAAATTTCCTATCATATACAATTTTTTTTGGAAAAAACTACAACCGAATATAAATCCCAAGATTAGTAAAATCACAAAAAAATTAGAACATATGTTGTCACCAAGCAATTTGGTTGCAATCTCATGTCCTAGCTCACATACATAGAAAACATAGGACATCATAGTCACTTTCATTAAGAATTAATAATCTAAAACTTGCTATAGTGCAGCCAGAAGCATTTTTAGAAGAGAAAATCATGAAATTTTTTTTCTTTAGCAACAGTAATTATAAAACATGAGATGACCTATCAAAAACCTATTCACTTTGAAGTAGCCATTGAGATGGATATGAAAATTCTACCCAATCAAAGACACCTAAATAGGCACTACTAAAAGTAATCCTCCATTGATCATCAAAAAGTATATCAAAACACTATTATTTTAAAGGCATCCCATAACTAATCATTGGATATAATCATAAATAAATAAATAAAAATAGCTTTGTGAAGCATGACAACAAAAAAGTGCAGAAAAATCTCCAATATTTCATAAAATTCCAATATCTGACATGTAGTTGTGAATGTCACAACTCAATTTTATAGCATCAAATATTTCTAGAAATTCTACCCTATTAAAGATAAAATTATGTGGAAATATGATAAGCATTACTAAGCAAGGATAGAATAAAATGATTAATGATAGATGGTGATAATCACAAGCATAAATCATAAAAATGAATCACTATCATTGAGTGGGGCATAAAACCAAATGAAAACACATTCCTTAGTGATAAATTTATAAAGATCAAGAAAATATTGAGGGTTTAATGGGCTAGTTAGGGAATCAATGAAAACCCCATTGATCCCCAAATTAGCAAGATGATTAGCCAAAAAATTACCTTCTATTGGAATTATAGATGGAGTGACTAAGAGAGGGGGGGGGGAGTGGTGGGGTGAATCAATTACCACAAAAACAATTCACAGATCCCTTAGATGTCTTAAATAACTAGTTACTACTATCATTTGGTAGCCACACAGAGAAATGTTGTAACTTGGTAGATTAACTTGTTACTATTCTTTAAGCTTTCATAATTATTAACATGCATGCAAAAGTAAATAACATGAACAATATCTGGTCTTGTATGCACAACATACTGCAACTTTCTAATCATAGATCTATACAATGTTTGGTCTACCTCTTTTGATTCATCATCCTTGGTAAGTTTCAATCTAGTACACATAGGAGTCCCAAATAGTTTGTTGTCTTCCATGCCAAACCTTTTTAGTATCTCCTTGATGTATTTAGATTGAGTGATGTAGATGCCATTCTTACTCTGCTGAATTTGAAGACCAACAAAGAATTTGATCTCACCAAACATTGACATTTCAAATTCCTTATTCATTTGTTCTAAAAATTCTTTGCAAAGATCATCATTTCTTGTGAACAAAGTATCATCCATAAATATTTTTGCCAAAACAATCTTATTATCTAGTCCTTCCTTGATATACAAGCTATTGTTATCATTAGTTCTTTGAAAACCAATATGAATAAGATAGTTATGCGGTCTTTCATATCATGCTCTAGGCACTTGTTTCAGACCATACAATGCTTTATGTAATTTGTAGACCATATACTTCTTGTCTAGATCAACAAAATATTTAGGCTCCTCAATGTACACCTCCTCATCTAGTATACCATTGAGAAATGTTTACTTGACATCTATCTAATAAACCTTAAAACCTTTGTATGCAATGTATGCAAGTAAGGCCATGACACCTTCCAATCTTGCAATATGAGAAAAAGTCTCTCCATAGTCTATACCTTCTTCTTAAGAATATACTTTACATACCAATCTAGTTTTGTTCATTGATACTTTACCATCTTCATTCAGCTTATTTCTAATACCCACTTAGGTCCAATCACATTTTTGTCTTTAGGCCTAGGTATAAAAGTCCATGTTTTGTTTTTCTCTATTTGATCTATTTCTTCATTCATAGCCTCAATCCAACTTTCATTTGCTAATGCATCTTTGACATTTGTAGGTTCAAAATCAGCAAGTAATCAAGTACCTTTCAACTTACTTCTTGTCATAGTTTATTCAGATTTATTTCCAATGATCTAATTTGGTTCATGATGTCTCCTAACATACTTAGCTAATATAGGTTCCTTGCCTTTTGAATGCTTTACATTATCATCCTCTTGCACTTCAACTTCAGGTTCTAGCTATTGTCTGCTGCTTGGGTCCTTTAGATTGGGTAGGGATTCTCTCAGTAGCATTAGAATGTGACTCAAGTTCCTGTAGCTTGGTTTAAACTTCTTACAACTCAGTTACTAAAGACTTGGGAATAGAAGGTTCCTAATTGATAGGTGTATCTAGCACTGTATCAGGTTCAACAAAAACAAATCTCCTATAGTCTTTTGGTTCCCTTTTTCTTTCTTCTTTAGTTCTTTCTGAAAACTCATCAACTTTCACATGTGCACTTTTTATGACTTTCTGAGTAGAAAAATTCAAACATCTATATGCTTTACTCTTGCAAGAATATTCCAAAAATATTCCTTCATCACCCTTCACATCAAATTTACCTTTTCTAGATTCTTTCAAAATGTAACATTTACTTCCAAATACTTTTAGGTAACTTACATTGGGTTTATAGCCATACCATAGCTCATAGGGTGTTTTGAATGAGTCCTTCAGCTATACTTAGTTTAAGGTATGAACTATAGTGCCGATAGCTTCCTTCCAGCATTTGATAGCAGTGCTCTTTTCAATCATTTGGGTTCTAACATAGTCCATGATAGATTTTTTCTTTCTTTTAGCTATTCCATTTTTCTTGAGAGTTCCAAGAGCTGATACTTTTCTTTTGATTCCCCATTCAATGCAAAAGTTATTGAACTCATGGGAGATGAATTGACCACCTCTGTTTGATCTCAAACATTTTAGTCTTTTGCCTATTTCCTTCTCAACTCTGACCAAATACCATTTGAACTTCTCAAATGCTTCTAATTTCTCTCTCAAGTATATGATAGTCATTATTCTTGAATAGTCATCAACAAAAAGAATGAAAAGCTTTTCACCAATATAGCTTTCAATTCCAATAGGTCCACACAAATTAGTATGCATAGTTTCTAGAACTTCTTTAGACTGATAGTTTTTACTTTTAAAGCTAGTCTTTCCCATCTTGCCAACTTGAAAATTCTTGCATAAACCAACCTTAGGTTTCTTTATGTTAGTAATGCCTCTTACTTTCCCGAATTTACTTATTTTCACCAAGTTATCAAATTTTACATGACACAACCTTCTATGTCACAACCAGCTTTCTTCAACTTGAGCAATAAAGCATGAACATTCACCAAGTTCAAGATAGGACAAGTTACCTTTTGTTTGAGTGCCTAATTCAATCAACTTTTCTTTTTTATCCAACAATCTTGCTTTTCCATGCATGAATTCCACTTTGAATCCATTATTGAGTAGTTATGCCACACTCAACAAGTTGTGCTTTAGTCCTTCTACCCAATATGCATTATCATATACAAGCTCTTTGGTTAGTGAGATTATTCCTCTTTATTTTATGCAACAAGGTTCAATATTTCCAAACCTCACACTGCCACCATCATAGTCTTCAAAATGTTCAAACTTAGTTTTATCACCAGTCATATGATGAGAACAACCACTATCTATGATCCATGTATCACTTTTTCTCACGTGAAAAATAACTACCATTTCCTCATCATTATCAGACTCATCTTTCATAGCAATGTAAACAATTTCATCTTCTTCTTCATCATCAGAATCATTAGAATTCTTAGCAATACAACATGTATTCTTACCTTTTTCCTTGAATGATTTGAAGTCTCTCTTTCCATTGCACTTGTGACCTTTCTTCTCATCCTTGTTTTTCTTATTTTAGTACCTAGTAACAATATGTGTAGTTTCTTCACAAGAAAAATAGATTAGAGGAACCTTACCTTTGTATTTCCCTTTGCCTCTTGAATATTTCCTTGCTAGTAGAGCTTGTCTAAACTCTGTTCTAATTCTTCTTCACTTTCTAACTAAGAGTCCTTTATCTTCTTGCCTTTCTCCTTGAGTGAAAGCTTGGCTTCAAATGCTAATTCAATGTTCTTGGTAGCTAGAACATAGTTATCATAGTTATCTAGCTCAAATGCAGTCAATCTTCCAACTATGGCCTCTAAATTTATCTTATTATTTGCTTCACATCTTCTTTCTTGAATTACAGAAACTCTGATTGCATAAATGGGAAGAAATGTTCTAATAACTTTACTTATAACTATTTCCTCCTTGATATCCCCTCCAAAAAATTTGATTGCACTAACACTTGCTTTGACTCTTTCAGCATATTTTGCTATGTTTTCATCCTCTCTCATCCTTATTTGATCAAATTGACCTCTCAAACTTCCTTCTTTGGCTCTTCTCACATTATCATCGCCTTCATAGATATCTTTTAGCTTCTCCCACATTTCAAAAGCAATTTTGTGGTCCTTGATATCATCAAATTCTTCATAGCTTAGGGAAGATACAATGTCTATCATCATAATGTTATGAGTCTTCTTCTCAGCAATGCCATTTGTAGATACTATACTAGAAGGAGTTACATATGCTTCATCTAAATAATTTAGTCCTGTGTCTCTAATGGAAGCCAAATGGAGTCTCATGAGACCTTGCCATACTGAAAAGTTATCCCTGTTAAGGCTTGGAATTTCCCTCTTGTGAGACATCATGATCGTTAGCTTAGATCCTTGAAATCCTTCCTGCAAACACCAAATGCTTTGCTACCAATTATTCAAATTATAGATGGGGTAACTAAGAGTGAGGGGGGGGGGGGGGGGTGTGAATAAGTTACCACAAAAACAATTCATAGATCGCTTAGATGTCTTAAATAACTAGTTACTGCTATCATTCGGTAGCCACACTAAGAAATGCTATAACTCGATAGATTAACTTGTTACTATTCTTTAAGCTTTCACAATTATTAACATGCATGCAAAAGTAAATAAAATGAATACAAGAGACACTAGATTTAAAGTGAAAACCCAATATGGGAAAAACCACCAAGTAACTAGCTACCAATTTTCACTCTTCTGAAGTGAGCCCTGTTAGGAGCCAACCTTGTTAAAGGTTACAAAACACACTGCTAGGTGTAACCCTGTTAGAGGATTTAATCACCCTACTAGTAGTGGCCTTGCTAGAGGACATTGGAACAATTCAATAGAACTATCCACCTAGTTAGAGGATTTACAAAATGGTTGTTAGACCAACTTTGTTAAGAGATTTAGGAAATATTGTTATAATGGTGAGAAAGTATTAATAAGTGACCTAAATGAGATGCAACTAAACTTTGCTGATAAAAATCTTTTCTTTGCTTCAATATATCCTTGTTGATCAAATAAAACTCTATTTTTCCTCAAGGATATGTAATCCTTCTCCAAAATTTTCTTACACTACCTCTACACACAATCAACTCATTGCATACTCATTCCTTACAATTAGAATCCACAACTTGAAATTTTATTTATACATTACAAATTGTCAAGTTGGCTCATTTACAAGTTACATTTACCAATAAACCATACATCAGTTGGTTGCAAATATTACATTAAAAAAATAAACTTTATTTCCCAAAACAATGAAATCCTTCATTGGCCAACCCCACTCAATAAACACTACTCTAAAAATGATTTCTAATGTTAACCAAGTGAAGCTCGATAAACACTAAAAACTCTATAAAATCCTTTGGAGACCAAGTGAACTTAGTAAGAACTAACTTTCCTTCACTAACCTTGCTAGCTTGTTAGAAACTAATTTCTGCCATAGAAAACTTCAACGCCCGAGTGAGCTCGATAGAAACTATCTTCATAGTGTAGCCTCCAGAAATGCTCAATAGAATTTTTAATATACTTTGCTAACCTTCTAAGCTTGGTAGAATCTGACTAATAACTGATATGACATTTGTGTAACATTAAAGACAACACACAATTGAATAATTATATCCAACACCTTCTTGATAAATACATAGATTATAACATTTTGGGATTGAATCTAATAGAGACCAAAATTAATGAAAAAGATATTTAATTGAGTAATTATGAATATTTCATTTAATACATCCATTAACTATAATGGTTAAGTCATCTTCAACATATAATTCAGACATAGATTGATGCAGGAGCATCTACTGGTTTAAGGGAAATCTTGTATCACCCAAAAATATGCTTAGTGTTAATTTATATTTAATATTTTTTAAAAAAATATTTGGATACCCATTTGGGTCAAATAGAGATTCCAACCCTCATAGTTCCACTATTGGTTTTTTGGATCAGTATTTTTGAGCACCTTGGTATATGTGGCAATATGAAAAATAGTTTATTTTGTAATTGAGCCATAATTATGATGAGTTAGAGGGTGTAAGTTTGAATGATGATTATAATTTAAATTTAAAGCACCCCATAAAAATAATCATGTCAAAAGGCCTTATAGTTTGAATGTTATTGTAGTTTTAAGTTACCTAGAGACCTATTAAGAGTGCTTCAAAGTCAAATTTGAGGCACTAAATGGCCTCATATGAGCCTAAAAAATGGGGGACAAGCTAAGCTAGTCCATGGGGCTATAGATCTCTTGGATATCTTTTTGATTTAAATGTAAATGGTTTGTCAATCAAAGTCTCGAATCAAAAGTTTGCCTCCCAGAAGTTGGAGTACCATTTCTAGATTCTCTAATTCTACACAATCTTCTGACGTGTTTTCTAGAACCTTTTGTTTTGGTAGTAGATGCCAAATGGCATATTCTAGAATGTATTTCTAACTATAAACCTAATTTGGGCTACTTAAGGTCATTTCTTACATTGTAAATGTAGTTTTGGTGGAGTTTTGGGAGAAGGTACTGTGAGGAGGGTTTTTCTCTATAATCAGACAACATTGTAAGCCCTTAGGGCATGTCATTAACTCTATTTTTATTGTACTAAATGTAATAGAATATCACTACTAATAATAATTTCCCCCTTTCCTATTTTGTTCATTTTTTCTTTGGGTTTTTCCCTCATCAAGTGGTATTAGAGCTGGTTTTTGAGTGTGTAGATAGAGTGTGGACTATGAGGTAGTTTGAACTAGGATTGTGTGGTTGTGAGTTTTTTAATAGCAAGAAGATTCCTCCATGAAGAGAGTATGGTGGAAGGGATGGATTTGTTTCCCTTGAGGTTAGAGCCCTCTAGAGACATGTTCAAGCATTAAAAGAGGGGATCTGTAGAGGGATAAATCTTGCCCTAGGTGATGAAAGTGAGTAGGAAAATGAAGAAGAAGGAAATATTGTGCAAGAAGGGGAAGCAAATGGCGAAGTCCTAAACTAGGTAGAGGAGAAAATTTTTAGGGCCATTGATAAGCTAGGAAAAAGACCTAAACTTGACATCAACATATTTTTCAGGAAATCTAAATCTGGATGAGTTGATCAACTAGATCAATGAGCTAGAGGAATATTTTGAGTATAACGATATAGGGGACCATAATAGGGTTAAGCTTGTGAAGGCCAAACTAAAAGATCATGCCAAAATCTAGTGGCAAGAAATTTAGTTGGAAAGAAATAGAAGAGGGAATGAGAAAATCACAAGATGGGATTGCATAGTGGACAAACTAAAGAAGTAGTTCATTCCTATTGATTATGATCTTGATTTGTTCAATAAGATGCAAGGGATCAAGCAAATAGGAAAATCATTCTAGGAATATATAGAGGATTTTTACCAAGTCCTTATTAGGGTGGGGCATGCAAAAGCAAATAAGGATAAGGTTGCTTGTTACCTTAATGGGTTAAGACCTAGCATTCAAGAGGAGTTAAGTCTAGTTAGAATAACTAGCATTGGAGAAGCATATCAATTTTTCTTGTGAGTTGAGAAGAAGCTAAACAAAAATTTTGATGAAAGGCAAAGATGGTGTAGTCAAGGAGGAAGGGGCAATGGTAGATCATTTAGAGGCTAAAATGAGGACTAGAGGAAAAATGAAAATGTGGGTACCATCCAAAACCATAGGAATGAAGGTTTCAGCCACTCCTATGATCAAAATTTTGGAGACCAAAGAGGAAGAGGTAGAGGACATGGATAAGTTTTAGGAAGAGGAAGCTTTTTTGGTACCTATTTTCATTGTAATGAAGGTCATAATGCCTACAAATGTCATCGACACGAAGGAAGGAAAAATAGAGGAGCTAATGGTCAAGAAAGGGTTGCTCATGTGGATGATGATGCAAAATCATTGCATTTAGAGGATGCAAAAAGAAGAAAGGTTTTGGTTAATGAAAGAATCTTGCTAAGTGGTGAAACTAGACCTAGAAAAAGGAGGAGTTTGTCTTGTGCCAAGTGCAAGTGTGAGGGTAAATATTGTGATCTAATTGTTGATGGTGGGAGCACTGACAACTTGTTGTTAGAGGAGATGGTCTCAAAGCTAAATCTCAAGAGGGGGAAACACCCACATCCCTATCATATTGATTGGGTGTAGGGTGATCATAAGCTCCTAGTTAGTGAGCAATTTTTGGTAAAGTTCAAAATAGGGAGTTATCATGATGAGGTTCTTTGTGACATCATCCCAATTGATGTTTGCCATTTATTTTTGAGAAGGATGTGGTAGTTTGATAGGTGTGCTATACATGATGGTCATGCAAATACATACTCTCTAGTGAAGGATGGGGTTTTCCACAAGTTGAAGCCCTTGATAAAGGAGGGTGAAAAGGTATGCAATAGTGCTAGGGTATGTTTTGTTGATGGGAGAAAATTTCTAGATGGTATGAAACATCAACATTTGTGTTATGCTTTAATTACTAGAAAGGAAAAGGAAAGTAGTAGTGAAGTTCCACTTGAAGTTTTAGGTCTATTAAGTGAGTATGGAGATGCCATCTCTAATAATGTTCCAGAAGGGTTGTTGCAAGTAAGGAAAATCAGTCATCAAATATATTTAGTTCCTTGAGCTAGTTTTCTTAACAAGGCTCTCATAGAATGACTCCTACTGAAACTAGGGAGCTAAATAGATAAGTTTAGGAGTTGTTGAGGAAAGGTTTGATTTGAGATAGGCTAAGACCATGTGTAGTACTTGCAGTGTTGGCACCAAAGAAGGATGGAGAGTGGATAATGTGAATAGACTCTTGGGCTATAAATAAAATAACCATCAAGTATTGGTTTCCTTTGCCAAGGATGGATGATCTTATAGACTACTTGGGTGGAGCTCAATATTTCACATAGATAGATCTCAAGAGTGGTTTTTACCAAATATGAATACGAGCAAGAGATGAGTGGAGAACTACATTCAAGACAAAGGATGGTCTATATGAGTGGTTTTTCATGCCCTTTGGATTGATCAATGTGCCAAAAACCTTTATGCGGCTTATGAATGAGGTGCTAAAGAATTTTTTGAGAAAATTTGTTATTTCCTATTTGTATGATATTATTATTTTCAGCAAGTCTCTAGATGAGCATTTAGTGCACATCTATAGTGTTCTTTAAAGGTTGAGGGAAGAGAAATTTTTGATCAATTTGAAGAATTCTAGCTTTTTCAAAAAGGAGTTAGTCTATTTGGGTTTTTTTGTAGTAGTTTAAGGTCTCAAAATGAACCTAGAGAAGGTAAAGGTCATCTTGGAATGGCCTACTCCAAGGTCTACCACTGAGGTGAGGCCATTCGATGGTCTGGCTAGTTTTTGTAGGAAGTTCATTAGGAATTTCAATCGTACATCTACACCCCTAGTTGAAACAATGAGGGGGGATTGAAAAGAGTTCAAGTTGACTATAAGAGGTACAAGGAGTTTCAAATTTCCAAAGAAGAAGGTGACAAAGCAACCTATATTGGCACTTCCTAATTTCAACAAAGTGTTCTATGTGGATTGCAATGCTAGTGGTAGTGCTATTAGGGTTGTGTTGAGCCAAGAAGGTAAGCCAATTTCCTATTTTAGTGAAAACTTAAATGATGCAAAGAAGAAGTATTATGTTTATGATCAAGAGTTATATGTAATAGTTCACACCTTAAAGAATGGAGGCATTATTCGTTGCCAAAAGCATTTGTCTTGTATACTAATCATTAGGCATTGCAACACCTAACTTGCCAAGGTAAATTAAATTAGAGACATTCAAAATTGGTAGATTTCATGCAAAGCTATACATTTGTATTGAAACATAGAGGCAACAAGTCTAATAGGGTTGCAAATGCATTAAGTAGGAGATAGTTATTACTAATAGAAATGTAGGTTGAAGTGGTTGGGTTTGATGAGCTCAATAATTTGTACCGTAAGGATCTTGACTTTATAGAGGCTTGGAAGACTTGTGATGAACCTGTTACTCTAGATAGGACTAGTTGGCTAGAATATGACACATCTAGGGGTAGCTAACTCCCATTTTCAACATGCCATTTCAGACAGCGGACCAACTATAAGGCATGACCCTTTTTCTACTTCAGGCTCTGCCAGACCTAGGTAGGTTAACCTTGAGATTTTGATGACTGGTACCTATGCATTTAAAACATAAATATAAACCTAATTATTGTAGATGAAAACCCCTTATGTCTCCTAATTACTCATGTAATAACAGAGATATATAGTAGCTAAATGCAAATATGTGAATCACATAAGTTGAGTGAGGGTTAATCCTTTTCAGCCCACTACAAAACATGAAATACTAAAATGATTTTGATTAAAATATTTTGTGCAAATGACATTCATATCAGTTTGCATCTAATTTAGTGATCAGTGCCTTATCCATTGAAACATAGAGTCATTACCAGTAGGTTGACCTAACTTGTTTGCATTACAATCAAGTTTATCAACTAAAATCCCCAAATCCCATTCTTATGCAATATCCCCTTCATACACCTAGAAACCCTATCAGAAGACTGAAGCATTTACTTAACTCCTTGAGTCAAAAGCAACAACAGATCTGATGTACAACTCATCCAAGCTGCCTTAAATCAAATGAACCTTATCCATTTAATCTCAAAGTTAATAGCACATGAAGAATTAGGAGACAAAATTAGAGAACTCAGATAATTCATGTGAATCCCTTTTTATATTCATCCATGGAAAGACTGAATACATGAACTGGTAATACTAAATGAAACTCTAAATAATTCACATAATCTAGCATCAATCTCCATTTATCTCAGAAAACAACACATGAGAATGAACTAAAAATCTACACAAGAGGTGGATGTGTGGCCTTCACTATTAGAGCATAGCTCAATAGATAGGAAGCAAAACCATCTACAATCCCTAGTTTCAAATAGTAAAACACTGGAACCCTATTGGTATTACCCAGAGAAAACTGCCAACAATTTTCCAAATATGTGGTCTACTCCTCCATGGATTTTGAATTCTTGCATAGACTCAAGTAGTCTATCATCCCTAGATAGAACCACTATTGGTTTAATTTGTCACAGCATAGAATAATTTAGAAATTTTGGGTGAAAAATAATTGAAGTCTTTGAATTAAGCAGATTAGGGTTTTCATTCCTCATATTTTTCAAATTTTTAGGTTACCCTAGTCGTGCCTTGTTTCATGTGTTTTCTTTTCCTTTTAAATTCTCAAGGTTTGTCTCTTAGCTCAACCATTAAAATACCTTAAGTGTGCAAAACCCTAGGTCTTTTCTTAAATTTTTGAAAAAAATTGTAGAGTGCTTAAAATTTTCCATTTACAGTCTTACGGTGTAGGGTTTCACATAAGAGTGGAATACTTTCTTCCTCATGTTTTTGTGGTCGTATTTCATAATGTATTGCAAGAGTGTAAAGGATTTAATGTTCTACATGGATACACTATTTTTTCATAGTAGCGGAATAGTTCATCCTAAGGTTTCCCTATCATACGAATGTTTTTTTAAAGCGAAGGAGCATAAAGGTATTTTGTGCTTTGAAAGAGGTATTATGGGTTTACGATGAACAATGGAGTGGGTGAATGGAAGAAGTCTTAAAGAGTATTTCCAGTCATACCTTGAAGGTGTTAAGTGTGTGATCATAAAAGATGTTGAAGAGTAATGTGTTATGCTTCTTTACTGGGATACAAGTAAATAGTTGAACGAAAGGGCAGAGAGGTATTGAGTTATGATTTATGCATATACATTTCAATGGATAGCGTAAGGGCATAATACCCCAAAATGGCATAAAGCATGATCTAAAAGGGTGCATCAAATGTTTTACATTTCTAAGGGTAAAAGGATTCTGTAAGAATGAAAGTAAAATTCAAATGTGATTGCATGCATACACTTTTTGAGCTCGCAAACAATCGTAAAGCCATGTTTTAGTAGTAAAAGTGTCAAGTGGGACCTGTTGAGTTGTCAGATGGGCCCGGATGCAAGAGAACTAGATGAAGACATGACATCCATGTTAGATGGGCCCAACCTGCATGGAATACAACTTAAGATCTATATTTTGCATTTGTACAAAATCAATGGCGATGTTATTTTTTGATTTTTTGAGATCAAATCTGGGTTGTTGATATGTGAAAAGGCTAGTTTTGTCATTATTCCATTACACTTGCAAGCTAAGCATATGAATGAAGAGCTTTTTTATCCTTTCTCCATGGTTACAAGTTGAGTTTCAGAATATAAGAATAAAAGGGTAGATAAAGGAGATGAAGAGAAGGCTTTACGCTTCTACGAGAAAGGGTAAACGTAAGAGCCAGATATCATTTGAAAAGGCTCTTCGAGGTTACAAGGTAAAGGCAACTCATAAGGGTGTAAAGGAGAAATAAAAGAGGTAAAAGGTACTATGATGCTATAGGTAAAGCTAAGAACGCATGATCGAAGGATGAATTTTGAAGTCTTACGATATCTTGGGTAATGAAGTAAGAAGAGCAGTGTAAAGGAGACTTTTAAGGTTTTTGCTAATACATGTGTATATGAGTGTAAAAGGTAAAAAGAAGGTCTTAGTAAGGTTTTTACACTCATATGAGGAATAGTTAAATCATGAGATTGAAGGTATCCGTAAAATAGTTTTTGATGTTGCAGTGTAAAGGGTTGTGTAAAGGCACAAAAGAAATCTTAGTACAGTGTTTAAAAAGCTCTAATGCTCTTATGCTTGGGATGTTTTGAAGTGTTTCCAAAGGAACGTGAATGTCTACTAAAGGTGTTTCTAGGGTTATAAAGAATAAAGGGTTTTGGCCTAGTGTAAAAGTGAGAGACCAAATTTGAAAAGGGGAGCAGCTGAGTTGTTATGCCAGTTGAGAAAAAGGATGAATCCCTTGCAACCAAGTAAAACAAAAAGAAAAAAAGTACCTCATAATCAAATTTTGTGGTTGATTTTATTTGCTAATAGTTTACAAGGGTGGTAGAAAAACTGAAGCATGTAGAATTTATTAGAGAAAAGCTAGTAAATGCATGACTAAGCCATAAAGTTTGATTGAACATTTAGAATATTGTCGCTCCAAAGAATTTGTGTTTTTGCTCTGAGAATTTTATCTAAGAACTTACAATTGTGTGATTTCTGAGTAACTGTGACAAAATTTAAGATAAAATTTGCAAAAAATATGGCTGACAAATAGGTTCAAGAAGTTCCTGAAGAGGAGGTTGAGGTAGAAGATGAAGAGGATGATGTTATGGAGGTCACAAAAGAAGGGAAAAGGAAAAAGGGTGTTGTCAAGATTGAGAAGAAGTCAAGGGTTAGAAAGCTAAACGAGCATGCAAAGGATTGGTTGAAGCTTCTTCCAGGGTCATCAAATGCCATCTCAACAAATGATCATGTCTTTAGAGGCCCTTATTTTCTAGTTATGGATGCTCAATGCCCTAAGACTGATGGTTTTGATTTGTTTCTATATTTATATCAGAACAAAATAGAAAAGGTGCCAATCTATAACCCTTGGAACAGAAACATGGCAAAGTTGATATTTCCTAAAGTATTTGTTGATGTGGACCTGATGAAAGCATTGATAAATTGTTACAATCTAGTCACCAAAACTTTTCAAAAACATAATAGGAGCTTTTTGTGCACACTAGATAGAACTTCTTTTATAGAAGATTTTGGACTGAAAGGGCAAACGGATGCACCTATTGATCTTGAAGACTTTTAGAGGAAATTTTTGAGCAATAAGTCATATTTTGTGAACAATTTCATCCTACCTCACATCCCCTACAATGTAAAAAAGGTAGGGGCAGATTCCAAAGAAGGTGGGGGATTTCTTGCCTTTAGCCAAACTCAAAAATTATTTCAAAAATATAGTCTATGGGCTACATAAAGTGTTGGGAAGTGATAATGCAGAAGATTGTGTTTATGGATCCTTGTTCCTGATGGCTTGTGATAGACAAGACACTTTCCACCATAAACAATATGACTATATAGCCTTTATAATGGACAACATGCACAACCAGCTTGTTAGTGCAAAGAAGGGAGAGATGAGTAACTTCAAATTCCACCATTACTCACTGCTAATACATCTCATCCTATATCACAACATTGGCTATATCAGTCTGGATTTCATTGATCAAACCTCTGATGAGTTTGGTGAGTTACCTATGCAACTATGGACTCACATTTGGGATAAAAATTTCTATTATTCAAATGTAGTTGTGTTTTTTAATTCTTTTAGCTCTATTATTATGAGGTAGTTAGATCATACTTTCTTTAGGGCACTAATGTTTTGAAAACCTTTCTTAGGCCCTTGTTTTTAGATGAAAAAACCAAGTTAGATCATAATTGGGGTAGTATCTTTTTGTTTAATGAGTGCACTTTAATAAGAGTGTTTGCATGCCCACAGCCTCCTCATCTTTTACCAAAATATTTACCACCTAGATTGGTCATTATTGATTTCTTTTGGCAATTTTTATTGATGAATAAAGAAATGATCCCTCCTTCTCTGCACAAGCCTACTTTTGTTTGTAGAACCTTTAAAGTAGGAGATTTTGAAATAGGGAAGAATGCATTTGAGGAGTTGAGCCAGTACCTAAGCAAATACAAATTTTCTATTGGGCCCTATAGGATGTATGACCCTGATAATTACATTACCAATAAGGTCAAGGCCATTAGGGGATACATCCTGCCTCCAAGTAAGAAAATCCTTGTAGAAGATTTGATTGCTAATATAGTAGCAACAGGGGAGGTAGATGAATTATTGAGGAAATATAAAGAGATAAGAAAAGTAGAGGGGGCTCTAAAAAGGACCAACCATGATTTTAAGGGTTTTTATACAAAGGTTCCATAGCCTAATAACTTGAAAAAAATAGTGGACAACATTGACTATATCATGTCACAAATGCCACATGAGCCAAATGGAGAGGAAGCCACTATAAATAGAGAATCCCTTGAGCCTGATGAAGAGTTGGAGATTGAGTTGGAAGAGGAGCAACCATCTACTTCAACTTGGGTGCCAAAAGGAAAAAAAAGGTAGAAAAACCTGCATATCCCAAAGGTGGTAAGCAGAGCTCTACAAGTAATGCCAAGAAACAATGAGTATTTTGCTAATACTAGGAAAAATTATTTACATCAGAGGGCTACAGAGGCAAGAAAAGCCTCTACTGATCTTTAAATTGTAGCATCAAGATTGGATGACAAGTCTATTCAATATGAAAAGTTTATGGAAGATGATGATTTCATTAAATCATCATAGTTTAAAAGTTTTTAATAAAAAATAAAACAAAATGAGCTCACATTGAATCTCATGCCAAGAGAGGACCCAAAGTAGAATAAAGAATTAGTTGAAAAACTATTGGCCTATGATCCTGAGAGTGAGACAATGACCCCTGCAGAGGCTAGGGAGTTGGTACATAGGAGTGGTATGATTCTTATAACACATTGGGATATTGAAAGGGCTTTTGTTTTGGATAAGACAAATCTATTAGTTATGAAGCCTCTAGCAGTGAGGGTTTTAAAAGAGGGTTGGGTTTTAATATAGACACAAAAACCCTAGCAGTGTGGACTGTGGCCCCTGACACTAAAAAGCCCAAAGTGATGGATATAGAGGAAACTACACAAGGCAACATGACTGTGTGGACCTTGGAGAACACTACTAGGAAAGAAATCTCTAGCTTAGTCAAACACTTTTCTCTCATGAATGAGGTAAAGGTGGGTGAAATTGAGGACAAGCTAGTTGTAGTGTATAATGAATATTTAGATACAAGGAAGTTGTATGAAGAAGAGCTCAAGATGAGCCATGTGCAAAAAAAAAGATAGAAGAGTTGGAGGGGAAGATACAGAATTTAGAAGTAGAAATATTATCCCTCAAGGAACAACTCAAGGAAACTTTAGAAGTAGAACATGCACCAAGGATGGAAATAGATGGAAGGTACACTATAGAAGCAAAGGCCCAAATAGAGGAGATACCTATAGGGGTAATAGTGCTAGTACCTGTGGTTAGTGTGGAGATAGGAGCTTCCCAATCTGACAGTGCCACCAAGCAAAATGTTTTGATAAATGTATTAAACAATAGAATAAGCACTCTAAAAATAATATATCAAGATGCTTATAATGCATTTATCAATCTAAAATCTACAAAATAGGTATGCAAGGATGCAATTGGATGGCTTGAGCCTTTTTTTCAACAATGGGGGCCATTTATGCAATTCTTTCGTAGGTTGATACCCTTGTTAGCCAAGAAGCCAGATCTCCCAGATAAAGTTATTACTGTGAAGGAAGGTATGGATAAAGTGAAAGACTTATTGCAAATTTTCATAGGGACACTGGCAGTAATTCAAAGAAAAATGAAAATGCTGACAAATGGTTTTTATTCTTTAATTCTTTTTGTTACTAATTTTGATGACAAAATGAAAGATTTCAATGAATGGTCTAATTCTTTTGACCATATTGTAGACTTTCCATAGGTGGCACCCATTTTTTAGAATGATATTGATGAGTATGTTTTTAATAAATTAATTGATACCCTATTCAAGGTTGAAACTAAAATGAATAGGTTTACCATAGAAGGAAGGGTGATTACTAATGCCAGGTGGCAAAAAATTGTTGGTGAACTAACAATAGTCAAGGAATGTGAGTGGCCCACCAAAAGAGAAGTATTTGTCTAGGAAGTGATCATAGAAATAAAAGCTATACCAATAGGGAGAAGTTAAAGAAAAAGACAAAATTAAAGATCTTATGCTCTAGCTATCATCTGCAACTATTTTTTGTTTCTTTTTGAATTAAGGTGTCTAGATATTTTTGAAAAATGTTGATGTACTCATTTTTGTAAAAGAACACCTATCAATCACATTTGCCCTTTTCTTGTTGCAACTCATGCCTATATAAATGAGTTTTCAAGGCAATGTGAGGGTCCAAATTTTGTATAATTTTTAGTCTTTTGAGAGAATACAATTGATCCAATAGTGTGTAGTTGTTTTGAGTTTATTTCTAGTTGTAATTTTTGATGATATATAGAAATGATAGAATTAGCAAGGTATTCTAGGCTTTCCATTCTATTGGTCATTGTATTAGTCATCTGAAAGGATAATACAAAAGGATATTTACACTATATCTATGTCATCAATTTATGTCTCCATCTTATGGGTTTATCTACTTTAAAGTCATTTAAATAAGGTTTAAATTGACTAAATGCAATCTAGATGGGTTGTATACTGATTTCATTGTTTCTTTTAATTCAAGGAATTATAGAAATGCTTCAGTGAATCAGTAGGGTTTATGAGTTTATGAAAGGGATAATTCATAAGAATGGGAATGGGCGATTACAATTGATTAATTCATTTACAAGTTATTTGAATTAGATCTCCCACCAATAGTCAATTTTTTTCCCAATGGCTAAGGCACTGGTCACATAAGTCAAAAGTGAACAAGGATGAATTCTACTACTACATATCAAACCAATTATAAAATCAAAATAATTTTTCATTCCATTTTGTTCAAAGTTATAAATGTTGGTCAATACTCATTTATATCTATTCTCCAGGTCTTAGTCTTAGGTAGCTTCTATTTGAAGAAATATTTGTAATTTCTAGAAGAATTATGACCAGATCTGCTAATAAGGGATGCATACAAGTTTTAGAACATTAAAAGAAATGAAGTAAACTACTAATGTGTTAGTGGGTAATAGATGAGAATTAGAAAGAAACTAAAAGAATCTCTACACAATAGTTTGTATTAGAATCATCCCTTGGTATACCCACCTTGGTTTTGAGGAGCCTAAAGAGTAGAAAACCACCAATGGTTTTGTTGAAGTTGGGTCCAAATGGTTTATTTATGCAATTGATAATAGAAATTGGCTAATCCTTAGGTTATTTGAGTATTATTATTTTGGTATTGAACATTTTTTTGTTCAGTAGTTTCGAACACCAACATGTTGTTCAAGGGCAATCAATTGTGAATTCCAAGGAGTTCCATGAGGGAGAACTTGATCAAGGAGAAATACAGTGGATGGATGGTAGGACACTTTGGTCAAGATAAGACCACTACAATTATTAGTGAACATTATTTTTGGCCTCAACTATCACAAGATGTGCAAAAGTTTCTAAAAAGTTGTGGAGTATGTGAAATAGCTAAAGGATTTAGTCAAATTACTAGACTTTATCAGCCATTGCCTATTCCATCAAAGCCTTGGGAGGACATAAGTATGGATTTTGTTCTTGGATTTCCAAGGACACAAAGGGGTAATGACTCAATATTTTTGGTGGTTGATAGGCTTTCCAAGATGACACTTTGCATTCTATGCCACAAGACTCATGACATAGTGCATATTGTATATTTGTTTTTAAGAGAGGTGGTGAGGCTACATGGTCTCCCAAAAAGTATTATTTCTAAAAAAGGTACTAAATTTGTTGGGTTTTTCTAGAGGACATTGTGGAAGAAGATGAAGATAGAATTGAAGTTTAGTTATGTACATCATCCATAGATTGATGGACAAACAAAAGTAGTGAATACAAGTTTGGGCAATTTGCTAAGGTGTTTAGTAGGAGATAAACCCAAGGGATGGAACTTGATTCTACCACAAGTAGAATTTTCTTACAATAATTCTGTGAATAGGAGTACTAGTAAATCACCATTCCAAATTGTGTATGGTCCAAATTGTGTATGGGAGTAGTCCAAGGACTACACCAGAGTAGAGGAAGATGGAGCAAGGAGAGAGGACAAGTGTTGAGGCAAAAAAATTTGTTGAACATGTCAAGAACCTACATGGGGGGGTACATGCACATATTACCAAGATGAACATGTAGTATAAGGGTAAAAAAAATCAAAATAGGAGATATAATGAGTTCAAAGTTGGGAATCTAGTTATGGTATACTTGAGGAAGGAATTATTTCTAGTGGGTACCTACAACAAGTTAAAGGTGAAGAAATTTGGCCCCTATAAAATTTTGAAGAAACATGATTCAGGAAATGCATATGAGGTGGAGTTGCCAGATGGGATTCATCTTTTATTTTCAATATTGTTTACTTAGTAGAATATCACGATGATGGTGTAGAGGAGGAGTTGATGTTGGAGCCATGTCCAATTCCTACTTTTGAGAAGGAAGAGATAGAAGAAATTAGGTATAGTCATGTGGGATAGAGTACCAGAAATAGGTAGTATAAAGAATACCTAGTCAAGCTGAAAGGAGGACTAGTGGAAGATTCAACTTGGGTATTCGCAATAGAGGTTCCCCATTTTAGTTTTCCTCTACTAGCTATAAAGTAGCAGGGTCACTTTTCAATTTACCCTGGGTGTCTAATGTACAAGCATCTAGTGGTGCAAGGGAAATCTTGTATCACCCAGAAATATCCTTAGTGTTAGTTTCTATTTAATGTTTTTTTATTTTTGGATACCCATTTGGCTCAAACAGATATTTTAGCTATTTTAATTCCACTATTAGTTTTCTAGGTTAGTGTTTTTGAGCACCTTGTGATATGTGCCAATGTAGAAAATAGGTTATTTTGTAATTGAGCCATAATTTTGATGAGTTAGAAAGTGTAAGTTTGAGGTATGATTATACTTGTAATTCAAAACACTCCAAAAAAAGAATCAAGTCAAAAGGCTTTATGGTTTGAAAGTTATTGTAGTTTTAAGTTGCTTGGAGACCCCCTAAGAGTGCTTTAAAGTCATATTTGAGGCACTAAATGGCCTCATACAGGTCCAAAAATGGGGAACAAGAAAAGATGGTCTATAAGGCTATAGAGCACTTGGAGAGCTTTCTAAAAATGTAAATGGTTTGTCAATCAAGGTCCTAGATCAAAAGTTATTCCTCCCAGAAGTTGGACTACCATTTCTGAATTTTTCTAATTTTACATTGACTTATAACATATTTTCTAGAACCTTCTCTTTTGTTAGTGGATGGCCAATGGCATATTCCAAAATTTATTCCTAACCCTAAACCTAATTTGGGCTACTTAAGGTCATTTCTTTCATTGTAAACATAGTTTTGGAGGAGTTTTGGGAGAAGGTATTGTGAGGAGGGTTTTTCTCTAGAATTAGACAACATTGTAAGCCCCTAGGGCACATCATTGAGTCTATTTTCATTTTACTAAATGTAATAGCATATCGATTGTAATAATAATATTCACCTTTTTCTGTTGTGTACATTTTGTCTTTGGAATGTGCCCTCATCATAGATAGTGATTTTGCAACTTCTAGTCCTTAGAGAAAAGCTAACACCTTAGCTTTATTATTAGTACCTTAAGGGAGAGGAGAAGACTTAGCTACAATCAATTTGTTTTTGAATTCTCTAATGAAAAATCTAAACCAATAGACTATGATGCTAAAGGAATACAACCCATATTAGCACCACTTGATAATTTTTCAAAAGAAGACCCATAATTTACATTCCGCTAACCTGGGTGTATTGTAGTAGGTACTGGTCTGTCATAGAACACAGTTTTACCACCAAGGTATCTTATTTTCAATACCAATTTGCATGTATCATCATTAGTAGCCATCTTCAATGGTGTAATCTTCTATTTTGTGGACAATTTAGCAAGAGAAAACTATTCATACAAAGTATAGAAACAAGAAAAGGAGAAACACCATCTGGTCTACTATGAAGATAAGATTTTAAGTAGCAAAGTACTTGGACATGTGATGAGTATTGAATGAAATCATATTTGGGAAAACTTTGGATGCAAATTGTGGTTTGATAATCATGATTTAATTCTAATGTAGACCACCCACATCATTTTCTTTTGTACCTATGATCTCTATGTTACATTGTTAATGATATAATTGATAGACAAGTGTTTGTAAGGCATTTTTTGATTTATTTATATGAAGAAACATACCAACAAAAAAACTATTGATACTAAACAAACTACATGAGCCATCTTCCATTGAGAATATTGATGCTATGTGGTGAAATATTTATTATAGTACTTTAGCTGCCTCTAGAGCCAAATGCCCACCTACCACCTTGATGGCCTACACAATAGTTAGAAACATTGAATGCATAGTAGGTGAGTTCAAATTTGAAATGAGAGGGAATATATTTTTTGCCAAGAGAAAAAAAGAAATGAATCTAATTCATTTGATAGAGTTGAAGAGAGAAGAGAAGAAGAGTTGGATACACATGCAAAAAGATTTATATTACAAAACTTGCATTATGCATTCCTAGCAAGTAGTTTGGAACTACATAGAATTTAGAATTGGTCCATATAGATTTAAGTGGCCCTTCGAGAACAAGAGGATTCTATGGAGAAAGGTATTTTATGATTTTTTTGATGATTTTACCAAAATTATTTTGGTAGCTTTTCTTAAAGAAAAATCAAAAGAATTTGAGAAATTCAAGATATTCAAGAATAGAGTAGAGAATGAATCAAAAGAAAAAACAAAAATCTTAAGATTTGATAGAGGAGGAGAATTCACTTCTAAAGAATTCAACATCTACTATGAAGAGTATGGAATCAAGAGGTAGCTATATTCACCACATTCACTTGAGAAAAATGGGATTGCTAAAAGAAGAAATAGATCAATTATTGAAGCAGCAAAAGCTATGCTATTTGAGAATGATGTACCAAAGACATTTTGGAGAGAAGCAATCAATACAACAGTATATACTCTAAACAAAGTATAGATTAGGAAAGGTATGGAAAGAAAACCTTATGAATTATGGTTTGGATACTCACCATTAGTCAAATATTTTAGAATATTTGGGAGCAAGTGTTAATTCAAAATAGATCATGATATTAGTAATTTTGATCCAAGGAGAGATGAAGCTATGTTTCTTTTCTATTCATTAAAAAGTAAAGCCTACAGATGTTTCAATTATAGAGCAAAGAATATAGTAGAGTGCACAAATGTGAGAATAGATGAAAAGTTTGTTACCAAAAAAAAGATCATAGATTATAACTTTGATGAAGATAACTCTAAGATAACAAATAGATGCAATGAATTTTTTCTCAAAACTAACAATGACCTATAGAATAATGTGCAAACTAAAGAAGAAAGAGAAGAAAAGAGCATAATACCTAAAATAAGGTTTGAAGTAGCAACTCTTGCCCCAAATAAGAATATGATAAGAAATCATCCTGATGATCAAATAATAGGAAGTAAAGAAAAAGGAGTAATGAAAAGAAGCAGAATCAATGAAAAACTATGCCTAATATCTCAAGTGGAACCAAAAAGCATAGATGAAGCAATCGAGGATGATGATTGGATGAAAGCAATGTAGGAAGAAATCAAATAGATAATAAAGAATGTCACACGAAAACTAGTCCCTAGACCTAAGGACAAGAATGTGATTGGCACAAAGTGGGTGTTCAGAATCAAAATAAATGAACAAGGAGAAGTGATATAAAACAAAGAAAGACTAGAATTAAAAGGCTACTCTTAGCAAGAAGAAATAGATTATGAGGAAACATGTGCACTTGTAGCAAAAATGGAAACAATTAGAATAATCTTGGCATATGTAGAAAATAAAAACTTCAAATTATATCACATGGATGTCAAGTCAGCATTCTTGAATGGAGAACTTGGAAAAGAAGTTTATATTGAGTAGCCAAAAGGTTTTCCTTTGACGGAAGAGAAGGATATGGTTTGTATATTAATGAAAGCCTTATATGGATTAAAGCAAGCACCCAAAAATTGGTATGCAAGGTTAGATAAATACTTATCAAAGCTTCAATTTTCTAAAGGGACAATAGAAAACAACTTGTACTTGAAAGAAATAGAAAATGGTTTGTTGATAATCATTGTATTTGTTGATGAATGCATTTTTGGAGGAAATGATGGAGCTAGTAAAAAATTCTCAGAACATATGAAGAATGAATTTGAGATGAGTATGCTAGGAGAAATGAAATTCTTGTTAGGATTAAAAATTGTTCAAAACAAAGAAGGTATCTTTATTTCTCATACTAAGTACTTGAAAGATTTGCTAAAAGGATTTGGACTGGAAAATTGTAAACCTATTGGAACCCACATGGTAACTGGTCACAAGTTATCTAGCAAGGATGAGACACCTACTGTTGAAAAAAAGAAGTATAGATCTATGATTAGAGGATTGTAGTACCTAACTCATAGTAGACTAGATACAGCTAATGTGGTTTGAATTGTGGAAATATTTCAGGCTGATCCTAAAGAATATCACTACATAGCAGTAAAAAGGATATTCAGATACTTGAAAGGGATATATGATTATGGCATTTGGTATGATAGAAATAATAATTTTACTCTTTGTACTAATATTGATGCTGATTGGGATGGAGATATGGATGATAGAAAAAGCACTACTGGAGGAGCATTCTTTCTTGGTGGAAGACTAGTTTCCTATCTCAACAAGAAACAAGACTACACTTCGTAGAGTACTATAGAGGTATAATATGTTGCAATAGTTAACAACTATAATCAAGTCATATGGATGAAGTAGATGATGAAGAATATTAGAATTACATTCAAGGAACCTATTATCATTTACTATGATAACACAAGTACAATTGACATGTCTAAAAGTCTTTTCTTACATCATAAGACTAAGCACATCTTTATAAAGTATCATGTGTTGAGATAGAAAGTTACAGAGAAAGAAATTAGACTAGAGTATGTTAACACTAAGGAAAAAATTGCAAATATTTTCACAAAAGCCTTACCAAAGGATACATTTGAGTACCTAAGAGGTATTCTTGGGGTTATGCCCCTACTTAATTAAGAATAGAAGATGCAAAAGTGCATTAGTTCAGGGAATAGAGCACCATTGTTAGACTAGACTAAATACTGATGCTTCCTCAATGGGGAGTATCTGTGATGAATAGAGTTAGAGGACTCTTGGTAATTAGTGACTGGCAAGCAATAGTGTCTCTAGACACTTGAGCTATTTATGGATTGTAAAGCAACAAACTAGCTAGTGGTATGTTTGAGAAATTGAACCATTTGTGCCAAAGGGGGAGATTTTTAGCATGAATACTCATGCTATGGGGAAGCATTGTAGAACATTGATATGATGTATTTATTTAACTATGTTTTTCATTGATGACAACATAGTAATAAGGTTATAAAGATTGACAGAACAATAGACAATGGATTTTGTATTAAGGACAATATATCACTTATCTGCTTATGTGTAGTATCTAGTACATACTATAGTATGTCTTTGTTACAAGGGTAAGTGTGTAGAACTTGAATCAATAGTGTACAAAAGATATGATTGATTCATAGAGAATTTTATAGAAATAGAGTATTCAGAAAGCAGTTCCTATTGTATAATTGCTATAGTTCATTACAATTGTAGTGATGTGTTGACTAGTTAATTGGAGATAGTATATTAACCATTGATGATGTTAGAGAGTGTGCATGTATAGAAGTATCAAGTGTAAAATTTTGTGTATAACTATGAGCTAACAACATTAATTAAATGTGTATTTCATTTAATTAATGTGTGGAAAGCTAAATCAAAGATTTATTATTGAGCTTGGTATAAAGGAAAGATGTTTTCCATGTTTTACATATAGTGAGTAGAGAAGACTTGTGAATTACTAGGAAACAAAGTGATATAAAAGAAAAGTGACATACCTATGCATGTAAGTTACCTTAAGGGTTATTGTTACTCAGTACCAAGTTCTAGATCTGATTGCATGATCTAAAGGTGAAGGAGTCTGATATACTAGACAAAGGAAGAAGTAAAAGCTTGTTACACATTTGTTATTCTAAAATGAATAGTATTGAGGTCAATTAGATAGTGTGTTCATTGATATGATCCTAAAGCTACTTGGATAGTGGGTTCAACTGCCTTTCACAACTCCTAATTTGGTTGGAATCTCCTAATAGTGATTCAAAGTCACCTAACAGGAACTCATATATATTGAATGTGATTTATCAAACTCCTAATAGGGTCTAGCCTTTCACAAGGAACATTTATATTAGTGCATCATCTTGTGGGTTTCATCCCCATCGGGGTTTTCCCTCTGATCAAGGGTTTCCCTAGTCAACATATTTGGTCTCACTGTGTATATTTGTCTTTCATGATTCTTGATTACATTGATCACATAATTAAGTTGGATTTAAGTTGATATTGAGTTTGATAATAACATAACTAATTCACCCCCCCCCCACCCCCCCCAGTTATATTGTGAACATTAATTACTAACATTACACACATATATCTATGATACTAGTGACATATTCTATACATCAAGATATTAAATCTATCTTATCACTTTTTGAATCAGACATTGGTATTCATAAAGACCTCATTCTCATGAAATATCCTTCTCAACTAACTAGAAACCATGTCAAATACATCATATATTTACTTGGCCCTTTATTCCAACAACAAAATATATTAGATATAGAACCTTAAGGGGATGCAAATGGGTCTTAGCTCTTTGTCCTTAAACCTCAAAACATTGCAAATTATAGAGATAGGAGATGAGAATTAGAATGAAACTAAGAGTATTCTTGCTCATTTGTATTCATTTCTTTGAAAGTATACATTCAAGATGCATGTAAACAACTCATGAGACCATTAAATAGATTATAACTATTTATATTAGCTTAACTACTATTGTTCATACAAGAGAGAGAATATGATGAAGAGAATGGTATCACAAGAATGAAAACACATCAAAACTAGAACCCTAGTCTCACAATACTAAGAAAACACAAGATTGGAACCCTTACAATGAATCTGAAAGGGAGAGATAAAGGAAAATAATGCAATCTCAGATTTCATCTAGAAGTGACATGTGTCCACTTGAATCTTCATTCCCTATTTTTGTAAAACACTAATTTTTCTATAACTAAAATCTTATATGATTCTCATCATTGTTTGCAACAAACTTGAAATATCTCATCTTCAACGATGAAAACCCTTGTGTTAGAAAAATATCTGAAATGCATCTAAAATGTTGACAATACCTTGATTCAACTAACTTAGAGGTGACAAAATTCATCCCTAACTACATTCCCACTACCTCTAATGTTCATCCAGTTCACAATTTCATTGGAAATCAAATTTGAACTGCCCTAACAAAATGAAACTAAAAAGGGGATACTTGAGACAAAATCTTGAATAACTTGAACCAGTGGCCTCCTATGCAAAAAAAACTCCAAAAATGTAAAGTTCATTCTCTCCCAATTCTAGTGATATATAGTAGTCATATATAATATGTTGGTAAACAAATTGATCTTTTTCCTTTAACTCCTAGATGCTCAAATTTATGAACAATATCTAATTATAACAGTTGGAAAGTTGCTACTAAATAGACTAACTTTACTCTGAATTATTAGGTATAGCTCCCTATTGTAGATTTGCAATGAATTATGTTTGTTTCTAAATCTAAAGCTAGGTATGTTCTTAACCCAAGAATAGGAGACATAAACTAAGCCAAATCTATATAGGATTTTAACTTAGGCAAGAAATGATTTTAGAAGACTAAATAAGTTTATGAACTCACACATCTTATGAACTCATAAGGCTTAACAATTCAATGTTGCATACTAACTAATAAACTGATCTAGCAGGAAACTAATTACAAAGAAAGAAAGATTAACTTGAAGGAAAATAGCTAAAGGATCTCTCTTGAACTTACAACGATAGTACTTATCGTATTTAGTTTTCGATCTCAAAATAGGGGAATGAAGCTCTATTCATTCCTTGGTTTAATTTAGATAAAAGCAAAAACTTACAATTAACATTCAATAGAATGGAACATAAAATATCATTCAATTGGCTCTATTGGTGTTTAAAACTACTGAATCAACAAAGTGTTCAATACCAAAAGATAACACTCACATAACCTAAGGATTAGCCAATTCTCATTAAAAATTACATAACTAAACCATATGGATCCAACTTCAACAAAACCAAGGATGGTTTCCTACTCTTTAGGCTCTACAAAACCAAGGAGGGTATACCTAGGGGATAATTCACTAGGATACTACTGTATGAGACCTAATTTAGTTTCATCTTGATTCTCATCCTCTATCCTTATCACACATTTAATTTATAAATTTACTTTCTAACACCTCTAATTTATAAAACCAGTGCTTTATCCATAGGGTCAAAGAGTCAAATATTAGTAGGAGATCTTGTTTAATTAACTTGTCATTGAATTTATCAACTATAATCACCTTTTTCCATTCTTATGATATATCCTTTTCATAAAATCATGAATTCTACTGACCTACTGAATCATTTACATAATCCCTTTAATTAAGAGCAACAATAAACCAATATACAACCCATCCAAATTACAATCAACCAAATGAGCCTTATTAAAATGATCTCAAAATTAATAAACTCATGAAATGGAGACAAAAAATAGTGACACAGACCTAGTGTAAATACCCTCTTGTATTATCCTTTTTGCTTATTAATACAAGAACCAATATAGACTCAATGAAGAACCCATGACCTCACGCCGATACTATCATTTTTATTTGTCATTAGAAAGAACATAACTAGAAGTAAACATAAAAATAGCTACACATGACCAGACTAACTGTACTATTTCTTGACAATCTAAAAAACACATAAGAATTTGGACTCTTTTTCCAGCCTTAGAATCTCACTTAAATATGTGAGATGCAACAAGCTTCAAGCTTGAAACAATTGACAAGTGTCTAGAAATGAAAAACTTAATGTAACAAAAAGTTAACATATCAATATATACTTTGGTAGGACCATTTCTATCACATCACAACAAATTAGTGGCTCTTTTAATTTGCCACCACTATTATAATTCTTTTGAATACTACCACCAGGCTGGCCAATGATGAGTACTGTGGTGTTTCTAAATCAAATTTTACCCTTGGATTTTCACTATTTTCACCTTGGATGGACACCATTACTTTTACCTTCAATTTCTTCTTTATCACATCCAAATCCTAGGCTTTTCTACTTGCAACTGGAGCTAACTTGTGGCCTTCACCTTCTTCATTTTTGATATCTAGTGCTGATGTGTCAATAATCTACACCTTTTCATCCTGTATCTCATCTTCATCTATTACAACTTCCTCAAATTGCTCATCAGAAGCAATATACACCATCCATGTGTCAAAAACTGTATCACCTAGCAAATAAAACTACAAAATATCTCATTGCTTTTTGATAACATATTCTACCTCCTTGTCAATGTCAACAAATTCTTTTTTTAAAGAATACATTTTTTTTTGGGGTTTTCACTATTTCTTTAGTCATCATAGCCCACCATCCATGCCCTTTTTCATTGATAATCCTATTCATCCTTAAACAAAATAAATCATCAAGCTCCTTGGCTCATTCATCTTTGTTCTTTAAATTATTTCTCCTATCTAGGGCATGAGGAAACAAACTAAACTTTTGGCTCTTGTACTTATTCAAGTAGCCAACTATTATTCTTTCCAAATGCAATCTCCTATTGTCAAAATCAAAAAGATCAGAAACAATATCAAAAGTTTTCTCAATTTGATCATAAGAGGTTTTTATTAAAAAATAACATAAAAATGTCATTTTTTCCCTCCTTCTTATTCACTTATTCACAATAGGCTTTAAAGCCTCATCACTTGCTTTTAGTTCCTGCCAAATATTTATCACCCTAGCAAACTGATCATAGACTAGCGCCCATTCAATTTTGTCCCCCAAATATTTTAGAGTGTTTCTTAATTTATCTTCATATTTCATCTCCAAATCCACATGTAATGCCTACAACTTCTTTTTTCTTCTTCAAAATCTTCTACTATGTAGTATTCCGGCCTTTGGGGTGTATTTGGTATTTCTATGAGGGTGGTGGACTTGAAAGGTTTAATTGGGGGGTGAGGGTATTTTAATCTTGGTCCTGTGGACCTCCCCATTAGCTTGTTCTCAAACTCAATTCTCCTTTTAACCTCTTTATTATAGGCCTTTAGAATTGCTTCATATTTGCTCTGTAATTCAAACATGGCATGTTCTTCCTTCTTAGCAGTGGCCAAAAGAAATTGGGATGAATCCACATTCCAATATACTGCCTATACATGAGAGGTATCCACAACTATCCTTGCAATTATGTTTCCCATCAATCTAGAGTCATCTGGTTGTGATAATGTGGCTTTGGATCCTCTTCTTAATGATAGCTGACCAATGCAGCTTGATATTCAATAAATGAAATACCTTGGAAGTCTTTTTTATTTTGATCTTGCAAATTCAATTTATTAGAAATACAATTGAAAACTAAGGCATCGACAATGTCCCAATTTGGTAACAATAAAATATTAGATGCCCTTAGCATTTGTCTTTCCTCTTCATTGCTTATATTATGAAATTATTTTATCAAATTTTCTTTTGTTTGGTTCTTGATGAGGGCCTCATCCATTTTTGGATGCTCTATTTTTAACCTTTTACATCTTTCTTCAAAATTATTCATGTTCGCCCTCCATGCAAATTGCTACAAAGCCTTGGACTTTACAAAACTGTCATAAGCCAAAAATTGATGACTTGCCTATTCTAGCATAGGGTCCAATTCCCTACCTCTATAGTCAACTATTGTTAGATCCAAACTTGGTGGAGGAGGTTCTTGAGGGTTACCCTCATCTAACTCTGCTTGAGTAACAAAATACCTCCCTATGATCCAATCTGCTTAATTTTCTCACCAATGAGTTGTTCTTCTCCAATCCTCAAAGAGGATTGAGTGGGTGAATATTTCTCAAATTGAGGACTATTTTCCTTCATTACCTTCTACCTCTTGGGAGAAGGTTCATTAGGTCTCTCCTCTTGGACTACACTGGTGGATCCCATTATTTTCTTGCCCTTATCTACAAGAGCTCTTTTATTCTAAATTATAGTATAACTTGGTTTCTTTTGAACAACTACTTGACCAGCTCCTATATTAGGAGTGAAAGCCAACCTCCTCATGACCTCTCTAGCCTTATCTAAGTATGAATAAATAAAAAATTGCTTCTTCTCATTAATAGCTTCCATTATTTTAGGGAAGGTATTCATGAGTTTATTTACTTTATCAGCCTCTGTATTAGCATTATCTAGTTGACCATATTTTTTATCAAAACAATGAATGAATTCTAAAACATAGGAATAGACTCTCCACTTTTCTTTTTTTCTTTCTTATTCCTACAAAGAGAACTCATTCCTTATAATTTTCTCTGGATAATATGAGTCATGTTTGACCTATCCCAATTTAATCCTATGTCTCAAGGTTTGGTTAAATAATCCCTCGGTATCACAAAAATGGGGATGGGAGATAACCATTTTATTATGATCCAAAATTTTATACAAAAAGAGCCAACCCCATTTGGTAATCACAAATTGATGTGCCATAGTGCAAGTAGGAAAAATTGACCCCAATGACCTCTTCAACAGAAACATCTCATCCACTCCTCCTAATTGCCACAAAACTTCAGCCATTCCTACCTTTAAGGGTACTTGGTAAGGAAATAAATGAGGGCTTCCCCTAAACCCATAAGTTCTGAAAATAGTAGAAATAGATTAATGAATAATATCTCCCCAATTATGTGAAACTTTCAAATTATGGGTTTTATCCATAGGCCTAATGAGATTCATTAGTGACTTGGGGATTTTTGGATTATCACTCAATATGAGGCATCTCAATTTAGAGGCAAAATACCTATCAAATCTAAAAAAACTAGCCTTATCTACATCCTAGGTCATATTTGCACTCCACAACTAGATTGGTAGTGCTTTGCCATCCTCCTCTTTGTTTAATTCCATTTCTTTACCAAAATATGCCACCCATTTAAACAAAACATGTGCATCAACAGAGAATAGTGCCCAAAGGTCTTCTCCACTTTTGCTTTGGCAAGTCCAACCAAACCAACATATATTTCTTTTGCTAAAAAGAAAGCAAAATTGAAACTAACATCTACACCAAAAGAGGAAATTTGAACCATCATATACATAAAGCCAATGGGCATGAAATCTTGGTCATCTTCACTAAAAACATGACACAAGGTCTTGTATATCTTTACAACGCAGGAAGTGAAAAGACTCTTCTTAAAAGGTTCCCTAGAGGCTCCAGTGATTATTGGAAAAGTCTCTATTGTGCCAATATGTTCCCTTAGGGCACCTCCCCTAATCACTTCCTTCTTTGCCTTGTATTTAATTTCTAGTTTTGGCAGATTAATTGGCACATGATAATTTAACAATGGTTCTAGGTGAAAACCTCTCTAATTTCCTTAGGACTAATTGAGATTAGAGGCACGCCATCAGTTCTTCTCACCACCCTAATAGCTTGGTCATTATTCTTGGCAATGGCTTCAAGAAAATCATAATCCATGAAAACAATTGCAACTACTAGTTTTCCCAAATATAAATTCTAGATGTTAGCATGTGGGCCAAACAAATTCCTCTTTGAAAAATATTTTTTTAACAAAACAAGACCAGTTTGTGTAGTTGTTGCATCCCTAACCTAGTTCCCTTTTTCATATAGGCTATCAACAATCTTAAGCCTAGGGTTCAAGGAAATTAACTTGTTAACTTGTGTAGGTTTTGTGGTGGACTCTGGGAGTAATTCTAGAAAATCTTCATAAACATTCCTATCCATATAATTTACTTGCCTAGAGAATGCTTTCTTAGGAGGCATCTTGACTATAATTCATAGGAACAGGAATGCTACAAAGATTATAATATGAGTACTTACTTGATTTTCCAAACTTGTTCTTCTCTAAACCTCTTCAATGGCTCATGAGCAGATGGAGGATTGCTTCATGTCTTTGCTAGGCTTAACACAATGTCATTAGTAGGCTCTTGTGCTTTGAAAATATGAAATCTTTGTCTTCGTGACATTGGAAATGGCAAAATATTTTGTATTATACTCTATTTTTCTCACATGTGAAGCTTTCATTCATCATAAATGCACAGAATTGAAAAATAGAGTGGCATCACATTTCCTTTTAAATTTGCGTTGTTGATCCTTGAAAAATCATACGATCCAAGAATGAAAACTGGGTTGACTCACCTTTCTTCTTAATACGTTGTAGTCAAGCCAATAAAATGCTTCCATTTGTACCTTTCTTTCAATGCTAGCATTTTAGTTTGGGCCCACTAATGACTAGGAACGTATGTCATCAAGTCGCTACCTCACTATACATAACTTTTGAGCATATTTGCTATAGAAAGATAGCAATAACCATTGATTCTGCTTTGTTTATGTGGCATACATTTGATACAACTCTTAAGAGAAAAAATGGTCGATCCCTCATTCACTATCTCACTATACATAATATTCATGCAACTCTTCATAGCAAGATAGTGATGGTCATAGATTTCAAGTTGATCTAAGGGTGTGGAAATTGCATGAATCTTTTAAAATGTGGTGGGTCCCTTATGTGCTACCTTGCTATACATAAATTTTGTGCATCTTTCCATAGTGAGATAGTGAGTATCATTGATCCATGCTTGATCTGATGATCATAATCCCTTACATGTTTTATGCATGGTTATTGCTGACACTGAGCTAGCTTAACATGTTGGTATATGTATATTATTTTAGTCTCCATGAACATCACAACTCCTTGGGTTTACCATGTTTGTTATTTTTTAGGCAGGTTGCTACATTTCTACTAATGAAAGTCATCTACTTTTCAGTAGTGATATAGCAAGCTCTAGCGGATTCAATACTTTCAGCATATAAATGCTTAGTAGGATGCCACCGTGTCATTTAATATGCACAGCTCAATTTTGATGAATCACTCATTTAGGGCCCACTTTTTGAAATTTGTCATTACATCACAACTTTTCAGCTAGTCACCTCCTCGCTATCAACAAAAAGCACCCACCTTGTAGTAGTGACATAGTGACTTCTAGTAACCCATCAAAATTTGGTGCTAGGAAAATTAAAACTAAATAACCATGAACGACATGACTGTCACAGAAATAAAGGCATAGTTTGCAAGATATCTTCCTCGAGATCCTCAAAATTACTACCCATTTTGAAAGAACACCATCTTTTGCAATATCTAGGCACTCGCTATGGTGGTACCAAAAAATTAATGAATTTCTCGATCGTGATGTAGCAACCTCCAATGGATTTTGAATTCTAGTGATAGAGAATAGATGACACATTAATTGAAATTTTACCAATTAATACTGCTACCAGAGAAGGTGGTCATGCACATTTATGAAACTCCATGGGAATTATGTAGTCACATCAACATTAAAAAAAGAGGTTGTCACTTTCTTTATATTCTGGGCACTCACTATATCACTACTGGTATAGTGCATAGATTTTTTGGTCATGACATAGCGACTTGCTAGAAAAACCTAGGTCCCAGTGACACTACTTGTGAATTGTTCCTCATGTGTCCCTTATTATACTAAGAACCCTATGATAGATCACCAAACCATAGTGCTTTCAAACTAATACACTTTCTCTGGTTTTGGACCTCATTTTTGAGTACCATAACATAGTTTCTTGATGGTTGCTACATCGCTATAGTAAACAACCTTGCAACTTTCTATACGAGTAGGTGACATCCGTGGATTCAATCAACATCCAATGGAAATAGAAGACCTTTCCAAAAAGGACTCAACAATGACTTCAATGTAGGTAGGAAAAGAATATTCAACACCTTTTAAAAGACTTTATTGGCGCTCAAAATTACAGCCCTGATTTTGAGCACTGTTGAGAAATTAAGCCCTATGAAAGCTCTTTATGTGCTTAGTTGTACCCGGCTGTCCATTCGAGACCCTTGGGTTTTTAATGCTTCTAGGTGTTTCATGAAGATCAATTGTCATCCTGAGTCATTTGGCAAAGTTCTATTTTGAGCTAGTATCAATTTTGCATTTTCATCGAAGTGTCAAACAACGACAGGAGGCTAAGTTTGTAGAGGAATATCTCGCACCCAGAAATGTTTTGTGATCCACCACTTTGGGAGTGTCTAGTGTCCATACCTGAGAACCTATGTTTCAGATTTCAAGTCATTTTGGGTCCGTTTGAATAGGTTTTGAATCCCTCAAAGTTGGTCAGTTACTATTTTTAGGCTTTCTCACTTTGCACCTAATTTTGGGAAGCCCTGTTTGACGTGCAATAACTTTTGACTGGTTGACCCAAATGAGAAAATTCCTTTTGCGTTGTATTGTAGATGTCAGAGACTTATTATGTTCCAAGTTTCAGCTTATAATGAATCTGTTTGGTCAGTTTTTCAAGGTCAATTCCATTCGCAAAAAATGCTTTCTGTCGGCATGTCTAGTTCACAAAATTCTGAGTAGGCCACTTTGACTGATCACCATTTGTGCCCTGTTATTGATCATGAGTCTAAATCATAGATCCATAATGTCCTCATGACAAAGAATGAGTGTCCCAATTTTCATTTTCCCATGTGCTAATTTGCCCATTTTTCAAGGTCAATTCTGAGCCCAATTTGTTGTTTTCTGACATGTTTATCTGCAGGTAATTCTGAGCAGGCAACTTTGACAAAGAATATCTTTTGACCCCAAATACATCATGAGACAAGATTAGACGGGCTGAAAGTATGCGGGACAAAGAGTCAGTGTGCTAGTTCTCAGAGCCCGATTAGGTGTTTTGGTCAGCTTTTAAGGCCAGTCAACAGACCTCCTGGCACAAAATTCACAGTTTGCAGATCAATGGTAAAATGGTTTTAGCTGATTAATCAATGATCGAACTTGATTCTAATCAGTTAGAGATTCTCAGTAGATTAGTTTGCATTGTCAGTTGTTCGAAAATAAATTTTTTTTTTTAGCCCGACCCACTTTGGGGTCAGACTGATTGAAGATCAAATGTATTGTGATTGACAGTGGACCCAATATATGCAAGCAATAATTTGTTTTACTTTTATAAGTCAAAGGTTTGTGCAATGTGGATTTATGAGGGTCATTAGGAAAAGGTTGTTCTTGATTTTAATAAAGCTGGCAAGGGTACAATGGTGCCTTGTCTTTTGAAGGAGGAGTTTGAAATGTAAAAAAGAGGCCAGAGTTTCCATGCATAGCAAGTAAAGAAGCATCCATTTCCATAGTAAAACACTCACATCTGATGAAAGCCTGCGACAGGAGGGACGAAGTTCAACAGTGAAAATAATTGGCAGAGCATGTGTGTACATTATTTAGTTAGCCCCCAAATGATTCACTACGACCTTCTCGATGGAAGAGGTTTTTATTTGGCATTGGGACGTTCCTACATAGTATAAGTACATGTAAAGAATTAGAATTGTTTATGCCGAATGCATATCTATGGCCAGAAGTAGCGAGCTTCCACTCCTTGCCCGATGGACACCATGATCCTTCGCCAGTCTTCATACAAACTTTCTCTCCCATCGTTGCAGCATAAACATGGGTATTAGCCTCTGAAATCTTTATAGAAGATCGGATGTACAGATCTTGTGACCTTCAAATTTGCATCTATGCATGGTTTCCAAATCAAATTTATCAGTTAAACTAAAAGCTCAAGCCACCGGTTGAAGGTAGAGCCTAAACTTTTAAAGGAGGACCACATAAGGCATGATATCGATGCTCAAAGTAGTCGCAGTCAAAGCTGAAAGAAAATTTGCAGATAGAGGAAGTTCCATGCAGTGGTAAAAAAAAACCATGAAGCCGCCACAGGACAGAGAGCAAGCCCACGGTTTTAGAAAGATCCACATTGTGTGAATGAGGTCCAAGTCGCAGCTTGGAGGGATGAGATCACAGTCAAAGAAAGAGTCATCGCATTAGGAAAAAGAAGCCTCCACTCAAACAGTTAATCCCACATTCACAGTAGGGATGGAGTCTTTTTTTTTTAAATAGTAAAGCATGCTCCATGTAAAGTGAATTCAAGGAAGAGCCTTTCAAAAGGCAAAGGCGCATAAATAGGTGGGTCTGACCTGAACATTGGAGGATAAATTTTGAACATTCATGCAAGTCAAAGCTGATGACATCAGCAGAATAAGATGATCAGAAACTTAGAATTTTGGCTAGTCGCCACTTCGCTAGCGAGATAAATCTGGGAACTCTGGTTGGCAAAGTGGTGAGGTTGCTGGAGAACTCAAAAATTTGGCGATGGCAAACAAGGTCCAATGGATGTAGCTACTTCGCCAAAGCAGAAGAGGCACGAGAATAAACATGGCGAAGTAACGAGAGGATGACACATGGCACTGGTCAAACATAGAGTTGACCACAGTTTCAAAAGGCAGTGAAATTAAAGAATAAAAAATAATAATATTTTATTATTATTTTTATAAAACATGCACGTTCAGTCATCCAAGAGATACTTTTTTCTAAAGTTTTGACTTTAGAATTTTTAAAATTTTCCAAATTTAAAGAAAAAAATCTAATGTGCAGACATGAGTTTCTAGCGAAGGGGACTGTTTTTCAAACGAAGATTTTAGGCATTTCCCAGAGGCTAGATATGCCTTATCATCTACCGTTGGAATTGTGAGAATCCAAATTTTCCATTTCTGAAGTCAGTTTTTGTACAGGTGCTTCCTAGTTTGAGCTATAGCCAGAAATGTGAATTTTGAGGTTTCCTCAATGGAATGGGTATAAATTTGAAAATCCAGTTAGGGGATCAGTAAAGCTTGGTAAGAATGCAGTTGGAGTTCATGTTTCTCACATTCGCTCAATTTAACCCGATTTTGCCAAACTTTTCAATGGGTAAATCAGATATTGTGGTGACTCAACAATCTTGCATCATTTCAACAGAGATATTATGCAAATGATGAAACAAGATCAGATTAGAATGAGAGATGGAAGAAAGAAGTTTTTCAGTTATAGAGGATTGCTTTTAAAATGGACACTTGTCACATGAAGATCAGATCCGAGATTCTTTCCTTTGCTATATCTTTCTATCTCTCATTGTTTGATAGGTTCCAGTTTTGGCACTGAGAGACCATTCTTCATCATTTTTCTTCTTGTATTGAACAACATTTTGAGTTTTATGCAAATAGTTCATGTCTGTTAGGTGATTTATGAAGTATTCTATACATCTCTCATGTATTTGATTTCAAAGAAAGCAAATAAAGAGCAGTAATGGTTTCAATTTCAGCCTGAATCTTGTCTCCTTTTTGTGGATTTGTAATCTTTTCTAGTTTATGATCAAAGACCATAGATTAGGTTGCATCTCATTTAGTGATGTATGTGATTTAAATACCTTGCTTATGGAACCAAGAGCCATGTAACCACTTGGTGTTTATCACAGGGTTTACTAATTTTATGATGGGATTTTCTGTGTATGAGATTCATTTTGATGCAGATGTCAATTCACAAGGTGAAAGATAGATCAGGGATCTTAATGTAGAGATATGTTTGAGGTTTCCAGGAGATGTATGGTTATGATTCATTTAATTTCCCAACAGATAAGACACTGGTCAGAGATAGGATCATTAAGTTCTATTGCTCATACTTGGGTCTTGCTGACATCAATCTATTAAATCATTTTCATTTTATTGTTGAAAGGTATTCAAAGTATAACCTGCACTTAGCTTTCCAGTTTCATGAGTCATGTCCTTAGCTATTTCATGCTTGTGATCTCCTGGTTAAGCATAGAAAGATTAGGGGTTTCATCTAATTTTATAGATCCTAAATATGGTTATTGCACTGGTCACATAGTCAGATCTAAAGAGGTTCACCCGCCTAGGTTTTGCAGAGCCTGAAGTGTAGAAGGAGTACAACCTTATAGTTGGCCTAGTGTCTGAATGGATGTGTTGATAATGGGAGTTAGTTGCCCCTAGATATGTTTTGTTCTCATCAGGGTAATTGGAAATGGGTAACATTTTCAAACACCAACAAAATGGCAACTCCACTAGGGAGTCTATGAAGAAATTCATTGTTGGAACTACTAGAATCTCTGGTATAAATAGCAAGGTTATGAAGTGTTTTCCATTTCTTTGCTAAAGATTCATGTTCCCCAGTGTTCTTATTCATTGACAGCAGAAGTTTAATTGAATTGAATAATTTTCCATATCAAAGTCCTTTGAAGTTTTGATAAGTTGCTATTGAAATTCAGAGTTAATGTCATGTTCATTTAGTTTGTCAAGAATATGAAATTCCCTTGTTGTTGAATACAATTTGCAAATACCAGTTGTAAGTTTTGGACCATCTTGTTTTGTTTTGCAAGTTGGTTAATCTTTTCTCACTAAGTGAGTGACGACTCAAAGTAAAATCTTTGCACCAATGCTTCAAAATGTGAAGGTATTCTGAAGGAAACAACAAATGGGAAGGCAGTTTTGAAGAACTCATTTCAAGTTCTTGACACTGGGTAAAAGAATCAAACGAGATGCAGTGCAAGTGTTAATAAATTTGGTTAAGATTTGAATCTGCTGTTATTTACAGCATTGAAGTAGTTGCAGGCATCCATATTAAAAGGTATTTTCCACTCTCATGTGTTCTCATTTACATGAAAGTAAGATTTCAAAAGTTTCTCCATCAAATGGTTTATAGCATTAAATAGGAGATTTGTTCAATATAGTTCAACTTGCTTTATGGAAAGTAGATTCAGTAAAAATGTTTTATATGTCAAAGTATGTTTGAAGTTTTGAATTGGTAGAAAGAACTCCAGATCTGTTGCAATTAATAAATTTTGAAAGTGTCTAATGGTGAATGAGTCTTGAATTTGAAGAATGTCGAGTTTCATCTCATCTAGTATGCAGCCTGTTAATGAAAGTTTTAGATCTATTTCTACCAGGAGGTATATGCCATTGAATTTTAATGGTATTCATGGTTTCCCAAATACTATGCCTTGTAACCTCAGACAGTATTTGCCTAAGTTTAGTGGAAACCATGAAGATTTAGCCAGTCATCATGTTCAAGTGTTTAGTGACTTGGTTGGCGATTTTGAAATTGCTCATGAAGACATTCAGATGAAATTGTTTGTTCAGACTTTAGAAGATGATGCTAGGGACTAGTTTTCATTTTTACCAGCATGTTCAATTTCATCCTGTGATGAATTAATGTCAGCCTTCATGATACAGTTTGGGGAAAGACTAAGCATCTCTGAATATTTTGATAAGTTTTTGAAAATTCAAATCAGGAATGGTGAGTTAGTTCCTAAATTTAATATCATATTTGCAAAGATTTTAAATGAAATTCCTGAAAGTTACAAGTTAGATGATCAAATGTGTTTAGTGGTTTATCTCGGTGCATTTGATAAAAAGATGAATTATCTGTTGAGAGATAAAGAACCCAAGACTTTGCATCAGGCATTCATGACAGCTATAGAGATTGAGAATAACATAAAATATGGCTTAACCTAGAGTCACTTCTCTAGAAATAATGGCTGGCAATATGAGGTGCAAAGCACAAGTCAATGTCATAAGGAGTGTTCAATTTTAGATCAACAAATAAGCACTCCTGCTGTTATAAATAGTTTTGCTGAAGATTCAGAAATAAAAACATGTGAACATGAAATCTCTATGTTGCAAAGAAGAAATGATTCCATTATTGCTGAATTAAATGCACATGTTTGTGGTATTACAACATTAGAACATAAAGATAGTTCACTTGATGAATTGTACATGCAAGAAATGAATTTAGTTGTTTATCCTCCTATTGATAATATGCCTTTGGTTGAGAATGTCGTAAACTTTGAAGTTGAAAGATATTCATCTCAGTATGAGGAGGAAGAAACCAGAAGTGATATATCAAGTGATAGAGGTGAAATTGTTGACCCGACATGCCATGGAGAGATGACACAATCTAAAGAATGTAAATCATATGTATCTCAGTCATAGTCAGAAGAACTAAGCTCATATGTTGATAATATTTCAGCGGTAGAGATGCATTCTCTTGACCAACAGGATAGGCAAGAAATGAATTATCTCATTCAGAGATTGCATCATGTTGAGAATGTTATTAAATCTGAAGTTGAAAGACAATCATATCAATGTGAGTATGAAAAATCTGAGAGTCATCTTTCAAGTGATGATGAAGTCACTGATCCAATATATTATCAAGAGGTGTCATATGAAGCTGATGATGAGAGTTATTACTCAATTCAAGAAGAGGATAGTGCTAGTGTGTGTCTGTCTTCATGTGAATCAGGGGCCGACTGGGAAGAAGAGAGCAATGATGGAAGTGAGTGTTCTCTTGCTAGTAAAGGTACGAATACTATTTCTAAATCTAAAAGTGAGTTTCCATATCAGAATTGTGTAAACTAGTTTGAGATTGAAAGTTATGAAGAAAATGTGTCTACACAATATGAAGACAAAGAGGTTATCCATAGAGACGTATTACCTAATTGTGTAGAAGAGTGTCTTGAGGATGAGTGTAGTGATGATCAGTACGTGATTGATCCTGAGATTAATGCATCAGCACCTATTGGTAAGATAAATGATGATTTGCTTGCAAGACATTGTAATCACCTATATGTAGACAATGAAAGTAACTTTGATTTGTATTCTACATGCTTCGTTGACGGAGTGGATGTTGAGTCTTCATATGATTCTGATTTTTCTTCTTCATATGTTGAAAGTGTCCATGACAGTGATGTTAGAAATGGTTTTAAAGTTTTCACTAATCTGTTATATGGTGAGGAGTTTGATGTTGATCAGCACATCACTTGTCCTAATGTCTACAAAGGCGCTTTGCATGGAATTATCAATCCTCTTTTTGAAGAACACATGGACAATGAAGATTTAGTTGAAAGTGAGTTTGATGATGATACCTTTTCTTACTACTGTAAGAGATTAGAATGTTCTTCTTTCGAGTTTGATAGTGAAACTAATGATTATGTTGCATCTGAGGAGGTAAATGACAAGGTGTTTGATGAGACGGTTATTGAAAATCTACCTATACCTTGTTATGATTTTTATGATGAACTCTCTGATGTAAAGACTAATCTATTCACTGATTGTGAAGAACCATTTGAAGGTTGTGGATTAGCTTCAGATTCTGACATTGATGATATATGTGAGTACAAGTCAGAATGTTCATTTGAATGTCATTCAATTATGCATAAGGAAACACAGTTTGAAGTTATGAGTGGTCTTTTTCCCCATGTTGAATATGAGGCATTCATATTCGAGAATGATAGCATGCATGAGCCATTAAATGAAGAGGGTTTTTAGTTTTAGTCTAATATGTTTAAGCATGCTGATCAATATTTTCATAATAAGCTAACGGTTGAAGATGAAGTAAGTTTTTATATGCATTATGAAAGTAAGAGTGATGATTTTGTTTTGCTAAATGAGTTGATTTAGAATAATAATTTGATTGGTGAGACTGATAGGAACATAATTTTTAGTTTACCTCATGAAAGTTCAGATGACAGTCATGTTCATGACAGAGGTAAAAAATTTTGCTGAAGTTCGGTGGTCTGAGGCCATCGTGTGTACATAGTCTTGGTAGTTGTAGTTGTTTCGTTGCTTTCAATAAGCCGTTCGAGAAGAGTTTTGAAGTTTTTGGGAATGGTCTGCTTCCTCTAGAGATCTGAATCCTTGCCATGCACACAAGGGGCATGCATCCCCAGACAGAGCCACTATTGGTGCTCAAAATTACAGCCCTAATTTTGAGCACTGTTGAGAAATTAAGCCCTACGAAAGCTCTTTATGTGCCTAGTTGTACTCGGTTGTCCATTCGAGACCCTTGGGTTTTTAATGCTTCTAGCACCTTTCATTTAGTTTGTCCAAGTTTTTTATGAAGATCAATTGTCATCCTGAGTCATTTGGCAAAGTTCTGTTTTGAGCTAGTATCAATTTTGCATTTTCACCGAAGTGTCAAACAGCGACAGGAGGCTTTGTTTGTAAAGGAATATCTCGCACCTAGAAATGTTTTGTGATCTACCACTTTGGGAGTGTCTAGTGTCCATATCTAAGAACCTATGTTTCAAATTTTGAGTCATTTTGAGTCCATTTGAATAGGTTTTGAATCCCTCAAAGTTGGTCAGTTACTGTTTTCAGGCTTTCGCACTTTGCACCTAATTCTAGGAAGCCCTGTTTGACATGCAATAACTTTTGACCGGTTAACCCAAATGAGAAAATTCCTTTTGCATTGTATTGTAGACGTTAGAGACTTGTTATGTTCCAAGTTTCAGCTTATGAAGAATCTATTTGGTCAGTTTTTCAAGGTCAATTCCATTCGCAAAAAATGCTTTCTGTCAGCATGTCCAGTTCGCAAAATTTTGAGTAGCCCACTTTGACTGATCGCCATTTGCACCCTGTTATTTTTCATAAGCCTAAATCATAGATCCGTAATGTCCTCATGACAAAGAATGAGTGTCCCAATTTTTGTTTTCCCATGTGCTAATTTGCCCATTTTTCAAGGTCAATTCTGAGCCCAATTTGTTGTTTTCTGACATGTTTATCTGCAGGTAATTCTGAGCAGGCAACTTTGACAACGAATATCTTTTGACCCCAAATACGTCATGAGAAAAGATTCGATGGGCTGAAAGTATGCGAGACAAAGAGTCAGTGTGCTAGTTCTCAGAGCCCGATTAGGTGTTTTGGTCAGTTTTTAAGGCCAGTCAACAGACCTCCTAGCACCAAATTCACAGTTCGCAGATCAGTGGTAAAATGGTTTCAGCTGATTAATCAATGATCGAACTTGATTCTAATCAGTTCGAGATTCTCAGTAGATCAGTTTGCATTGTTAGTTGTTCAAAAATGAATTTTTTTTTTTAGCCTGACCCACTTTGCGGTCAGACTGATTGAAGATCAAATGTATTGTGATTGACAGTGGACCCAATATATGCGAGCAATAATTTGTTTTACTTTTATAAGTCAAAGGTTTGTGCAATGTGGATTTATGAGGGTCATCAAGAAAAGGTTGTTCTTGATTTTAATAAAGCTGGCAAGGGTACAATGGTGCCTCGTCTTTTGAAGGAGGAGTTCAAAATGGAAAAAAGAGGCCAGAGTTTCCATGCATAGCAAGTAAAGAAGCATCCATTTCCAAAGTAAAACACTCACATCTGATGACAGCCTAGGACTAGAGGGACGAAGTTCAACAGTGAAAATAATTGGCAGAGCATGTGTGTACATTATTTAGTCAACCCCCAAATGATTCACTACCACCTTCTCAATGGAAGTGGTTTTTATTTGGCATCAGGACGTGCCTACATAGTATAAATACATGTAAAGAATTAGAATCATTTATGCCGAATGCATATCTATGGCCAGAAGTAGCGAGCTTCCACTCCTTGCCCTATGGACACCATGATCCTTCGCCAGTCTTTATACAAACTTTCTCTCCCATCGTTGCAGCATAAACATGGGTATTAGCCTCCAAAATCTTTATAGAAGATCGGCTGTACAGATCTTGTGACCTTTGAATTTGCATCTATGCATGGTTTCCAAATCAAATTTATTAGTCAAACTAAAAGCACAACCCACCAGTTAAAGGTAGAGCCTGCAATTTTAAAGGAGGTCCACATAAGGCATGATATCGATGCTCAAAGTAGTCGCAGTCAAAGCTGAAAGCAAATTTGCAGATAGAGGAAGTTTCGTGCAGCGGTAAAAAAAACCATGAAGCTGCCACAGGACAGAGAGCAAGCCGACAGTTTTAGAAAGATCCACATTGTGTGAATGAGGTCCAAGTCACAGCTTGGAGGGATGAGATCACAGTCAAAGAAAGAGTCATCACATTATCAAAAAGACGCCTCCACTAAAACAGTTAATCCCACATTCGCAGTAGGGATGGAGTCTTTTGTTTTTAAATAGTAAAGCATGCTCCATGTAAAGTGAATTAAAGGAAGGGCCTTTTAAAAGGAAAAGGTGCATAACAAGGTGGGTCTGACCTGAACATTGGAGGATAAATTTTGAACAGTCATGCAAGTCAAAGCCGATCACATCAGCAGAATAAGATGATCAAAAACTCAAAATTCTGGCTAGTCGCCACTTTGCTAGCCGAAAAAATCAAGGAACTTCAGTTGGCGAAGTGGCGAGGTTGTCGGAGAACTCAAAAATTCAGCGACAGCGAACAAGATCCAATGGATGTCGCTACTTCGCCAAAGCAGAAGAGGCACGAGAATCAACATGGCAATGTAATGAGAGGATGACACATGGCACTGGTCAAACATAGAGTTGACCATAGTTTCAAAAGGCAGTGAAATTAAAGAATAAAAAATAATAATATTTTATTATTACTTTTATAAAACATGCACGTTCAATCATCCAAGAGATACTTTTTTCTAAATTTTTGACTTTAGAATTTTAAAATTTTTCCAAATTTAAAGAAAAAAATCAAATGTGTAGAAATGAGTTTCTAGCGAAGGGGATTGTTTTTCAAATGAAGATTTCAGGCATTTTCCAGAGGCTAGATATGCCTTATCATATACCGTTGGAATTGTGAGAATCCAAATTTTCTATTTCTGAAGTCAGCTTTTGTACAGGTGCTTCCTAGTTTGAGCCATAGCTAGAAACATGAATTTTGGGGCTTCCTCAATGGAATGGGTAAAACTTTGAAAATCGAGTTAGGGGATCAATAAAACTTGGTAAGAATGCAATTGGAGTTCACGTTTCTCACATTCACTCAATTTAACCCAATTTTGCCAAACTTTTCAATGGGTAAATTAGATATTGTGGTGACTCAGCAATGTTGCATCATTTCAACAGAGATATTGTGCAAATGATGAAATGAGATCAGATTAGAATGAGAGATGAAAGAAAGAAGTTTTTCAGTTATAGAGGATTGCTTTTAAAATGGACACTTGTCACATGAAGATCAGATCCGAGATTCTTTCCTTTGCTATATCGTTCTATCTTTCATTGTTTGATAGGTTCCAGTTTTGGCACTGAGAGACCATTCTTCAGCATTTTTCTTCTTGTATTGAACAACATTTTGATTTTTATGCAAATATTTCATGTCTGTTAGGTGATTTATGATGTATTTTTTACATCTCTCATGTATTTGATTTCAAAGAAAGCAAATAAAGAGCAGCAATGGTTTCAATTTCAACCTGAATCTTGTCTCCTTTTTGTGGATTTGTAATCTTTTCTATTTTATGATCAAAGACCATAGATTAGGTTGCATCTCATTTAATGATGTATATGATTGAAATACCTTGCTTATGGAACCAAGAGCCATGTATCGCTTGGTGTTTATCACAGGGTTTACTGATTTCATGATGGGATTTTCTGATTATGAGATTCATTTTGATGTAGATGTCAATTCACAAGGTGAAAGATAGATCAGGGATCTTAATGTAGAGATATGTTTGAGGTTTCCAGAAGATGTATGGTTATGATTCATTTAATTTCCCAACAGATAAGGCACTTGTCAGAGATAGGATCATTAAGTTCTGTTGCTCATACTTGGGTCTTGCTGATATCAATCTATTAAATCATTTTCATTTTATTGTTGAAAGGTATTCAAAGTATAACCCACACTTAGCTTTCCAGTTTCATGAGTCATGTCCTTAGCTATTTCATGCTTGTGATCTCCTGGTTATGCATAGAAGGATTAGGGGTTTCATCTACTTTTATAGATCCTGAATATGGTTATTGCACTAGTCACATAGTCAGATCTAAAGAGGTTCACCCGCCTAGGTTTTGCAGAGCCTAAAGTGCAGAAGGAGTACAGCCTTATAGTTGGCCTAGTGTCTGAATGGATGTGTTGATAATGGGAGTTAGCTGCCCCTAGATATGTTTTGTTCTCATCAGGGTAATTGGAAATGGGTAACATTTTCAAACACCAACAGACTTCACACCTAGATAAATTGAAAAGGGCACAACCTAGGGTTTACACAAATTTTAAGAGATATCAAAAATACAAAAATGAAAACTTGAAACCCTAGGATCAAATAAAAGGACTTACATCTTATTTTTATACCATGATTTTAGGAAAAGTTACTATGTAAAAAATTAGACTAACATTGGCTCTGTCTGGGGATGATTGACTACTTAAGTCTATGCAAGAATTCAAAATCTTTGGGAAAGTAGACCACAAACTTGATACAATAATGACAACTTCTTCAAAAAGAAAAAGACAAAACTTGGAAACAAGGAACCAGACTATACAGAGAAATTCATAGGGATTTATAAAATATACACAATCTACAAGAACACAAAAAACCCTAAAGCTATTTTTCATGGAAAAATAGATAATTTAAGAAAAGTACCTGTTCAAGAATTGTCAATGAACTGGCAATTCAAGAATATCTCTGGTTAGATCCTTTAGAAAATATGAGTCCTCTCCATTTGTATCATAGATGTAATTTGAGCCAAGCCAAATTGGATCAAATTTACCATGCTTTCCTTTATCTTCCAGTCTAGCATTCCATATTAATGTCATGTCACCTATTTCAAACTTTCTCTTAGTAGTTCTTTTGTCATATAAGTGTTTCATCTGTGACTATAGCTTGGCATTCTTAACAGAAGATTCTGTCCTTATTTTTTCTAATTGTGAGATGTCATCCATTTTGAGTTGCATCTCATCAACAATATCATATTCATAGAGTTGAACAAACTTATACATCTCCTTTATGTTTTTTTGGGGAAGTCTAGCCTATATACCATAAACCAAATCAAATGGGGCACATCTAGTGGTTTTTTTCATAGTAACCCTATCAGCCCACAGAGCTAATGGCAACTTTGAACCCCAAGCCTTCTTGTTTTCTCCTAAAATCCTCTTAATGATTTTCAATATACTTTTATTACTTGATTCTGCCTTACCATTTCCTTGGGGATGATAGGTTGATGATGTGTACTCTATAATGCCATACTTCTCACAAAATAATTTATATTTTCTCTAATTTTAAGCACATAGTATTATTAGTTACAATCTTTTGTGGGCATCTGAACTTGGTCACAATATTATTTAGAATGAAATTAATCACTACTTTACTTGTTGCATTCTTAGTAGGAATTGCTTCAACCCACTTAGTGAAGTAATCAATATCAACTAGGATCCATGAATATCCACCACTGGATTTATTTGAGATTTCCCTATGAAATCAATTCTCCACTACTAAAATGGTGCCTGTACTTCAATAGGTCTTAGTGGTAAATTCCTAAAGAACTTCAGCTTTCCACTAAACCTTTAACAAGCATCACAAACTTTGACAAACTCATGAGCATCTTTGAAAATTGTTGGCCACCAAAAACTAGCCCTAAGAATTTTATGAGCAGTGGTTTTAGCCATATAATGACCACCACATACACCTTAATACATATCTTTCAAAATTCTTTTAGACTCAATCTCATCCACACACTTCAAAAGTACCCCTTCCATATTTCTCTACCATAATTGACCCTGCACTATAACATACCTTATGGCTTGCCACTTGAGGGATCTTTTCTGGTTGTTTGTTAACTTTGATGGAGATTTCATATTTAGCAAATAATAAATCACATCTTTGTACTAGTCAAAGGTATCCATATCACAAAGATTATCCCTACAACTATCATCAAGTTGGTTAATTTGGTTTGCCTCTAAATTGGCTTCTATCATTAATTTACCCAAACCTTGACCCCTAACTAGTTTAGTAATCTGAATGTCAATGTTAAACTCTTGTATCCTATTGATCCATCTACATCTCCTACCAGATACCTCTTGTTGTGAAAAAAATATCCTTCATAGTAGTAGTAGGAACAAAATAAAAAATAGTAGCTCCCATTACATAACACCTAAAAGCCTCGAATCCTTTCACTAGTGCATATGCCTATTTTTCATTGATGTCATACTTAAGTTTTGTTGCTTGCAAAGACTTGCTGAAGAATGGAATGGGCTGCTCATAACCTTCCTCATTTTTTTGTAACAATACTATAGCAAAAATGTGAAATGAGGCACAAGAAAATATATGCATTGGTTTATCATAATTTGGAGCTCTAAGAACAGGGGCATCTTTAATAGCTTGCTCAATTTTTTGGAATGCAATACTAGGTTCACCATCCCATTTTATCTCAGATCCTTTCTTCAACATCCTTGATATAAGCCTACTAATCTCTACAAAATTAGTCACAAATCTTCTAAGAAATTTGATCTATCCAAAAAATGATTGAATTCCTTTAAGGCTTTTGATTTTTTTGTTCTTTTCTATGGCTTCTACCCTTTTAGGTCAATCCTTACTCCATGCTTGCCAACTAAATGTCCTAGCAATTTTCCTTCAGTAACATCAAAACTACATTTCCTTGGATTCAAGGAAATACCATACTTAAGGGCTATGATAAATAACTTTTCCATGTGTATGAAATGATCATTCCCATATTTGGAATAAGTAGTGAGATCATCCTAATACACAACTAGAAACTTATCAATAATATCAACAAAAGCCACATCCATTGCCCTATGAAAAGTAGCCCTAGCATTAGTAAGCCCAAAAGGCATTCTAACATAAACATAAGTACCCCATGGAGTAGTAAAAGTAGTCTTGAACTATTCTAATTCTTTAACAACCACTTGATTATAGCCTAAAAATCCATCCATCATAAACATTAGTTCAAAACCAGTAACCCTTTGTAACATGGCTTTCATATTTGGCAATACATAATTATCATTTAATCAAGATATATTAAGATTCTTGAAGTCAACACATAATCTTATGTCTCCATTTTTCTTCCTAATAGGGAATAAATTGGATACCCAAGTGGAATGCCTAATAGGCTTTATAATCCCAACATCTCTTAACTTGATCAATTCCTCTTGCATCTTGGGAGCTGGTGTAGGTTTATTGGCCTCTATTTTTGTCTAAATGGCTTAGTATCTGGTTTCAAAGGGATCTCATGCTGAAAAAGATCTTCCTTATAGGCTTTTAAGTCATCATATGACCATGCAAACACATCTATACTTCTGTAGCAGGTCTATCAGATCTTTCCTAATTTTAGGAGACATTTTCTTACCAATATATACTTCTAAAGGTGTTTCCTGAGTTCCCAAGTTTACCTCCTCTAGATCTTTGGCATTATATTCACTGGTATTCATTTGTGACCTCTCCTAGTTGTCAAAAATAGTTTCTAAAACAACTAGACACTTTGGGATTTTATTTATCTTTAACTACACAACTTCCTGCCCAAAACTAGTATCCTTTCCATTTATATTTTCTACATAAATTGCACAATCAATTTCTTGTCCTGGCAACATATTCTCATAGTTCAAAAATATTAGAATATCCTTATCATCTTCAAACACTTGCCAATTTTGGACATTATTAGGAACAAAAGATCTAGTTTGAGTCTCAACTTTGGATACGCTAGCAAATGTGACATTGTCAAGTTTTATTGCTATATTAGCTAACAAGTCTGCCATTTTGCTGTTAGTTCTATCCTTACAAATTATCCCAAATGCATCCAAACATTTAATCATATCCCATACAACATTTTTTTACTATTTTAATCTCTTATTCTTTGAGACAAGCATTTCTCACTTGGGATACAGCTAATTCAGAATCTCCTATAACATGTAAACATTTTATCCTATGCTTGTGAGCTAGTCTAAGGCCTAATAGTAAACAATCATATTTTTCTATATTGTTGGTACAAGGGAAACTTAAAGTAAAAGAGAATTTGTATGTTACCCCTGTTGGAGATACCAACAAAATACTTGCACCTATTCCATCTTTGCATCAAGCACCATCAAAGAACATGGTCCATAAATCTCCTTTATCTATTTTTGTATCAGCTTCTACTTTGATATGAGATTTATGCTTTTCCTTCTTCAAATTCAAAATCTTTTCTATGAATGCATGACATCTATATCCACAAATCTTTTCATATCATCCTCAATATCTTCTTATATCATATATATTCTTTTTGGTTCTTTATTTATTTTCACCAAATTCCCATCAATATTTAAAGTAGAAAATGATAGATTAGATTGCAAACTTCCTCCCATGGCAGCACTCCACTTTCTAGATAATAACATACCATATTGAGGTGGAATATCAACAACCAACACACTCATGGTAAGTTCTTTGTCTGGGCAAGCTATTAGTCTATATGTTAAAACACTAATAGTACCTATAACTATCACTTCTCTTTTATCCATGGCACAACATCTTCCTTGACTAGTATCAACTTTTAAACCTAGTTCCTTCATTATTTTAAAAGGCATAATAGTATTGTAAGAACCATAATCATATGCAATTTTTTAATGTTTTACCATTTACTATGATACTCAAGAAAAATTGCTCAACACTTCCCAAACATTCATTAATAGGGCTATCCAAAAATATCTGAGGGATCTGAGACACAACTACTTAAACTTCTTTATCTTTTACCTTTTCTTTTCCTCCTTGATTGGGATCATGAGTTTCATTACAATCTTGTGTTGTTTTTACATCAGCATTTCCTAACCATGCTATGGCTTTATTCCTGTGTTTAGGGATCCTTAACAATTTAGACAAGGGAATTTTAATAGCGATCTGTGATAGAACATTTAGCATATCTATAGAGGAATTTGAGGAATTATCAATAGTCATATCCTTTTCCTCATGATTTTTATCAAAAATACCTTGATGATTCTTGTCATTTATAGTGATCACTTTTGATACCTTCTCATCAAATTTCTTAGGCAAATTATTGGAGAATTCTAACTCCTTAGGATTTCCTCCTTTCTTTGGTTCCCACCTTTTACCTAATAGTTTGACCTTCATAGTAGGAATCTCTTTAGGCTTTACAATTTCTTTTTCCTTAGGGTCATCATTTTTGATAATTATACTAGCTACCTTACCATTATCAGCATTCTGAGCCATACGTCTAGTTTGTACTTGAGCTACTATGCTAGTAGTAATCTGATCGACCTCTTCTCTAGAAGGCTTCCTTAGTATCACCTCCTCTCTATTAGATTCCATGTTACATACATTGTCCTTAGCGTCACTCTCTTCATCAAAAAATACCTACTACTATATATGACTTTGAAATTATCTTTGTTCCACTACATCTCTGTCAAGGTCATCACTATCATAATGGTCATAATGTGACTCAAACATATTACATCCTACATCGTCACTACTTTCTTCATGTTCTTTATTTTCTTCTACCTTAGTTTTATTTTCAAAAAATGACAAAGCTATTGCATAATACTCAGGAGCATGAGGTAACTGACAAACAAAACACCATGTGGGTTCAGTAGTGGGTTTAGGATCATCTACCACATTTATGAAATTTTTGGATAAAGGATCAAGGGTAACCTTGTTACTAGTATTCTTAGGAGGAGGAATATTGGGGTGACCATCCTTCCAAGTAGTATTATAAGGGAAATTTTGCAATCTATTATGTCTACCAAAATTGGACTGATAAGGGACCTTATTTTCAAGGGAATTCCTATCATTTTTTCCTTGGGGAAGATTCAAACCTTTTATAGCATTCAAGACTTGACTCATCTCACATGGATCCTACCTTTTTCCTCCTGTAGATTTGTGCTTCTCTTTTTTATTTCCCTTACTCCCAAATAACCTAGGGTTATCTCTTTTGTTCTCCAATCTTCCTGAAATCCTCAAATTGTTTTCTATATTAATAGAAATTTTGAAAGCATATCTCAAAGTCCTAGGATCCTTATCCCTAAGAATATATGTCATTTTACCATCAAATACATTCAAATAAGTAATCATACATACCTTATCATCAACTCGCATGGCTTGCATTAGCCTATACATCCTCTTCTAGAAGCTAGTGTTGAAATCAGTAATAGATTCATTATGCAACTTCTTAATATTATTGAACTCACTTAGAATATAACTTGGGTTTTGTTTATCACCATATTTTTCTTCAAATAAATACTCAATATCTTTCTAATTTACAATGGATAACTCAAGAAGCCTTTTGAACTATTCTCTAGCATCTTCAATTAATGATTGAACAAATAACTTCATGATAACATCTTTAGCCTCAACCTCATAATCACTCATCATGTCAAGATAATTTCTCAAGTGGTCCTCACAAGTAATAGCATTATTTCCAACAAACTTCGGCAATCATTTCCCCATTTCCTATGGGATAGGGTTAGGAAAACTAGGAATAACTTCAAAACATATCTACCTATAGCCTTCTAACTGAATAGATCTTCTTTGTAAATTAACCTTAGAACCATTGACAACATTTCTTTCATTATTATTAAAAGAATTAATAATACTAGGATCTATAGTAGATTTATTTGGATCCATTTTTTGTGATGAAGAAGACAAGAAGGAAGTAGACAATTTAGTAGTATTCTGATTTGCAATATTTGTTCTATCATTATCTTCAGGAGAAAATACAGATTGCTTCTTAGCATTTTCTAGAAACTTAATTTTGTTATTCATCTCAGCTATTGCTACCTCATTCTCTATAATTTCCAATTTCTTAGCCAAAGCATCCTTCTCTTTCCTCCTTTTTTCTAACTCAACATTAGAAGGTGACAAAGAATCATGGATCTAGATAGGCTTTGTTGTTTCATTTATCCTAATACCAACTTCCTTTTGTTTCCCTTATCTTGAACACCAACAACACATTCTACATCTTTTTTAACATCTAGGGTCTTATAATGCTTGATTTTTTGTATAATAGGATCCTTTTTGTTTAAATATTGATCCTTTAAAAAAAATTTCTCTTGTATTTTAAGCTATTCCACTTGACCCACAATTTTAAGCTGCCAAGCACTGGCTGCTATCTCATTTTTCTTTTTCAAAGAAGAAATTCTCCTAAGTAATTCTTGCTTTTCTTCATAGGCCTTCATGATCTTTTCCTCCCTTTCCTTCTAAAATTTCCTATCAATGAATTCTTTCTCAACAAGCTACATTCTCAACATTGCATTCTCATCAGGGTCAGGAATGGTACACTCAAAACTAAAGGTCTTCTCATCATTAAAACTTTTAGGCTCTAAATGTTTTTGTCTTTCATTTTTAGGAGAGTAATCTAACATGAAAGGGTTTGTGTTATGCTGGAAAATATTGTTACTAGTCCTATCCTATAGACTAAGTTCATGTGATTGGACACCCTTTTCTTGACATATCATTTGAGGAGTATTATAGAAATCATCATCAGATAAAATAGGATGAGATCTAGGCCCATTGCAGAAAGGTTCCTTTTCAAAAAAAATGTAGGTATTCCCTTGCCATTTGCTCCTAGGAATAATTTCCCTTCTACATTTGGGCTTCTTTCATAGCCCAATTTTTCTTTCCTCTAGGAGGAAGATTAGTCTGTAATGTAATAGCCAGGTTCTTCTTCACATTTTCCCACGTATTTTTCACACTTCCCATGATATAAAATGTTCTTTAAACTTGACACTGGTTAAAAAATCTCTAAGTCACCACCCACCTAGGGAAAAAATACTACAATAGTTTTGTTGACATAACAGAATATCATGGGATTATCAAAAAAGAAATGGAAAAAAAGAGAGTACCCAATCAAAAATTGTTTTCCCAACTGTAACTCTTTCTTAGTGGATAAAATACCTTTACAAGGATGGTACATGTTAGTGTACACTATGGGGTGGGATTTTTTTTCTCTTTTTAAATTCTTAAGGTTTTTCACTAGAAAATTCCACTAAAACCACAAGTAATTTCATAGGATTTGACAATTGTAATACTAACACTTTTCCCCAGCAGAGTCACCATTTTGCTGGTGTTTAAAACTAGTGAATCAAAAAAATGTTTAATACCAAAAGATAACACTCACATAACCTAAGGATTAGTCAATTTCCATTAAAAATTATATAAGTAAAGCATTTGGACCCAACTTCAACAAAACCAAGGATGGTTTCCTACTCTTTAGGCTCTGCAAAACCAAGGCAGGTATACCTAGGGGATAATTCACTAGGATACTACTATATGAGACTTAATTTAGTTTCATTTTGATTCTCATCCTCTATCCTTATCACACATGTAATTTATCCATTTGTTGATATTATTTGGTTCATGTATATCCCTCTTAAGCAGATTTTGTCCTAATTCTCTTTAAGTTTACAATTACTTCTGGGAATAGCAGCTACCTAATATCTCGAAGTAAAACATAAATGAGTGCTGACCAACATTATAACTCTAAACAAAATGGAACAAGAATGATTTTAAATTTGAAATACTCAGATATGTAGCAGTGGAATTTACTTTCTAACACCTCTGATTTATATGACCAATGCTTTATCCATAGGGGCAAAGAGTCAAATATTAGCAAAAGATCTTGTTCAATTAACTTGTAATTAAATTTATCAACTTTAATCACCTATTTCCATTCTTATGACATATCTTTTTCATAAAATCATGAATTCTACTAATCTACTAAAGCATTTAGATAATCCCTTGAATTAAGAGTAACAATAAACCAATATACAACCCATCCAGACTACATTCAACCAAATGAACCTTATTCAAATGATCTCAAAATTAATAAACTCATGAAATGGAGATAGAAAATTGTGACACAAACCTAGTTTAAATACCCTTTTGTATTATCATTTTTGTTGATTAATACAAGAACCAATAGAGACTATACGTGACTAGAATGACTATACTATTTCTTGACAATCCAAAAAACACATTAGAATTTAGAGCCTTTTTCTAGTCCTAGGGTCTCACTTAAATATGTGAGATGTAGCAAGCTTCAAGCTTGGAAAATTTGACAAGTGTCCAGAAAAACAAAACTTAATGTAACAGAAAGTTAACATATCAATATATACTTTGGTAGGCCCATTTCTATTACATCATAAGAAATTAATGGCTCCTTTGATTCGTCGCCACTATTCTAATTCTTTTGAATATGCTACCACCAAGCTGGCCAATGATGAGTCCTATGGTGTTTCTAAATCAAATTTTACCCTTGGATTTTCATTGTTTTCACCATGGATGGACAACAGTACTTTTATCCTTGATTTCTTCTCTATCACATCCACATCTTGGGCTTCTATATCTGCAACTAGATCTAATTGGTGACCTTCACCTTCTTTATTTTTCATATCTAGTGTTGATGTGTCAATAGTCTACACCTCATCATCCTATATCTCATCTTCATCTATTCCAACTTCCTCAAATTGCTCATAAGAAGAAATATCCACCATCCATGTGTCAAACATTGTATCATCTAGCCAATCAAACTACAAAATATCTTGTTACTTTTTTGATAACATATTCTGCCTCCCTCTCAATATAAATAAATTCTTGTTTTAAAGAATCAAAGAATATTTGGGCTTTCACTATTTCCTTAGTTTTTGTAGCCCACCATGCATGCCCTTTTTCATTGATAATCCTATTCATCCTTAAACAAAATAAATCATCAAGCTCCTTGACCCATTCATCTTTGTTCTTTAAATCATTTCTTCTATCTAGGGCATGAGGAAATAAACTAAACTTTTGGCTCTTGTACTTGTTCAAGTAGCCAACTATTATTCTTTGCAAATGAAATCTCCTATTGTAAAAATTAGAAAGATCAGAAAAAATATCCAAAGTTTTCTCAATTTTATCATAGGAGGTTTTTATAACAAAATAACATAAAAATATCATTTCTTTCCTCCTTCTTACCTACTTATTTACAATAGGCTTTAAAGCCTCATCACTTGCTTTTAGTTCCTCCCTAATATTTATCACCCTAGCCAACTAATCATATACTAGTGGCCATTCAATTTTGTCCCCAAAATATGTGAGAGCCTTTCTTAATTTATCTTCATATTTCACCTCCAACTCCACATGTAATGCCCACAACTTACTTTTTTCTTCTTCAAAATCTTCTGGTCTATAGTATTCTTGCCTTTGGGGTGTATCTAGTATTTCTATGAGGGGGGTGGATTTGAAAGGTTCAATTAGGGGGCAAGGGTATGTTATTCTTGGCCTTGTGGACCTCCCCATTAGCTTTTTCTCAAGCTCAATTCTCTTTTTAACCTCTTTATTATAGGCCTCTAGAATTATTTCATATTTTCTCTATAATTCAAAAATGGCCTATTCTTCCTTCTTATTAGTGGCCAAAAGAAATTGTGATGAATCCACATTCCAATATGCTCCCTGTACATGAGAGGTATCAGCAACTATCCTTACAATTATATTTCCCATCAATTTAGACTCATTTGGTTGTGATAATGTGGCTCTAGATCCTCTTCTTAATGACCAACTGACCAATGTAGCTTGATCTTCATTAAATCTAGTACCTTGGAAGTCTTTTTCATTTTGATCTTACAAATTCAATTTATTAGAAATAGAATTGAAAACTAAGGCATTAGCAATGTCCCAATTTGGTAACAATAAAATGTTAAATGCCCTCACCATTTTTCTTCCCTCTTTAGGGCTTATATTCTAAAATTCTTTTATCATTTCTTGTTTTGTTTGGTTCTCGATGGAGGCCTCATCCATTTCTGTATGCTCTATTTTCAACCTTTTACATCTTTCTTCAAAATTATTCATGTTCGCCCTCCATGCAAATTGCTTGAAAGACCTAGACTTTACATTACTGTCATCAGCAAAAAATTGATGACTTGCCTATTCTACACAGGGTCTAATTCCCTACCTCTATAGTCAACTATTTTTAGATCCAAACTTGGTGGAGGAGGTTCTTGAGGGTTACCCTCATTGAACTCTTCTTGAGTAATAAAAACATGTCCCTGTGATCCAATTTTCTCAATTTACTCACTAGTGAGTTTTCCTTCTCCAATCCTCAAAGGGGATTGAGTGGGTGAATATTCCTCCACTTGAAGACTCTTTTCCTTCATTACCTTCAACCTCTTGGGAGAAGGTTCATTAGGTCTCTCCCTAGTGGATACCATTATTTTCTTTCCCTTATCTATAGGATCCCTTTTATTCTAAATTATATTATAACATGGTTTCTTTTGAACAACTATTTGACGAGCTCCTATAGTAGGAGTGAAAGCCAACCTCATCATGACCTCTCTAGCTTTATCTAGGTATGAATTAATAAAAAAATTCTTTTTCTCATTAATAGATTCCATTATTTTAGGGAACGTATTCATGTTTTTATTTACTTTATCAACCTCTGTATCAGCATTATCTAGAGGACCATATTTTTTTATCAAAACAGTGAATGAATTCTAAAACTTGGGAATAGACTCTCCACCTTTCTTTTTTGCTTTCTTGTTCCTACAAAGAGAACTCATTCCTTATAATGTCCTTTGGATAATATGAGTCATGTTTGATGTATCCAAATTTAATCCTATGTCTCAAGGTTTGATTAAAGAATCCCTCAGTATCACAAAAATGGAGATGGGAGACAACCATTTTATACTGATCCAAAATTTTATGCAAAAAGAGCTAACCCCATTTGGTAATCACAAACTGGTGTGCCATAGTGCAATTAAGAAAGATTGACCCTAGTGACCTCTTTAATAGAAACATCTCCTCCACTCCTCCTAATTGCCACAAAACTTTAGCCATTCCTACCTTTAAGGGTACTTGGTAAGGAAATACATTAGGGCTTCCCCTAAACCCATAAATTCAAAAAATTGTAGAAATAGAGTAAGGAATAATATCTCCCCAATTATGTGAAACTTTCAAATTATGGGGGTTATCCATAGGCCTAATGAGATTCATTAGTGCCTTGGAGATTTTTGGATTATCACTCAATATGAGGCATCTCAATTTAGAGGCAAAATACCTATCAAATCCGACAAAACTAGCCTTATCTACATCCTAGGTCATATTTGCACTCCACACCTAGATTGGTAGTGCTTCCCCATCCTCCTCTATATTCAATTCCATTTCTTTGCCAAAATATGCCACCCCTTTAAACAAGAACATGTGCATCAACAGAGAATAGTGCCCAAAGGTCTTCTCCACTTTCCCTTTGGCAAGTCCAACCAAACCAACATGGATTTTTTCAGCTAAAAAGGAAGAAAAATTAAAACTAACATCTACACCAAAAGAGGCAATTTGAAACATCTTCTCACCACCCTAATATCTTGGTCATTATTCTTGGCAATGGCTTCAAACAAATCATAATCCATGAAAACACTTGCAACTACTAGTTTTCCCAAATCAAAATTCCAAATGTTAGCATGTGGGCCAAACAAATTCCTCTTTGAAAACCATTTTTTGGAAAAAACAAGACTAGTTTGTGTAGTTGTTGCATCCCTATCCTAGTTCCCCTTGTCATATAGGCCATCAACAATCTTAAGACTAGGGTTTAAGGAAATTAACTTGTTAACTTGTGTAGGTTTTGTGGCGGACTCTAGGAGTAATTCTAGCAAATCGTCATAAACATTCCTATCCATATAATTTACTTGCCTAGAGAATAATTTCATAGGAGGCATCTTGACTATAATTCATAGGAATTGGAATGCTACAGAGGTTATAATATGAGTACTTACTTGATCTTCCAAACTTGTTCTTCTCTAAAACTCTTCAATAGCTTACGACTAGATGGAGGATTGCTTCACATCTTTTCTAGGCTTAACACAATATCATTAGTAGGCTTGTGTGCTTTGAAAACATGAAATATTTGTTTGTGTGAGATTGGAAATGGAAAAATCTCATGTATTGTACTTTATTTTTCTCACACATGAAGCTTTCATTCATCATAAATGCATAGAATTGAAAAATACAGTGACATCACATTTCCTTTTAAATTTGCGCCATTGATCCTCAAAAAATCCTACAATCCAAGTATGAGAATTGGGCTAACTCACCTTTCTTCTTAACATGCTGGCAGTCAAGCAAATAAAATGCTTCCATTTGTATTTTTCCTTCAATGCTGGTGTTTCAGTCTAGGTCCACTGATGACTAGGAACACGTGCAATCAAGTTGCTACCTCACTATACATAACTTTTTAGCATCTTGCTATAGTGAGATAGCAATAACCATTGATTCTACTTTGATTATGTGGCATACATTTGATACAACTCTTAAGAGAAAAAATGGTGGGTCCCTCATTCTCTATCTTGCTACACATAATCTTTGTGCAACTCTTCATAGCAAGATAGTGATGACCATATATTTGAAGTTGATCTGAGGGCATGGAAAATGCATGAATCTTTGAAAATGTGGTGTGTCCATTAATCGCTACCTCACTACCCATAACTTTCATGCATCTTTCCATAGCGAGATAGCAAGTATCATTGATCCATGCTTAATCTGATGATCGTAATCCCTTACATGTTTGATGCATGGGGCGTGGGTCCAAGTTACTACTGACACTAAGCTAGCTTAACATGCTAGCATATATATATATATATATATATATATATAATTTTAATCCCCAGTGATATCACACCTCCTTGGCTTTGTCATGTTTGTTATTTTTTAGGCAAGTCACTGCATTGCTATCGGTCAAACTCATCTACTTTTTAGTAGCAACATAGCGAGTTCTGGTGGATTCAAAACTTTCAGCATATAAATACTCAGTAGGATGCCACCATGTCATTTAATCTGCATAGCTCTATTCTAATGAATCACTCATTTGGGGCCCACTTTTTGAAATTTTTCATTACATCACAACTTTCTAGCTAGTCACCACCTCACTACTGGTGAAAATCACCAACCTTCTGGTAGCGACATAGTGACTTTTGGTAACCCATCAAAATTGGCACCAAGAAAATTAAAATATAATAACCATGAATGACATGACTATTATAGAAATAAAAGCATAGTTTGCAAGATATCTTCCTCGGGATCCTCAAAATCATTGCCTATTTTAAAAGAACACTATCTTTTGCAATATCCAAGCATTCACTATGTCACTACCAAAAAAATTGATGAATTTCCCAATCATGATGTAGCGACCTTTGGTGGATTCTGAATTTTGGTGATGGAGAACATATGACACATTGATTGAAATTTCACCAATTAATCCTATTGTCAAAGAAGGTGGTTGTGCACATTTATGAAACTGCATGGGAATTCTACGATCACACCAACTTAAAGAAAAAGAGGTTGCCACTTTCATTATATTCTAGGCACTCACTATGTCACTACTATCAAGGTGCATAGATTTTTTGGTCATGACATAGTGACTGACCAAAAAAACTTGGGTTGTAGTGATACCACTAACAAATTGCTCCTTGTGTGTCCTTTCTGATACTGACAAACCTAGGACATAGCATGTGACCATAATGCTTTCAAATTGATACACTTTCTTTGACGTTGGACCTTATTTTTTAGTACCACAACATAATTTCTCAATGGTTGCTACATCGCTATAGCAAATAGCCTCGTAAATTTTTATAACGAGCACGCGACATCCGTAGATCCAAACAAGATTCAATAGTGAGACAAGACCTTTCCAAAAAGGACTCAATAATGACTTTAAAGTAGGCAGGAAAAGAATATTTGACCCCTTTTAAAAGACTTTGTGCCAAGATAAATTTAAAAGGGCATGACCTAAGGTTTTACACAAATTTTAAAAGATATAAAAAATACAAGACCTAAGACCTAAAACCCTAGGATCAAATAAAAGGACTCACATCTAATTTTTATATCACAATTTTAAGAAAAGTTACTATGTAAAAATCAGAACAATAGGCTCTATAACATCAAGTATCTTAGGACACCAAAAATTATTTGACCTTTCTTTAATTTTTCATTCTAATACATATAGGATTCCAAGATGATCATTATAATGGAAGTTTAATTGGTTCATCTCCCCTAAAATGATAAATGGAAAGGAGCCAGTTTGTCCATTAAAATGATTACATTAAAATATGATAGAGGTAGAATATATATCACTTCACCTCATTTCCCTTTTCTGCTTTTGTTCTATAAGCCTTAGCAACAACAATAATTGGAAATAATTCTTCATGCCTATGAACATGTGCATTAGTATATCTTAAGAGGCATTTAAAATGTTCTTTGGCCAAATCCTTGATAGCACTCAAATGGTCTTGCATTTCCTCTATGGCCATGTGTACACATCCACCAAGTTTTTGGAGTTCAGAAACTCTATTCTAGTGACTAGAAGATACCCCTATCAAACTATTTATGAAGTTTGAGACATTTGTTTGCATGATAGCTACTCCAATGATTCCTTTTCCTTGCCCACTAGTCTATGAGTCTATATGCAAACCTCTCAAGACTTTTTAATTTATATCTTTCTTCTCCTTTACTTTATCTTCAATTTCTTTGAGCCCTTCCTCTACCACCATGATCATTTTGGAGTTGAATTGCATGCTTTGAAGCCATTTAACTAAGGGCTCATCTCCTTTAGGCAAGATATTTTCCTTGACAACCTCCTTTACCTTCATGTGGGTAAGCATCTTTAGTACAGAGACACAATCTTCACTCTTAGTTTTCTCCATAGCCAAGGTGGCTCTACTTGTTGAAATGTTATCCTTCTCTATCTCCAACCTCAATATAACATTGCCAATTTTCTCTATAATGGAGAGTCCTTCCAATTTAATTTTCCTGCTCCACTCTCTATCAATTTGCCTAAAGTGTTTATCTTCTTAGAGCTAAGAGATGAGTGCTTGAACATCTGCAATAGTAAAATTGCTAGGAATAGGCATTTTGGAGATGCTCATCAATAGGGTGACCAATTGTCTAATGAAACCATTTAGTTTTTTTATTTCTGCCTTCATCCTGACCTTTAACAATTTAAGACTTTCTAACTATCCTTTGATCACCTAATTTTTTGACCTTCATAAGCCAACTTTGACATCATGTTTGGGTTTTGCAAGATCCACCAAATGCAAAGTAAAATCATCTACACATATCCCCAATTCTTCCCTCTTTGATAGGCTTTTCTTTCTCCATTATTAGACACCCTATTTTAGGGTCTTGTATAAGGTTGGACAAGGTCTTCTATTTCTTAACCTTACTTAGTGCTGATCCAGAGTGTATAGTAAGAGACAAGGTGTCCTTGTTGGGGACACCTTCATCTTTCCTCTTTCTCTTCTTATCTAGAGTGTCCTCTAGCCATAATTCTATGCTTATCACCTTGGAGGCAGTCCCAAGAGAGTTAATGCTAAACATTATTCTCTTGGCTAGGGTAGTTGTTCTCATAGTCAAAGAGAAAGGATTCTTCAGATTTTGTGAAATAAGCTTTGAAGAATCTTGGCCTTTCTCTACCTTTGAGGTCTTCTTTGTTGCCTCATCTAACTTAGTACACTTTCTATCACTACTTTCTCCATCTACTAAGTCCACTACCTATGCTTGAGGGCTACTCAATAGGAGGATTGCAACACTTATGGACATAACTAGACTACTATGAGGTGAGAAGGCTTGGGTGACCATAGCATCTTTTGGTTCTTTTTCTTTCTTCTTCTCAACTTTGGATGGATTTCCAATCACTGGGAGGGAGCCATGTCGACAAGACTTAGCTAGAGGATACTTTTTTTGGGAGGCTAATCACATTTATTTGATGTTTGGGCTAGTCCTTGAGTGATAGCTAGGGTTACACTTGATGTGCCACCTTGAGAAGAGGGAGTCACTGCAACTGCTAGAGAAGCTTGAGCTATGGTACTTTTACTTTGGCTCTTCTTGGTTGTGTTCCATTCAACCCATTTTCTAGTCCTTTTAATAATCCAGGCCATCATGACATCTAAATCTACTCTTACATCTTCATAAGTTTTAGAACTAATAGGAGCTCTTAGCTTTGTTAGATAGGTGTTATTGTACATATTTTGTCCATCATCCTCTACTCCCTCAACATCAATATTAACTTTATACATCTTCACTTGATCCACTGTAAGCCTAGTGAAAGCATGATCACAGCTCTTGAACTCATCCTTGTAATTGGCCTAGTAGTCTTCAATGGTGGTGATATGTTTGATTACACTTCCAATCTATAGAACATCCATTGCATACCCATTTGGATCAAAGATAGGCCTCAAGAGTTCATACATTTTCAACTTATATTTGATCTCAGACACCTTTAGCATGTTCTTTGCATTAGAATAGAACTCACAATTAAAAGGTCCCACCTTCATAGGAAACCCGTACCCTTTCTTCTTCAAACTCCCACTCAGCACGTTCACTTGGATTTCTTCTCACATGATCTTGATCAACACGATCATATCACTAGGATACCTTGATAGCCTCAAGGGGAAACCATCAAAAGCTACAAGGTGCAAATATGAAAATGATGAGAACTGGATGAAATAACTCCTAAATTGACTAATGGCCATGATAGCTTTAGGACTAAATCTCCTCTTTGGACATCCCAAGAGCTCCCTACAAATTCTCATAGTGAATGCATCATTAACTTCCACATAGTCTACATAGCTATTTTTCAATTATAAACATGGGGTGGAACTCATAAGACTTCACATCATCAAGAAAATCTTACACCCTAGGGAGGCTTGCCCATAATTGTAGAGAAGCTAACATGTAAATGAGAAAAGAGGACGTATAGAATGTGTTGTAAAATTTTGTGGCATGAAGAGCATTTGATAGACTCTCACTTACCTCATGAGCCCAATCAATATATTGGGTGTTAGAGAAGATGACTTGCACCAAAAAGAAATATTGCTCAACAAAGTTTAAAGCTTCTACCTCACCTTTCAATCTATGTAAGAGGACCGTGATGTCAATGATTTCAAGTTTGAGATTAGTCCCAAACAAAATCTTAGGAGCCTTACTCTTGGCACTCTATGGTTTTTGGAACCATGATTGCATGATCTCCTTCCTAGAAATCATCTTCTTCATAGAGAATTTGGAAATGGCTCCTCCAAATGTCAAATCTGAAAATTCATTCCATTCTAGAACTCGAAGGCAATTGACCACAATTTTCCTATCAATGGAGATCAATATTGTGTCATCTAGCAGTAAAATTTGTTTGTTGTCCAAGTTGTAATGATTTATGCACTCATAGATTAATTCTAGAGCTTGGAATACAACTAGAAAAATAGCTACCTTGAATAGTGTGCATCCTTGGAGTTTCTCAGTAATGGGATGGATCAGCTCCAAGTTCACTCTCCTTTGAAAATTGCTCATGTCATAAAAATGGAGAGAAGTATCTATGAAATTCAACAATGAAGACTTAATTCTGTTCAACCTGTCAAAACCAACAAATCTAGATGACATTCTATTTGAAAATAAAATTCAAATCTAGAAGAAGAAAAAGGATAGAAAATGCATAGATATTGTCTTTTTGAAATAGTTATGAAAATTAATAGAATAATAGTTCAAGAAAGAGCATTAGTTTGTGTAACTATTCATGTTTCCATCAATATAGGAGTTTCAATTCATCTATTAGTTTTTAGAATTTGTGCCATGCAAATGAATTGAAGGAGGGATCCATTGAAATAGTAAATATATGGCCTTAATAAATATCTCAATATCTTTTCACTATTTTGTTGTCCTTATAGTAACTTTCTCTCTCCCATACTTACTTTCCTATTCTCCTTTAAGTTTTGGGAAGTTATCAATAGAGTAAAAAATGGGAAAATATCTAGAGTTAAATTCAGCTCATTAAATCCTTCTTGCAATAATTAGATTATTTCTATTATAATCTTGAGATTTCTTGCACACAAAATGAGAGTCCAATATGCTTACAAACATGATTTTCTTTTAAATCCAGGAAATTGTCTTTGTGGGTTGAAAACTCACCAAGGAGAAGACAATTTCCATTTCTCCACCCAGGCTTCCCTTTTAATTTACCTTTAGACTATTGTCTTCTTTGGGTTTAGAAGTATCTAAACAAGTGCAAAAATTCATTAGGGACTAACCTTTTGTTTCCTTTCCTTTAGAATTTCCTTTTTAAGAAAATTGACTTCATGGGTTGAAAACTGCTAAGAAGTTGGTTTTGAGTTTTCTACTTGGAATGATTATGAGAGTTGTGATGAATATTGAACATTTCCTAAGATATAAAATCATGAAATCAACATGAATTTTTCATAGGGCACTTTTCTCTTTTCTTACTTTGACCTATATGCATCATTTGGAGCTCTTTGCAGAAAATTGTCTTCATGGGTTGAAAACCCACCGAGGAGTAGAAAAAGTCTAGATTTTTGCAAGCTTCTATTTTTATTGAGAAAATGATAGAATACAAGAAAATCTACTTTACAAATGATGTTTGTATGAGTAACATGAATCTCCATCAAACTAGGAGCAAACCTACCTGTAAGATAATTTCAACACAAAGCAAAACCACCTAGCTATGAAATGTGGAGAAGATGAAAATGAGAAATATGATGGAGACTCCTTCCACCTAAGGGGGTTTAGACCTAGACTCATACACAACTAGGAATTATCTAAGACTCAAATAATCACTTTTACTACTCAGGTAGAGGGTGAAAAGTGGGGCAACAACTGGCTATGCCTGGGGACTTGGGTAGGTCATACCCAAGAAGGAAATCCAAAATCTCTAGTTTTGAAAAATTAAAAGGTGGCTACAAAACAAAACAAGAGCAAGGAAAAACAAGGAGAAAGGAAACATAGGAAACCTAACTAGGAAAACACAAAAAGAAACTAAACATAAATATAGTATAATATAGGGGTTACCTATTTTCAATTTTCAATTTAATAAAGCTTTAAATCCTAACCATTATAAGTCAGAGGTAGCACTTCATCATCTAGATATGCCAATTTAAACGAGTTGTTCTTAAATGCCTGCTAAACAGTGAATGGACCTTTCCATAGGGTATCAAATTTCTTATGCATAACTTTTGGTGCTCTTCACTTATCTCACAATAGTACACTATCTCCTACTATGAATTTTTGTGATCTCACCCTTTTATCAAACAAGATCTTCACAAGCATCTAGTGTTGTGTGATGTGATCCATGATTTCTTCTCTTTCCTCTTTGGGTTTTCTCAAGTACAAAATCCTCTTCTCTAGTCCATCCCTATAAATGTCATCTTCAATTACTCTTCTTAGTTTTCTCATAGCCAATTCTAGGGATAATGGAATATTAGCTTCAGTCTTGTAGACCAATTCTAAAGGAGAGATACCAATTGCCCTCTTAAGGGTCACCCTATCTTCCCATAGTGCCTCATGAATTTTCTTGTGCCAAGTTTTCTAATTATCCAACGCCAATTTTTTGGCAATATTCATAAAAATTTTGTTACTGGATTATGCTTGACCATTTTCTTATGAGAAATAGTCAGATGATTGACTGATTATGATGCCATGTTTGAAACAAAATATGGTGATCTCAATTGAAGAGAAATATGCCACATTATCCATCACCAATTTGATGGGGACCCCAAATCTAACTAGTATGTTTTCCTTGATGAATTCACAAACTACTTAAGAAGTAGTTTTCTTGGTTTCCTTAGCCTCCATGCACTAGGTGAATTAATCAGTCACAACTATAACATATTGGTGACTAGCATAGGATGTTGGATTGATAGGACCAATAAAACTAAGGCCCCATTGTTGGAAAGGATGTTCAATGATGACATTTCTAAGGGGTAGTAGAGCTAGCTATGGTCTCCTAGTGAACATCTTACATTTTTCACATTTTGACACCTAGGAGTAAGCATCCCTTAACATTCTAGGCTAGTAGTAGCACTGTCTTAATATTTTAAAATTCATGACCGAAGATGAGAAATGTTCACTACATGCTTCATCATGAAATGTTCTCAACAACTTTTCCTACTATTATTTGTCTATGCAGCTAAGAAAAGTACCATCTATAGCTTTCTTAAACAATTTGTTACCCAAAATTATGTATTTGGTAGCTTTCAATATAACATCTCTTCTTTTCTTCATAGTCATGCCTTCAAGTTATTCTCCATATGTTAGTAGATATGTAATGTTCTTAAACCAAGAATCCTGCATGCCTACTGCCAAAACTAACTGCTTCTCTCTTGACTCCTCTGGTTCTCTAATGATCTTATTTTCCACAATTTCCATGCATAAGACATTACCCCTTACTAGCTTAGTAGGCTTGATTTTGATGCCATATTCTTATGTTTTTACTATCAATGTCCCTCTAACATTACACCCTACATCTTGTTGTGTTAACACACTTTTTACTACTACATCAGGGACATAAATCACATAATGTGAGTGCAAGATATAGAACCCAAAATTCTTTAGTACCTTGACTACCACAAAGGCATGTTTTTCAATTTGGGAGTATTTCAACTCATGAATTTTTAGAGGTATGCTCATGAAGGGAATAGGGGCTTGTATCCCTTTGTTATCTTGCATAAGGATAGCTAATAAGGTTTGTTCAGAAGCATAACAATAAATGATGAAATCCAATTTATAATCCGGATGGCATAGTACTACAACATTAACAATAGTAGTCTTTATATTTTAGAAGGCTTGATTCCCAGCTTCATTCCATTTAAAATTTGAATTTTCCTTCATCATGTCCACAATACACTTAGTAGTTTTCATAAAAATTGGTATGATCCTTCCGAGGAAATTTACCTGCCCAAAGAATGATTTAACTCCTATTTTATTAGATGATAGAATTAAGCTTCAAGTGGCTTCAACTCACTTAGGATTTATTCTAATACCTTCTTGGGAGACTATATGACCAAGTAGTTTTCCCTTCATTACACAAAAAATGGATTTTTTTAGGATTTAGAGAGATTTCGTGTTCCTGGCATCTTTGCAATACCTTCATCAAATCTTCTATGTGATTTTCTTTTGTTTGAAAATATAGTGAGATCATCCAAGTCTATAACAATAATCTATTCCTTTAGATCAAAATTTTTTTTACTCATACATCGTTGAAATGTGGCACCAACATTAATGAGCCCAAAGGGAATTCTACAATATGTAATTGTGCCCCAAGGAATGGTGAAAGCCATTTTGTGTTAGTCCTTCTCTTTCACTTCAACCTGATTGTATTTCGAGAACATGTTGAGCATGGACATCATTTCACCTCTAGCCACTATTTTTAGTAGGTGATACACGTTGGGAAGAGAAAAATAGGCTTTCAAGGATGCCTAATTCAAATTCATAAAATCTACACAGATTCTTATTTCTCCATTCTTCTTCCTAACTAGTACTATATTAGCTACCTAGGTGGAGTAATGGATGGGATAAATGATCCTCACTTTTGACATCTTGTCCACTTCCCAGAATATAGCATCTACTAATTTGTAATTATAATTCCTCTATTTCTATTGAAAAGGAACTACATTTGGTTTTAGGAAAATTTGATGTTTTATCTTTCCACCTCTATAGCTTTTCAAATCTTCATAACTTCAAGTAAATACATCTTGATACCCTATGAAAAATTGTCTAGCAACTTCCTTCTCCTCAAGTAAACATTACTTTCCAATATTGATCATTTTAGGACTATGATCATCTCCAATATTCAACCCTTCATACTCACTAGTAGTAGGACCATTTTCTGTCCTCTTTCACTTGATGTAGGCATCATGTCTATTAAATAATTTTTTTAAAGGTACAAAGTATGGGGGAATGATATGACCTCATAATTAGACTTCACCAGTTTGATCTTCTATTTGCTCATGACCAGGGTCTCCATGATTGTTTTCATTGGATTGGTCTAAGTATAGCTTTAGACTCTTGTCATCTTCAAAGACTTTCCAGGATGCTACATTATCAAGGATAGAGGCTTGATATACAATTTTTACTTGATACTTCTTATCTTTGAATTTTGGATGAGGAAGCAACAAGAAAATGAAAAAAACCAATGAATCTACTTTAGTGTTTATTTCTCTTAGTATTGATTCAATAGTGAATGCATCAAGGCCTTCTCTTTCATCCCAAACTCTATTTCTATAATTCTTTTAATTATGATTCTTCACAGAGTGCTAACCCTTATGTACTTCATAATGAGTTCTACATCACCTCAAGCTCTCGATATTTTTGTTCCTTTTTCCTTCGCAACTACTATCTTGAGTAGTAGGGCTTTGTATTCTACTGTGTTATTTATGTTTCCAAATTCCAATTCGAAAGTCATGGGTTTGGGTTCTCCTTCAGGAGGTTTAACACTGGCTACACCAAATCCTAATGAAGAACAACTTCCATCAAACTCCAATGTCCATATACCTGATGAGTCTTCTTCTTCACTAAGGATTTTCTTTCTCGAGTCTTTGATTTCTTGCTCATTTAGATATTCTTTAGTAAAAAACATGTAATTACCAAACTCCAATTCTTGATAGAGGATCTAGGCCTTAGGATCATCTAACTTTAAGATAGTAACTTTTTCCTTTTCTTTGGGTTCCGCTTAACTTTCTTGCTTCCTATAGGTATGACTGAATGAGACCAGTCTAACTTTATTTAACCTCCTAGATCTCTGCAAAAACTTTTTCTTAAGAGTAGGCCATAGCTTGCTAGAATATCCACAACCAAGATAGTCAATAATAGTTTCTTTTCTAGATGAGAGGATAGAGCCACCTAAGTATCTTTGATTTCCCCAAAGGGACTTGTTTAGCATCCATTGAATAACATCTTCCCTAAGGTTTAGTGAGGGTGAGGTACAAGGCTTTAGCTATAGAATAAGGCATCACATTGTGTAACGTGCCTAAATATATTATGCAATTATTCAATTTGCATCTATTGATATATAGTGAGATGTAGAATGGGTTAGGTTTTTTTGTAGGGAAAGTTGCCAATATGGTGGAGTCTTCTTGACTAAATAAGTTAGATGTCAAAGGTTCATCTTCTTCTTTAGTGATAACATTACGATTTAAATCTAAAAAACCTCCTTTACAATTATCTACTAATCTCTTTAACTTAGAGGGATGATATTTTAGATATCCTATAGGAAAGATTTGAATCTTTGAATCTTTGATTCTTTACAAAATTGGATAAAATCAAAAGGGCTCTTCTCCTTACTAGTTTGGGATGTCAATACTTCCTAATCAATGTGAATGTTATTTGATGAAGATGTGGGATCATTTTCTAGAACATGATTGGTGGACTTAGTTTTCAAATTTTGACTCTAGGTTAACTCTGTGGATGAAGTTCCATCAATAGTCACATAGTATTCACCGTTTGGCTTAGAGTCTTACTCATACTCCAAAAATAATTTTGTAGAGTCACCATTTGAGTATAAATCTAACTTAGAGCACGGAGATGCAACATTAAACTCATTAATGGATAACAACTACATCAAACAAGTATTTTTCAAACAATTTTCACTATCATGATTGGTTGTCAAATGAAACAGACACATATTTCCTTTCTCTGGTCTTGCCTCAATTACCAACTTTGGTTGTGAACCTGTAAGCTATAGAAATTTCCCATCATTGTTCCTTCCTAGTGGATTTGGATAATTTTTAAATTTTCTCTTCACTACCATAAATTCATTTGACAACTTTTGAATCATTTCATAGACGAAGAAGTATTGCTAGAGCTTCCATTGGTTTGAAGCTCTCTTTTCCATTTCCTAGCAAGATCAAGTCATCGTCAAATTCAACCACCTTCTTTTTAGCATCCACTAAATCTATGGGATAGGCCCTCCTTAAATCATAATTGATATTTGGTGGTGTTAGTAAACAAATTTTCATGAGATTTTAACAATTTTAAAATGGAAGAGACTTGTAAACTAACAAATTGAATTTCTAATTATAGATAATGAATTCTCTACTTGAGATTTGCTAATCCAAATTATATAGAAGATCTAATATTTTGAAAGTATTTTTTCATATTTTTATAATTTTTCTATATCTTTTTTTTTTGGGCTTTTTGAAGGTCTTCTTCTCAAAATTTTGTAGCAAGTGCATGGAATGTATTGGTCTAATCCTACATAGATTGATCCCTCTTTTGTTGAAGTAACTACCATTCTATATATTTCAGTTCATTGACATCTTTAGGCAAGTATGCTTCTTTTATGTATTCCACAAATTCTCCCCAAGTGAGTTTGTTATTAAAGAGTATTTCCAACTCTTCTCCTACCTCATTTTCTTTATTCAATATTCTCATTTACCATGCTATTTTGACATGATTTTCAGCTTTGAAGAGGGAAAATGTTATTTTTCTGCATTAGAAAAATTATTTATAGAGAAATATTGTGCTAACTTGGATAGCCATTTATCAGTAGCACCAGCATCGACTTTTCCTTCAAAATTTTTGATATCAAAGTTTACTTGTACTTTAAAAGGAGTGTTCCCATGGAACAATTCTACTAAACTCAGCACTTGTTGGGTATTTAAAATTTCCGAAAACTTACTCATCATATCTTCTCGCTGCCTAGCCAAAGCCTCTTCCACCATCTTCTTCATAGAATCTGTTGAAGTATCCAACATCTTTGGTTTTTTGCATCATAGAGGAAGGTAATCTAATGGATTTCTTGTAGCTAATCCTAGTCTTTGATAAGAAGTTCTTGTATTAGTTGGCATATAGGAGCATCGCTACTCTAATACTACTAATTTGAATTGATGAAGTGGGCTGCAAACATGATATCTAGTGAAGTGAATATCTTTGATACCAATGTTTGTTTCTAGAAATATCTTGCAAAAACTCAAAAGAGTTGTATGCAAACCAAAATCCATCTTATTCATTGAGATTGAAATAATATATACAATGATGGAATATCAACAACCATCATAACATGAATTTGAAATGTTTATGTGGCTAAAAATAAGAACAATGAATTAAGCTAAATAAATTTAAAACTAGGTGTCTAATTACCCCAACTTGTCAGGGTCATAACTTTTGACCCATAGCTTAGAATTTTAAATTTCTTACACTATTGGAAAGAAGAACTAAAATTCTAATTCAGTCCCTAAAATACCAAGCCTTTGCTTGCCCAATTTTAGGGACTGATTACAATTTCGGTTTCAAATTTTGAGCAAAAGACCTTTGAAAAGCCAAAACAAAAAGATATAGAAAAGCTATAAAATATATGAAAAAATACTTTCAAAAATATTAGATCTTCTATATAATCTATCTCATTTGCTTTGTGTTATACAAGGTGCAACTAACTTTTTATGAAAAGATAATTGTTAAGTAGAGGATTCCTTATCTGTAATTAGGAATTCAATTTGTTAGTCTACAAGTCTCTTCCCTTTTAAAATTGTCAAAATTTTGGGAAAATTTGTTTAGTAACATTTTTTGGCATCTCTATTGGGGATCCTTAAAGACAAAGTTTTCTTTTCTTTATGGTTTCTAATAGATTACATGGCTTTGGGAAATGGTACTTCCTAACCACAATCAGTTGCCTATTCTACAAGAAAACTTGAGATTTCAAGATACACAAGAAGATATTATTTTTGACCTTAATGCTTGTGATTGGGTTGATTGAGTCAATAATCAATAGTGTCTCCAAGTACAATTGGTACTAGAAAGAGAGGAAGAAATATTTGAGAGGATTAGAGGGATTCTAGTAGTGCAAGAAAGAGTCATGGTAGAAAAGGTTGCCCATGCAAATAGTTGATTAAATCAAATTAGAAATTTCACCCTAGTTGCAAAAAGGTATACATGGATTGATAGATTTTTAGGTCTAGTGGATGAGGATTTTTAAGATTTAGCTAGAATCAACTTCAAGGCTAACCTTTCATTAAAAAGGAATAAAGCTAAAACCATTAGCAGTCTATCATCTTGTACTAAAAGTGGTAGTCCTTTTCTTTCTGTGCAATCCCTAATTATCCCTAGAACGTTGATCCCTTCTACTATTACAATCCTACCTATTAGTTTTACATTACCAAGAATTGCTCAAAATCAACCTCGAGGTCTTTGCAACTTGTAGGAAATCTAGGTAGATTACATAAAGGAGCAAGAGAAATCCTCCCTAAATTTAGTGAAGATGGGAAAAGATCATCTGAAGAACATTTAAATACTTTTAATATAGTGTGTGGAGTTTTGGTTGTAGTGATAGAGGATGTTACCATAAGATTGTTCATTCAAACCTTAATAGACTCACTAGCTAATTGGTTTCACCATTTGCCAAATGCATCAACCACCTCTTGGGATACTATGAAAAATGCTTTTGAGGCTAGATTCAAAGTGGCTAAAGATGAAAATTCTTTGCTCCTAAAATTAAGCCAGATGAAGAAACATGTACCCATGCATCAATTTGTAGCCAACTTTAATAAAGCTTTGCATCAAATACCTATAGCTAGCACACCTAATGATGAAAATTAGAAAGGTTTCTTTTTAAATGTAATGCCCATAGACATCACTTTTCCTATGAAAAGAGCTAACCCTCCCATGCTTGCAACATGTCAAACTCTTGCTATAGAGTTAGAAGATTATTAGATTATATCTAGCAAGTGGAAGAAGGATGTGCAAATAACAAATCCTCAGCCCTCAACATCATCATCTTCTAATGATGCAATTATTCAAAAGTTGGCTAATGACCTTTTGATAGTTAAAAAGAAACTCCTCAAAGCCTCATCTCATTATCAAGACATTCCAAGGAAATATCCTAATCATAATACTCTTTCCTAGGGGAAACAATTTACTTGCCTCCTAGCTAGCAAATATTGAAAATTGAACCTCCTCCCAACAAGACCAGCATGTGTGTTTTTCACCTCACTAATGATCATAAGGGAGCTACATGTCCTAAAAATGTGAGACATGAGCAGCTTGAAGCTAAAAAAGTAGCCACAACAAATGTGATAGTAGAAGAGCCTTCTAAAGGACCTGGAAACTCCATAAGTTACTACCTTGAATAGGAATTTGATTTTGATAGAGGTGGTGACATTCTTTTAGCTTTAGAAGAACCTTCATGTTTAGTATTGATGAGAGGGTAGAGAGTGACCAAAGTTAAAAATCTTAATCCAAAAACACTGCAAGCTCTACTCAAGTAAAGGATTCCAAAACTAGAGGGGAAGGTGAAAGTAAGTCATTATAGATGCAAGCTCCTATTTCTCAAATTTTTAAAAAGGTATAATCCTTACTCTACATTTGATATAGTTGAGTTTTGTAAAGCATCTAGAATTCAAATATCTCCTACTAAGTATTTGAGAATGAATCTTGGTGAACTCAATAAGTTAATTGAGTATTTCCATCAATCTTCACCTGATATATTTGCTAAATAGACAAATAAAGTCTCTATTAGTGAAGAAGTATCTGCTAAGTAGACAAACAAGGTCCCTGTCAATGAAGAAACCAAAAATCAAAATCCAAACCACCGTAAAGGCATGATCCAACCTAATAAAGTCAGCCTAGAGTTACCTTACCACGAAAAACCTAACCCCTTTTATGTATCTCTCTTTCTTCATGGCTTTAAATTAAGCAATTGTATTATAGACTCAGGTGCATCTGATAATATAATGCCAATTGTAGTGGAAAAGGCCCTTGATCTCCTTCTCACTAAGATATTTGGAAAGTGTTATTCAATGGATTCCAAATAGGTACCCTTAATAGGAAAAATCAAAGATGCCCAATTTTCTTTAGTGGCCTTCCCAAAGAAGAGGATAATGCCTACTATCCTAATAGATGACATTCCTACTAGCTATGGCATGTTCCTTAGCCAAACTTTCTATTGGGACTTGGGAAGAGAAGTCAAAATGGATTGCTCCCAAGTTGTCATACCCATAGGAAAAGAGAAAGCAACCCTGCTTTCTCAAGCCAAGTCTAAATATATAGTTTTTTCATTTAATGACCCAAAATCTCAAATCCTTTATTAGGAAACTAGTTTAGCTAATTACTTCATTATGTCTAAAAGTGAAGAAGCACTAGCATAGTTAGAAGATGTGGATTCATCTTGGATGTTGGAGTTTGATGGAAGTTGTTGCTCAAGTGGGTCTGAGGCTGGTGTTGTATTGGTATCCCCTACAAGTCAAACTTTTCCCTCTTCTTTCAAGTTATCTTTTGAAAATACAAATAATATAGCAGAGTATGAAGCTTTACTCCTAGGACTAGAAGAGGCAAAAAAGAAGAATATCAAGTTGCTAAAGGTGAAAGGTGATGTAGAATTGATAGTAAAGTAGGTTAGGAATGTTTTTCAGTGAAAAATGAAAGATTGAAGCACTAAAGAAACTAGGTATGGGATGAAATTGAAGATTTTGAAGCCTTTTCAATAGAATCAATTCCTAGAGAGCTAAATGCCAAAGCAGATTCCTTAGCAGTATTGGTTTCCTTGCTAATCCCTCACTCTAATTTTGTAACTAACAAGTATTTTGTAGAGATTATTCATAGACTGAGTGTCCTAGACAACAATAACTCATGTTAAGTAATTAAAGATGATGCACATATTAATGCTTTCTTACAAAGTATGGAAAAGTTTTTCCAGTAATAATTTTGAAGGCTCTAAATCAGAATGTAAGAAGTTTTGTCCTAACTCAGTAGATGAATAGATAGAAGGTATAACACAATTGAAAGGAAATGTAATACCCAAAGGCCTAGTTGAACTTGAGAAGCTTGTTCATAGATGAGATGCTTCCTTATCTCAAAGTTCACTCACTAAAGAGGTTGAAAGTGGCAAGGACGAGAAGGTCAACTTAGGAGATAAACATAATCCTAATATTATGAATATAAGCACTTGTTGTGAGCCAGATGAGAAGACAAGATTCATCAAACTACTAAAAGAATCATTGATGTATTCACCTAGTCATATAAAGATTTGAAGACTTTGAGGGGAGGAAAATTTGAGCACCATATTACCCTAAAGCCAAGTACTTCTCTTTTTAGACAAAAGTTAAGGACCTATTACCCAAAAGTGTAAAATAAAATATTTAAGGAAATTGATAAGATGCTCAAGGCTCATATAATCTTTCCCATACATCACTCTACATGGGTGGAAAATATAGTGCCAGTAAGGAAAAATAATGGAGATATAAGAATCTATGTAGACCTTAGGAACCTGAATTAGATGAGCCTAAAGGATAACTTGGCTTTGCCTATAATGGACTAGATTCTCCAAATGGTAGGTGGTTTGGAGATGATGGCATTCCTTGATGGGTTCTCAAGTTATAATTAGATAAGAGTTTTTGAAGAAAATCAAAATAAAACAATGTTCACAACTCCCTGGAGCACTTTTTTTTATAAGAGAATGCCATTTGGTTTGACAAATATAGGTGCAACTTTCCAACATGCAATGAGTTCAACTTTCAAGCATCTGCTAGATAAAAGCATCATGGTTTATCTTGATGATATGACTATATTCTCCCAGAGATGAAAAAAGTATCTAAAAGACTTGAATAAAGTGCTTGAAAAGTGTAGAGATCATGGGATCTCATTAAATCCCAAGAAATCAATCTTTTCTATGATAGAAGGAAAACTGTCAAGACATATAGTTTCCAAGGAAGGGATCAAGATTGACCCTAAGAGAGTAAAAGCAGTCTAGAAGTTATGCCTCCCTACTAATCATAATGGTATTAGATCTTTCTTTGGCCAGATCAACTTTCTTATAAAGTTTGTACTTGACTTTGCCAAAACCATAAAACCTATGGAAAATATTTTAAGTGAGAAACAAAATTTCAAATGGGATGACCCAATAGTTAGAGAATTTGAATAGGTAAAAGAAGCTATTGCAAAGGTACCCACTCTTTTTCATCCTGATTTTAAGGACTTTATAATGTATTTCTATGCATTAGATCATGCTATGTTTGGTATCCTACTTCAGAAAAATGAAAAGGGAGAAGAAGTGCCTATTTCTTTTAGGAGTGTTCCTCTAGAGAAACATGAATTGTGCTATTCTCTGGTTGAGAAGCAATAATTTTCTATTGTAAATGTTGTGAAGAAATTCTGATACTACATTCTTCACTCACATTCTATATTCTATGTACCATCTATAATAGTTAAGAGAATTCTTATGCAGAAAGATGTGGCAATAAACAATAGGGCTACCTAGATATCAAAAGTGTAGGAGTTCAACCTAGATATCAAACCATCTGAGTTAGTTCATGGTCAAGGTCTTTGCAAGCTTATGTCAAAAAATAAAGGAGCATATGCTAATTTCTTGTTGGTCAATTTGAAGGAAGAATGGTTTTTAAACATAGCATATTTTCTAACATACTAAGAATGTCCAAACCATCTAAAAGGAAAGGATCAGAGAAGCCTTCAAGTTAGAGTAGCAAAGTTTGTGATTGTAGATGATGTCTTGTATAAAAGAGGACTACATGGTATGTTCTTGACATGTGTCAATACTGATCAGCAAGAGAAGATACTTAAAACCTTTCACAATGAAGCTTGTGGAGGATATTTTTCATCCATGGTGACTACCTTTAAAATTTTAAGGAGTAGATATTATTGGCCAAGCATGTTTAAGTCTACTTATAAATGGGTAGGTAATTGTGAAAAATGTAAATTTTTTACTGGAAAGCCACAATTAGATGCCTAACTTTGAAGCCAATCATTATAGAAGAGCCCTTTCAATAGTGGGGACTAGACTTTATTGATCCAGTCAACCCTAACTCCAGCGCTGGTCATACCCATATTCTCACTGCCACAAACTACTTCACCAAATGGATCAAAGTGATACCTATGAAATCTACAATGTCAAAGATGGTCTACAAATTCTTAACAAAAAGTATTTTAACTCACTTTGGGGTGTCAAACAAGATAGTAATGGGTAATGCACAGAAATTCTCATCCTAAGAAATTCATATAGCCCATTATGATCATGATATTCATCTATCACATGCCTCTAATTACTTTCCCCAAGGCAATGGGCAAGCCAAATTGACAAACAAAAATTTGATTAATATCATGAAAAAATTGGTGGATGAAAAAGAGAGAGATTGGCATAAACAATTATATCAAGCAGTCTGGGTGGAGAGGACTTGTCATAAGAGAGCTATTGGTATGACTCATTTTGAGTTAGTATATGGAGTTGAAGTACAGTTGTCTTTACCTCTAGAACTAGCTGCTCTAAACCTACAAAAGGTTATTGAAGATGAAGTGTTCTCTACTTCCATTGAAAATGGATACTATACCTTCAAAAGATCGAAGAATAGATAAGAGAAATAGTAGATCACATCACTAATCACTAGACAAGGGTAAAAAAGATTTTTGATCGAAGAGCAAGGCCTCAAAAAATCATGAAAGGATATCAAGTGTTACTATGGGATAAAAGGAGAGAGCCTAAAAGAGCATACACCAAATTTGAAAGCTTGTGGAAAGGACCATTTGTCATAACAAAAGACTTGGGCTCCAATGCAAGTATGATCTCGTCCATAAAATCCCAACCAAGAAGCCTCAACAATAGCCAAACAATACCATATAATTAATCATGGATGTAATCCTCTCACAAGAAGATCAAGCTCATAAACCATTCCTAAACAAAGGAATAAACATTCCTGATCCAAGGAATATGGCCAATATAAAACCATCTCCCAAACTCAACCAACATAACAACATATGCAAATAGAGATAACCAATGTTGAACCATCTCTCAAATGAACCCTCTAGAACTAACTCATGTACCATAGCTCAAGATCCATATCCATGAAAGACAAGCATAAATATAATGCAACTAAAAGAAACAATGGGCTATACCTCTGAAGTAGCAAACCACCGAGTATACCAAGAGTCAAGAATGAGAATTCTCATCAAGATATCCAAGTCTTCAACCAAGAATCAACTAAGAACAATCTCCTCTCAAGTCCATATCAAGTGAATGCCCCATAGACTTCCTGTTGAGACTATCAACTGTCTCGACAAACACTTCTCTAATCCAAGAGAAATCAACATCACCACCATCTCTAAGTATCCATGAGCACCTATAACCAATCAATCGATGCCAATTCCAAATGCAACATAACAATATCATGAAGTATCCAACTTATGATCAGCATACTCATTACCAAAAAACTAAACCAAGATCAATGTCAAAGTTCCAACCATGGCCTCTAGAACATAAACATGACAACATGATCTAACCATCTCAACCAAAGAGATAACATGCTCCATATGAACATAACATAACATGTCACAACTCTAAATGCATATCAAGAGTATACGATGACATAATAATGAAACCATCCTCACACCAAGGATAACAAGCCAAATGAAAGCATAAACTACACCTTTATCAAGAACCTTGTGAGTCCTCAAGATGCAACCATCTCCACACACCATGAAGATAACCAAGAACACCATGAGTCCTCAAGATCTAACCATCTTCACACACCATGAATATAACAAGTGAGATAACAAGTGCACCATGCAAATGTCAAAGGTGCTTCTATAGAAACAAGATCTAAGACAAACCTCCAACATCTGCAAACACTCAATAAATATATCAATGCCAACAACTCCCACTCATCCATGCTACCAAGTCACCTATGGCATCATAAAGTCCATCTTCTACATGAATATCCCCTTATTCTACACTTACACAACCAAAGTGTCAACATAAAATCAAACCAACATCTCCAAACACAAGAGGATACAAACCAAACTAGGAACTAAGCCCTCACTATCACCCCATCACTATCACAAGCTCTCACTAAATTGTGTATCGAAGCTATCAATGACACCATGATGAAAAATCCATCTTTTAACCATGAGAATTAACCAAGGCATCAAACCATCAAAGAACTCAAAGTACATATCATGAGCTCCTCAAAAGAAACCAAATAAACATGATCCTCAACCAAGAAGATAATATACCACCATAACCAAATCATAAATCCAAGCCAATGAACATCAAGGATCTATTTGCATATCCAATCATGTCATGCCAAAATCCATGAAACCATGATCACATCCATGAACTAAGCATCTAACTCTCAATATGTCCAACCTGTCAACATAAAATAGTCAACCACAATCATCCACCATGATTATACCTAGTAACAACATCTCATCCCTTCTACATGAAAAAAAATCATCAAATCATGTGACTTAGGGCATAGACAACCCAAATCAAAGACACCAATTTGAATATGCATCAATAATGAAATATCAACAAGAAAATACAACCCATATCTAAGCCATAAATGCAACCTATAAGTATAGACTGGTTACAACACTATACAACTTGTAGATCCAACAAGTCATTATACATATCCAAAATAAAACACTAATAACCATATCATCATGAGACCAATCTAAAATATGAACAAAGTATACAATGACATTAAATATTAAATCTCCAATGCCATAGACTCACATGTTACCATAGTCAAAATATATACCATAAACTATTCAGATCAATATATCACCAAATAAATCATACCAAACCTACATTGAATTTGACCCAATGTGTAGATATCTCCAATAATTTTTTGTTGACTACTCAAAGCCCAAAATCTGACTCTGTATGCCCAAGTTATGCCCTAATCCGTGCTCAAAATAAACAACATCTAAATTTCAAGCTCTTAATACTTTAAAAAATATCAAAATCACAGAACCAAACTTACATCAAGTTGTAGTTCTCTGAATTATCTTTTCAATGCATATAAGAAGTCTAAAATCTAATGTCTTGAGAGAAAGTTATGGTCATTTTACTAAGACAATCTTTTTACCATTTTCACTGCAATTTTTTTTTTTGTGATGAAAATTCTGATGGGATTAAATTTGATGGCCACCACAGGCTGAAACTAAAAAACTCTTTCATTTCCTCTAAACATGGCCAAACTAGGGCATATTATATATCAATATTTATGTCAATGTCGATCTGGATCCAATGGTGAGGTTTGTTTTTACCCAAGAGGTATTTTATGTAACCTACCTTCGAAAACCCTCACTTAAATGAAACATCCAAAAAAGCCTTTGGTCCAAAAAAATTCAAATGCCCAAATCTTTTAACATCCCATCATAATAGCAAAGGGAAAACCCTTAGATCTGCAATAAACAACTCATATATCTTGCTCTTTCTTTTATCCTCTCTTGCATTCCCATGGATTCAATGTATGGTTACAACAACAAAACCATAGCTCTAACACCACTTGTAAGGAAACTTCCAACAAATAATATAACCATTTCCACATAACCCATAATAGATCCAAAATAAACATAGAATTAAAATTTAAATGCAAGAGAATAGACAACATACCCACAAAATTGTGACACAAGATATACCCTGGGAAACCCTCATTAAGAGAAAAACCTACTGCAGTGGCAAAGAAGAGAAACGCTATAGGAGGCAATATTTTTGAAAATGTAATAGGAAATTTAATGTTATGTTTTAAATGCTTTTAGTTTTTGAAGTTTGTAATAACGTCCTACATGTGGTGGCATACCTAGAGTAGCAGTTCGATAAGCTCTCCAGATATAGCCACCTAGGACCAAGTGTGTGGATCTTAAATTAGAATAGTTTTTTTTTAGTTCATAGGTGGAGTGTTTAATGATTTTTAGAATCCAATAATAGGTAGTAGGCAATTTTTGGAATATTCTTGACTTAGAAAATGACTATCTAATATTGGTAGAAAAAATGTTTCAGATTCTTATCCTTTTTTTGGATAGAAGACATTCTTCTTTTCTAAAATAAGAAGAAAACGTTTCACATCCTTTAATAGGAAAAAAAAAAAGGGTGAGCCAGTCGGCTATGTAAGACATGAATCGAATTTGGAGAGATATGGAATATTTTTTTATTTTGTCTTTGTGCAAGTTTTTGATGGTCTGAGTTTTGAGCAAATTTTTCTTATCTTCTCACTGGAAACAAGTTGATAGTTTACAGAAGATTAAAAAGTTTTAATTTTGGGTCAAATTTGGTATGTTTACAGAAAATTAGTCTCAGTGCATGGGTAATATCTTCCAAATGCACTGTTGGATTTTCATGAGCTTTGGATATGTTATTATAGGCATAATTATGCCCATCTTCACTAGAGAAATTGAAGAGTTTTGATTTGGTTCAAGAGTTATACATGTCTGTTCACGGGTCTATCTAGAGATAGCAAGAAGAAATGTTTTGTAGAAAAATGTACTCTGATGCATGGTCAATATCTCAGGTTTGAACCGTTGGATTTTTCTAAAAATGTTATATGTTGTTTGAAACCTAGTTATGCCAAATCTCAATGGTTAGATTGAGTAAATATTTTATAGTTCGAAAGTTATTGATGTCTAAGTACAATTCTATCCAGAGGCAGCAAGAAGAAATTTTTGGAGGGATTTATTTTCAAAGTTTTGAATCTAGTGGATGGTTATAGGAGTCTTATGAGTTGAGACTAAGGTATCTTTGGTTGTGTTTTCATAATAATAATAATGATAAGAATAGTTGGTTCAAATCACAATGGGTGGTTATAATATATCGTGTGTGATCCTGAAGATTGTAGATGCCCCTTGAAGCAACTCAGTTGAGTGACTAATTCCTCCTGACTTTTCCAAGGTGTGGTTCTGCATCATTTTTGGTATCAGAGCTTGAGAGTTGCAGGTTGTGAAGTTATATGTTGAACGCCCCTAATCAAGATTCCTCAATAGGGTCAAGCAAGATGGTGACCAATGCAGAGTTAGTGAAGAAAGTCGAGGAGCAAGAAGAACTTATCCAGAAAGAGAATAGGGAGTTGAAGGGGATAGTGGCAGAACTAGCTAGTAAATTGGAATATATGCAGAATGTAGTTGAGAAGAAAGAAATGAAAGAAGAAATGGAAGAAGAGGAAGACGTACCCAACAATGAAGAAGATAGGATATCTGAGAATGATAAGCCATTTTTTAAAGCTTTAAAGGCTTTGGGGAGAAAACTCGTTGAGTTACCTATGTTTACAGGAAAGATGGACGCTGAATTAGTGTTGGAATGGATTGAAGCCTTAGAGAATCGTTTTCAATGTGAGAAAGTTTCAGAGTCACAGAAAGTTAAGTTGGCTAAGTCCATAATGAAGGGAGCAGCCCTTACATGGTGGAATTTTGTGCAAGAAGAAAGGGTAAAGGAGGATAAAAGAAAAATTTGTTCGTGGAAGAAGATGGTGTCAATGATAAGAGAGACGTATCTCCCTAAAGACTATGAGGTACAGTTGCATCAAAAAAGGCAGAATCTTAGACAAAGGGATATGGATGTCTGTACTTATACAGAAGAATTTCAAAAGTTAAGTCTAAGATCAAAATTCGCAGAACTTGAGAGTATCAAGGTAGCAAGATACCTAAATGGTTTGAGGATGAACATACAAGAAGAGTTGCAGTTGCTGAGTCCAAACACTATTGCTAAATGCTATCAGCTGGCTTTGAAGGTGGAAGAGAAAATCAAAAGGAGACAAGAAAATAATAACAGAGGCAGAGGAAGACAACCATTCAGAGGAAGAGGTACATTTCCAGGAAGGAGTACAAATTTTCAGCCACAAACGGAGATGCATAATGAAGTTAATAAGTTTGATAATTTTAGAGGAAGTTTCAGAGGTAGAAGGCCAAATTTCAGAGGAAGATCACCAGGAAGGAAAAATAGACCAATAAGATGCTACAATTGTAATCAGGAAGGTCATATGGCACACAAATGTCCAGCAAAAGCAAGCTCTAGTACTCATGGTGAAAGGAGAATACACCTAACACAAGAAGCGAATTTACAAGAAGAATTAGATAGTTATGGTTATCCAGAAAAGGGGGAAGCACTTATGATGAGAAGAACACTATTGAAAATGCTTGTCAAAGAAGAACCACCACAAAGGAAGTCCATTTTCAGAACTACTTGTAAATCTGGGGGAAATGTCTATAAGGTACTGGTAGACTCTGGTTGTACAGAAAATTTTGTGTCTTGAAATGGTGGAAAAGTTAAAGCTACCAAGAATACAACACCCGTATCCTTACAAAGTATCTTGGTTAAATAAAGGACAATAGACTATAGTAGAAGAGCAAGCTTGGGTGGAATTTCAGATTGGAGCCTATAAGGATAGATTATTGTTTGATATTGTTAATATGGATGCATGCCATTTACTTTTTGGCAAACCCTGGAAATATGATCTCAAGGCACATCATGATGGAGTGAAGAATACGTATACCATTACAAAGAATGGAAAGGTCATTGAACTGATACCTTTAGTTGAGCCAAGTCAAGAAGAATCAAAAGCCATAGAAGCCAAAGTTATGGTGATGGGTAAGAAAGAATTCTTGAAAGAGGTGAAAGGAAAGAAGAGCCCACTCTTTGCACTGGTTCCGGTACTCAAAGACAAATTACAAAATGATGCTGAAAATTAGATTGAGGAAGAAAATTCAGAGATGGAGTCTTCAAACTTGAAGGTGGAAGTGATAGAAAAGAAGAAAAGAGAGGAAGAAGAAATGAGAAAACAAAATGAAGAGGTAAGCAAGATAGAAGAGGAAATAAAAAGTTTGAGAAGGAAATGTGAAGAGAATGAAGCTAAGTTGAGAGAAAATAAAATGCAGAAAGAAGGAGTGCAGCAAGTAAATGTTGATGAAAAGAATAAAGAGGAAAGCCCTATGGGATTTGAATGTGATAAAGTTATGGTTGGAAAAATAATGTGTCCTTTGAAAATAGAGAAGAGTACAATGTTGGAAGGTACTCCTACGGAAAAGATTTTGGAAGCAACTAATGACACCTTAAATATGCATAATGAAGAAAAATGTCAAGAGGAATGGCATGAAGATAAAGCTAAGGAATGTGTAATAGCAAGTTCTAAAGAAGAATCTGATTTATGGAAAAAATTTGCAGCCATTGTGGGAGAATGGAAAAGGCATGGCGGTAGTACGAAAACTCAGCTTGAAGAAGAAAGGAAAGAGTGCAATACTGTTATTGTTCTTGAGAAAAGTTGTAATAAGAAAGAGATATTTGAAAGTGAGATTACTACAAAAGATCAAGATGATGATAAATGTTTAATAAAGGAAGAAGAGATAAATACGATTCTTAAGATTCAAGATGTGAAACTGGTTGATAGTCAAGGAGCAGATAAATTTATGGTTACTATTGATGAAGATAGATATGATGCACATTACATGGTGTATAAGGAAGCTCATATTCAAAAAGAGAACTCAAATAATCTTAATGCTGATGATATGTTTCCTTCTAATAATGTTTATGCAGGGATGCAGATTTCATGTATAGTGAATCATGCTGGAGAATTTTCTGTGACATTTATAGCAGTTGGATATTATTTTTGTTTTTTTTGTAGATATGCTCATCCTAGTTCAAAGAAATTGGAAAGTTCGAAAGAAGAATGAGATTCATTTCTACAACACATCATCTCAAGAGGACTTGAGATTCATTCTACAGGGGAGTATGCTACAGTGGCAGATAAGAGAAATGCTATAGGAGGCAACATTGTTGAAAATGTAATAGGGAATTTAATATTATGTTTTAAATGATTTTATTTTTTGAAGTTTGTAATAACGTCCTACATGTGGTGGCATACCTAGAGTAGCAGTTCGATAAGCTCTCCAGATATAGCCACCTAGGACCAAGTGTGTGGATCTTAAATTAGAATAGTTTTTTTTTAGTTCGTAGGTGGAGTGTTTAATGATTTTTAGAATCCAATAATAGGTAGTAGGCAGTTTTTGGAATATTTTTGACTTAGAAAACGACTGTCTAATATTGGTAGAAAAAATGTTTCAGATTCTTATCCTTTTTTTGGATAGAAGACATTCTTCTTTTCTAAAATAAGAAGAAAACGTTTCACATCCTTTAATAGGAAAAAGAAAGTCAGTTTTAAGGGTGAGCCAGTCGGCTATGTAAGACATGAATCGAATTTGGAGAGATATGGAATGTTTTTTTATTTTGTCTTTGTGCAAGTTTTCGATGGTTTGAGTTTTGAACGAAATTTTCTTATCTTCTCACTGGAAACAAGTTGATAGTTTGCAGAAGATTATAAAGTTTTAGTTTTGGGTCAAATTTGGTATGTTTGTAGAAAATTAGTCTTAGTGCATGGGTAATATCTCTCAAATGCACTGTTGGATCTTCATGAGCTTTGGATATGTTATTATAGGCCTAATTACACCCATCTTCACTAGAGCGATTGAAGAGTTTTGATCTGGTTCAAGAGTTATACATGTCTGTTCATGGGTCTATCTAGAGACAGTAAGAAGCAATGTTTTGCAAAAAAATGTACTTTGATGCGTGGTCAATATCTCGAGTTTGAACCGTTGGATTTTTCTAAAAATTTTATATGTTGTTTGAAACCTAGTTACGCCAAATCTCAGTGGTTGGATTGAGTAAATATTTTTTGGTTCGAAATTTATTCATGTCTGAGTGCAGGTCTATCCAGAGGTAGCAAGAAGAAATTTTTGGGGGGATTTATTTTTAAAGTTTTGAATCTAGTGGATGGTTATAGGCATATTATGAGTTGAGTCTAAGGTATCTTTGGTTGTGTTTTTATAATAATAATAATGATAAGAACAGTTGGTTCAAATCACAATGGGTGGTTATAATATATCGTGTGTGATCCTGAAGGTTGTAGATGCCCCTTGAAGCAACTCAGTTGAGTGACTGATTCCTCCTGAGTTTTTGAAGGTGTGGCTCTACATCAAAACCCAGCCTCCAAAAGCATCGATCACCATGCATTATTCAACAAAATTACTGTTGCAATACAACTATGAAAGCTTTCAAAGCCATAGCCACAACCAAAAAGATTATGTGAACAAGCATGAATCTACACATCCCATGCCATGCTTCCAACCTTCACAAATGCTCCCTTGACTAACCTGTCAAGCCTTGTCTCACTTGACTCTTGCCTTTTGTCTTCTCCTTGTCACTCACCAACAACTACGCTTGTGGCTTCCTATATAGTAGCAAGTCCCACAGAACCACCAAGTGGTATTACATAAACCATGTGCTACCTAAGCATTGACCCCAAATTTAATATCAGGCATTTAATTCTTTTCTCCAATATTAAATAATTACATATAATATTATCATAGTGTTAGAATACAACTCATCAAGTATATCCCATAGGAATCCTTACATGTTTCACATCCATCTAGCTACAATATTACAGAATAAAATAAAATAATACAATATAACAATATTATGTAATGTGTGCAACACCCATTATCTTGACAATCTCCCACTTGTATATATTGCATAGTGTCAATCCATAGTCACATAAATGAACAAGGGAACAATCCCTCCTAACACATCCACCATTATGGATCAATGTAAGCCATGCACTCCATCCTTATACCCACAACAAATTCAAAGTATCCAACATCTCAAACATGAATGATCTCACCTCCTTTTATGCCCTTGCCACTAGACATACATAGAAGTCATTCAAAGAGAAAGACACCCAACCTAACACATTAGAAGATCATAAAATCCTATACTAGGTAAAATGCAAATCACAAAAACCTGATCCAAAGGTAATCACATGTATCTATAGTTGTCAAATACCCATAGCTAAAATACCACCCACAGTAACTATTTGTACCTCCAAAGGTATACCAAGTGAATCTCACATCATCAACATATTCAACCTGTAACCTGCAATCACAAGCCTCAAGAGCAATACCTATCACATATATACCAAGAAGTTCCCACTACAAAAGATAATGTCAAATCTATAACCAATCTACTCACAACATCTCAAAGAAGTGAATACATGTAGTATCAAGGACATCCACAATACATAAACCAATAACTTGTGAGAAAACTCTCATAACAAGTCTCTAATAGTCTCTCAAGCTCTCCACAACCAATAGAGGAAAGAGATAAATGAATAACTATGTCATCTCTCACATAGCATACATGAGCATAAACTAGTGATCACAATCTCTAACCAATCTCAAATCCAATGTAAGGAAAACCAAACATCCAAGAAGATAACCAAGACCGAAAAGAAACCATGCAAATCATAACCTATATCAAGTCCTTCTACATACACCTCTAGATATAAACTATGCAACTATGATCTCCTCCATATAAGCCCAACCAAGAAGCCTCAACAACACCCAAACTATACCATATAATTAATCATGGATGTAAGCCTTTCACAAGAATATCAAACTCATAAGCTATTCCTAAACCAAGGAATAACCATTCCTCATCTAAGGAATATGCCTAATATAAAACTATCTCTCAAACTCAACCAGCATAACAATGTATGCAAATGGAGAAAACCAATGGTAAACCATCTCTCAAATGAACCCTCCAAAACTAACTAATGTACCATAACTTAAGATCCATATCCATGAAAGACAAGCATAAATATAATGCAACTGAGAGAAACAATGGGATATACCTCTCAAGTAGCAAACTGCCAAGTAGACCAAGAGTGGGAAATGACAATGCTCATCAAGATATCCAAGTCTTAAACCAAGAATCAACTAACAATAATCTCCTCTCAAGTCCATATCAGGTGAATGCCCTTCAGACTTCCTACTGAAATCATCAACTATCCCAACAAACACTTCTCTAATCTAAGAGAAATTAGCATCACCACCATCTCTAAGTATCCATGAGCACCTATAACAAATCAATCCATGCAAACTCCAAATGCAACATAACAATATCATGAAGTATCCATCTTATGATCAATGTACTCAATACCAAGAAACTAAACCAAGATTAATGTCAAAGTTTCAACAATTGCCTTAGGAACATAAACATGACAACATGATCTTACCATCTCAACCAAAGAGATAACATGCTCCATATGAACATACCATAACATGTCACAACTCTAAATGTGTTTCAAGAGTATACCATGATATAATAATGAAACGATCCTCACACCAAGGATAACAAGCCAAATGAAAGCATAAACTATGCCTTTACCAAGAACCTTGTGATTCCTCAAGATGCAACCATCTCCACACACCATAAAGAAAACCATCTCCACATACCATTAATAACCATCTTCACAAACCATGAAGATAACAAGTGCAACATGCAAAAGTCAAAGGTGCTTTTGTAGCAATAGGATCTAAGACAAACCTCCAACATCTACAAGCCTTCAATAAATACATCAATGCCAACAACTCCCACTCAGCCATGGTACCAAGTAACCTATGGCATCATAAAATCCATCTCCTACATGAAGATCCCCCAAGTCTACACTCACACAACCAAAGTTTCAGCAACAAGTGAAACTAAAATCTTCAAACCCAAGAAGATACAAACCAACCCAAAAACTAAGCCTACACTATCACCCCATCGCTATCACAAGCTCTCACTAAATTTTGTATCCAAGCTATCCATGAAACTATGATGAAAAATCCATCCTCTAACCATGAGAAACCACCAAGGCATCAAACCTTCAAAGAACTCAAAGTGCACATCATGAGCTCCTTAAAAGAAACCAAATAACCATGATCCTCAACCAAGAAGATAATATACCACCATAACCAAATCAGGAATCCAAACCAATCAACATTAAGGATGTATTCGTATATCCAATCATGTCATGCCAAAATCCATGACACCATGATGACATCCATGAACCAAGCATCTAACTCTCAATATGTCCAACCTATCAGCACAAAATAGTCAACCACAACCATCCACCATGACTATACCCGATAACAACATCTCATCCCTCCTACAAGAAAAAAAGTTATTAAATCATGTGACTTAGGGCATAGACAACCCAAATCCAAGCCACCAATTTGTATATACATCAATAATGAAAGATCAATGGGAAAATACAACCTGTATCCAAGCTATAAATGCAACCTATAAGTATAGATTACTTACAACACTGCACAACTTGTAGATCCAACAAGTCATCATACATATCTAAAATAAAACAATGATAACCATATCATCATGGGACCAATTTGAAATATGAACTAAGTATGCAATAACATTAAATCTTAAATATCCAATGCCATAAACTCACATGTTATTGTAGTCAAAATATATACCATAAGATATTTAGATCAATATATCACCAAATAAACCATACCAAACCTACACTAAATCTAATCCAATGTGTAGAGCTCTCTAATAACTTTTTGTTGACTACTCAAAGTTCAAAATCTGACTCTGTGTGCCCAAGTTATGTCATAATCCATGCTCAAACTAAACAACATCTGACTTTTGGGCTCTTAAAACTTAAAAATAAATAAAAATCATACAACCAAACCTATACCAAGTTGTAGTGCTCTGAATTAGCTTTCTAACACCTATAAAAAGTTTAAAATTTGATAGCCAAAGAGAAAGTTATGGCCATTTTACTAAGACACTCTTTTTATCATTTTCACTAGGATTTTTTTTTTTGTGACCAAAATTTTGACGGGATTAAATTTGATGGCCATCATGGGCTAACACTAAAAATTTCTTTCATTTCCTTTAAACATGGCCAAACTAGGACATATTATATATCAAAATTTATGAAAATGTCGACTTGGATCTAATGGTGAGGTATGTTTTTACCCATGAGGTCATTTATGCAAGCTACCCCGTAAAACCCTCACTTAAATGAAACATCCAAAAAACCCTTTTGTCCAAAAAAATTCACATGCCCAAGTCTTTTAACATCCCATCATAACAACAAACCCAAAACCCTTAGATCTGCAATAAACAACTCATATATCTTACCCTTTCTTTTATCCTCTCATGCATTCCTATGGATTCAATCTAGGGTTACAATAACAAAATCATAGCTCTGATAACACTTGTAAGGAAACTTGCAATAAATAAGATAACCATTTCCACATAATCCATAATAGATCTAAAATAAACACATAATTAAAATCCACATGCAAGAGAATAAACAACATTCCTGTTAGGATTAAACCATGGACATAAAATAAAAATTACATGTAAATATAACTAATTATAGAAAATAATTGATCACACAGAAAAGAACACAAGGCACCAAGATTTAACATGGTTCATCCAATCCCTGGGCCAAATCAACCAAATAGCAAGTCTAATCTTATTAAAATCTAGTGATTACAACTTGATTACAATTTGTACCAATTTTTCATCACAACTTAATGAAAATACCTAAACCTAAGCACTTTTATACAAGTATTTTATGTCATTTTAGGGTTACAACATGTTAGCCATATGTCAGCCATATGTCATCCACAATCTAAAATACTCCCACTTGGGGACTGATCAGGCTCCACACTAAACAATAATCTCCCACTTGGATACTAATCTTGTAGCAATACCACTACCACATGGGGCTCTCACTGGCTCAAACCACCCTGAACAATACTATTCTTTTATTCATATTCAGTCTAGAAGACCAATCAAAGCTGAAGAGGAGTTTAGCTTCTCCCTTGTTACTACCTTTGTCAACATATCTATTGGATTGTCATTTGTATGTATCTTCTCTAGCTTTAACTATTCATCCTTCAAAATTGACCGAATGAAATGGTACTGCAACTATATGTGTTTGGTCTTTGAATGAAAAGTTGAATTATTTGTAAGATGAATGGCACTTTAACTATTTGTAAAAAAATAATTATCTTTCTGAGGGTGTTCCCAATTCTTCCAAGAAGAATTGAAGCCATATCATCTCCTTGCTTGCCTCTGTAGTGGATAAAGTATTAACCTTCTATAGCCTAGAAACCTAGCTCATGACTGCCCCACCAATAGTAAAGACATAACTTGTAGTACTCTGCCTAGTATCAATACTCCTTGCCGAATCTGAGTCAACATAGCCTTATAAATTGGTAGTAGAGTCCCCAAACTATAAACACTTATTAGATGTTCCTCTCAAATATCTGAGAATTCATTTGACAGTATTCCAATGCTCAATTATTGGATGACTCATATACCTACTAATGACTTCAACTACTTGTGCAATATATGGACTAGTACATATCATAGCATACATCAAGCTTCCTATAGATGAAGCACATGGTACCTTAGACATATTATCCTCCTCTTCTTGTGTCTTAGGACACATCTCCTTATTCAACTTCAAATAGCCATGTAAAGGTGTGTTGATAGCTTTAACATTCTCCATATAGAAACATTGCAACACCTTGTCCACATAATCAGCTTGAGATACCATCAATGTTCTCTTCTTCCTGTCTTTACAAATCTTCATACCAAGAATTTGTTTTGCAGCCCCCAAATCCTTCATAGCAAATGCATGTGCTAATTGGCATTTCAACCCCTTAATGTGATCCATGTTAGACCCAGCTACAAGCATATCGTAGTAGTCATCATCCAACCTCTTAAAGTAGACACAATGATCTAAATGACACCTACTGTATCCATGCTCATGCATAAAACTACCAAATTTTAGATACCATTGCCAAGGTGCTTGTTTCAAGCCATATAAACTTTTCTTTAATTTGCACACTAAGTTCTCCTTACCCTTGACCACAAATCCCTGTGGCTAAGTCATATATATCTCTTCATCCAAATCACCATGAAGGAAGGTTGTTTTAACATCAAGCTACTTTAAATGCAAACCTTTAGTAGCCACAAGACTTAAAATAGTATGGATAGAAGTCATCTTAACAATAGGATAAAATATCTCATCAAAATCAATGACCTTTTTCTGTGCAAATATTTTCACAACTAACCTGGCTTTAAATCTTTTCTTACCTCCTTCCTCTTCTTTTAACCTATAAACCCACTTATTTTGTAAAGCTCTTTTACCTGTAGGCAACTTGAACAAATCCCATGTCTTATTCTTCAGCAAAGAGTCCATTTCATCTTTTATTGCAGACTCCCAGTGAATCTTAGTATCCACCTACATAGCTTCATCATAACTTTCAGATTCACCAGCATCAGTAAGTGAAATAGAATACAAAGAGGGAGAAAATCTTTGTGGAGGTCTAGTTTGCCTTGTTGAGCATCTAACATCCACCGGTGAGTGTGGTATTTTTTGTTACAGTTGTTGCAGATCATGAGGAATGGTTGGAACATCAGTGCAAAAGTGCACAACAAATCCATGAAGCCCAAAAAAATTTGCATGCAAAAAACCTATCACAGAGAAGAAAAAGACAAGAAGAGGCAAGGGTTTGATCTAAAAAATTTAGACAAAGAAAATATTATTCAATGGATCTTCATAATTAAAAAATACAAAGAGATCAATCCTTATAAAGGAGATTGAAACCCGAAAAGGGTAACCTAAAGCCTAAAAAAGCTAGGGTTGCACAATATAATTAATAAAATATTAATTATATGCACCTACAAGATAACTTAATTAATTAAATCAAAGTGATTCAATTAATAAGTGCGAACAAATAATTACTCTAACACCCCCCCTTAAGCGAAGCTCAGGAGGTAAGTTAACCTAGCATAGCTATGAAAGCAAAAAAAAGAATGGGTCCCGAAAACAAGGCCTAATCAGGTACCCAATACAAGAAAATCTCTATAAATTAGAGAAAAAGGAGAAAAACCAATGGGAAAAACCCCTCTCCAAAAAGAGATGGTAAAGAAAGTTCTAGAAGATAGGAACAAAAAGATCATGAAGAAAACCACTGAAGCAAAAGAAGCCACAAACTCTATTAGAAAGAAACTATTAATCTAAAGATCTTCAACAGAAAAAAGAAGGCACAAATCGAGAGTGTCTATATGGTAGGTGATCCATCTCACCAAAATGCATAGGTAGCCAGCCACCACAATTGGCTAGTATGTAGGATCAAACACTAAATACATAGCTCACTCCAACAAACCATCAAACAAGGAAGCATTAGATCAACAGAATAACCCCCCCTTAATGCAAATGGGGTGAGGTGATAGACAACTGAAAAGATGGGCCAAATCCTGTGCAGAAAGAACCAAGAATAGTGAGAGAGTGTAAGAGGTACAAACACCTATAAATGCACGTGTCACATACACTGCATGGGGCTAATGTCATGGAAGGGACACTCACTTAACAAAGGGAGAATGCCTAAAACAACAAACAACTATCCCCCCCCCCCCCCCCATGGTGCCTTTTTTTTTCATTATTTTTTTTATTAAAAATAATAATTTTTTCTTGCATTTCATGTTAGAGTAATTATTTGTTCACACTTATTAATTAAATCACTTTTATTTAATTGATTAAGTTTCTCATTACTCTAGTTTTCTTAAGCTATCTTGTAGGTGCATATAATTAATATTTTATTAATTATATTGTGCAACCCTAGCTTTTTTAGGCTTTAGGTTACCCTTTTCAAGTTTTGATCTGCTTTATAAGGATTGATCTCTTTGTATTTTTTAATTATGAAGATCTATTGAATAATATTTTATTCGTCTGAGTTTTTTAGATCAAACCCTTGCCTCTTCTTATCTTTTTCTTTTTCCTGATAGGTTTTCTACATGCATGTTTTCTTGGGTTTCATGGATTTGCTGTGCCCTTTTGCTCAAATCCTAAATGGTATTAGAGCAAGATTTGATGTAGCTTGTTCAGTGTTTCAAGAAAAAGGGAGAACAAGGGTTTGGCAGATTAGATCTGGTATTTTTTTAGGCTTTTTCTAAGAAAACAGGGGGGTCACTAATTTTCAAAGTAGTTTGAGGCCAAATAGACCTCACAATTGGATTCAAAAGGCATCAAAACCCCCATTTTGATATAAAATTTGTTTGATTTGGACAATGTTGATCTGGGAGGCAAAAAAAATTTATTGTACAAGGGCATACAGCCTCTACATGCAATCTGAGACATGGAAAAATTAAAATAAAATTGCAAAAAAAATTGCGTAGGCATTTTTCAACCCATAGCAGTTATTTAACTGTGGTGCAACCACTAGCGATTAACCATTGCAGTCACCGCTGGTAGAAACTGTGAGCGGTTACCGCTAACAGTCTACCGATGGCTCCCGTTGTGACCTCATCATAGCTCTGCCCCATGGTGGCCCTCCACTCTCCTGCCACCCTAGCCGCCACTCCGCCAGTGGTGCAGGGGTGGCACCTTTTTTTTTTTTTGTTTTTAATTATTTTTTTATTAAAAAAAAAAAAAATTTCTTGAATTTCAAAGGGGCTAGTGGTTTTTTCTCCGTAACTTGAGCATACAGACATATTTTTTCAATCCAAAAAATGCATCAAAAAGTTGGTTCTGAGACAGAGATGATGGTATAGGTGTTTTGGGTTTTGATGTAGTTTGGTTGCTTATTTTGGCAATCAAAGCTAGATGTTTTATTTTGCATTCCAAGAGGTGTATCTTGAGCATCTGATCTCCAATTTTTGACTTCTTTATATCACTGGAAAGCTCTTTCTATGCTCTTTTTAGTGATGTTGGTTGTTGTTCCAGATTTTTTTTTAGGAACATTTTATTCAGCCTTCTACATTTTTTCATGTTGGTGGATATCCTAGTTGTTTCAAGTCTGGGGATCAATTTTGTGCTTCGGATACTTTGTTTTGGGCTCTACCTTCTGTTGTTTCAGCATTATATTTTTTCTAATCTTGTTGATATTCATTGTAAGAATCTTTTTGCAAATGCACTGAGATAAAGTGTCACTCTTGCATTTTGGGTTTATGAACGCTGTTTTGAGACTATTGTACTCACACTATTTTATAAAGTGCCATTGGGAGGGATAGTTGTTTTGTTGTTTTAGGCATTCTCCCTTTGTCAAGTGAGTGTCTCTTCCATGACATTAGCCCCATGTAGTGTTTGTGACATGTGCATTTATAGGTGTTTGTACCTCTTACACTCTCTCACTATTCTTGGTTCTTTCTGTAGAGGATTTGGCCCATCTTTTCAATTGTTTGTCACGTAACCCCATTTGCATTAAGGGGGGATTATTCTATTGTTCTAATGCTTCCTTGTTTCGATGGTTCATTGGAGTGAGCTATATATTTAGAATTTGATCCTGCATACTAGGTGATTGCAATGGTTGGCTACCTATGCATTTCAGTGAGATGGATCACCTACCATATAGACACTCTTGTTTTGTGCCTTCTTTTTTTTATGGAGGATTTTTAGATCAATAGTTTCTTTTTGATAGAGTTTGCAGCTTATTCTGCTTAAGTGGTTTTCTTCATGATCTTCTTTGTTCCTATCTTCTAGAACTTTCTTTGCCATCTCTTTTTGGAGAGGGATTTTTCCCATTGGGTTTTCTCTTTTATCTCTGGTTTATAGAATTTCCTTGTATTGGGTACCTGATCAGGCCTTGTTGCTGGGACCCTTTTTTTTTTGCTTTCATAGCTATGCTAGGTTAACTTACCTCTTGAGCTTCGCTTAAGGGGGGGTGTTAGAGTAATTTTTTTTTTCACTTATTAATTAAATCACTTTGATTTAATTAATTAAGTTTCCCATTACTCTAGTTTTCTAAAGCTATCCTGTAGGTGCATATAATTAATATTTTATTAATTATATTATGAAACCCTAGCTTTTTTAGGCTTTAGGTTACCCTTTTCGGGTTTTGATCTTATTTATAAGGATTGACTCTTTGTATTTTTTAATTACGAAGATCCATTGAATAATATTTTCTTCATCTGAATTTTTTAGATCAAACTCTTTCCTCTTCTTGTCTTTTTCTTCTTCGTGACAAGTTTTTTCCATGCAAGTTTTCTTGGGCTTTGTGAATTTGTTGTGCGCTTTTGCTCAAATCCTACACTTTTGTAGTATCATCTAATACTACATAATCATCTTCTCTCTTCTCATTTTGTTGTAACATATCTTTGTACAACACTTTCTTATTGAATATGACATCCTTGCTTCTTACAATTTTTTAATTTTCAAAATCCCAAAGCCTATAACCAAATTCTTTAATGCCATATCCAACAAATACACATTTTTTTGACTTAGATTCTAGCTTGGTTCTATTTTCAGAATCTATGTGAGAAAATGCTTCACAACAAAAGGTTTTGAGAAAAGAATAACTCACCTTCTTACTTGCTCATGCCTCCTTTGGAATACCATAGCCCAAAGGAGTAGAGGGACCTCTATTAATTAGATATACACTAGTATTGCTAGCCTCCACCCACATGTGTAAGGGCAACCTAGCATGCAACCTCATGCTCCTTGCACGTTCCATTATAGTATTGTTCATGCATTTAGCCACTCCATTTTTCTGTGGAGTACTTGGAATAATTTTCTATCTATGAATTCCATTAGTGGAGGAATAATTTTCAAATTCGTGACTACAATACTCATCCCCATTATCAAATCTGAGACATTTTAATTTCTTACCAATCTCATTTTCAACCAAGCATTTCCATTTCTTAAAAGTTTGAAATACATCAAACTTATGTCTAAGGAAATAAACCCATACTTTTCTAGTTGTGTCATTAAAAAATATAACATAATAACGAGAGCCACCAAGGGAAGATACTTGAGCTAGTCCCCATACATCTGTATGCACAAGTTCTAACTTCTCCTTTTTGTTTTCCTTCCTAGTCTTCACAAAACTCACTCTCTTTTGTTTTCCATACACATAACTTTCACTAAAATCCATATTAACAAATTTAAGACTTGGTAAAAATTTCATTAAATGAAGTACTTTCATACGTTTCTCACTCATTTGCCCAAGTCTTTTGTGCCATAACACTGTATTAGAATCTACAACATCTATTTGTTCTTCCCACTCAACTGTAGCAATTGTACCTAAACATTCATTTTTATCTTAAAAAATTAAAGTAAAAGGAAGAATATGACTTGTACAAAGGTATAAGGTGCCTACTTTCACACCTTTTGCTACCACAAAAGAACCTTTTGAAACCTTCCAATTTTTATCATTAAAAGTAACTATAGAACCCTCATCACTAAGTTGCCCTATTGAAATTAAATTCCTACTCAAGCTTGGAACATGTCTTACCTCATGTAGTAGCCAATGATTCCCATTTTGCAACTTAATATTAATTTTTTCCTTTCCAACAATCTAACAGGGTTCATTATCCCTCAAATAAAAAAGCCCAAAATCCCTTTGGACATAATCAATGAAATAAAATCTATGAGGTGTAGCATGGAATGAAGCACCAAAATCTAAAACCCATTAATCATCAACAATTTCTAAAGACAAAAGCAAAGCATCCTCTTCGGATTTATTATTTACAACATTTGCCTCCTTGTCTCCATCTAATTTATCTCCTTCATTTTTATTTTGATTCCAACAATCTTTCTTTTTATGACTTGGTTTTCCATAGTACTAGTAGTCATTTGGTCCTCTCAATTGAGACCTCCTCCCCTTTGACTTTCCTCTTAATTTCCCACATTTTTGGAATTACTTCCCCTCTTAGTCATTTTGCCCCTACTTTGTGCATTCAAAGCACTTTCTAATGTAGATCCACTTGAGGTTTTCCTATGAGTTTCCTCACTCAAAACAACATTGATCACATTTTCACATTTTAGGGTACTAGATCCAGGAACAAAATTACTCACAGCCATTACCAAGCCATTCTAGCTTTTAGGCAAAGAACACAAAATCAAGAGAGCCCTAATTTCTTCATCAAAATTGATACCCATAGAAGATAACTAACTAGTAATTGTATTAAACTCATTTAAATGATCTGTAATAGATCCACCTTCTACCATTTTCATATTAAATAAACAATTCATGAGAAATACTTTATTTGAAGTGGAGGGATTTTCATATAGTGTCAATAGGGTGTTCATCAACTCTTCTATTATCTTTTCTTTTGTAATATTACATGCCACTGATGGTGCCATGCATAATCGAATGCTTCCGAGTCCCTTTCTATCTACAAGATCCCATTCATTATTTGACATAGATACCTAATTCTTGGGTTTTCTTTTTAACGGCTTCCATAAATCCTTTTAATAAAGATAGTCTTCCATTTGCATCTTTCATAACTAGAAGTTCTACCCATTAAACTTGTCAACTCTCAATTTACCCTGATTTTCCATTGCTCCCACTCAACTGTGAGACTTTCTTGTAGAGGATAACTTAAAAAACAACTAGGATCTAATACCGCTTGTTAGGATTGAACCATGGACAAAAAATAACAATTACATGAAAATATAACCAATAACAAAAAATTATAGATCACACAGAAAAGAACACAATGTGCCAAGATTTAATGTGGTTCACCCAATTCCTAGGCTACATCTACCAAATAGCAAGTCTGATCTTATTAAAATCTAGTGATTACAACCTGATTGTAATCTATAATCTCTTATAGCTCAATACCACTGCAAGAACCAATTTTACATCACAACTTAATGAAAATACCTAACCCTAAGCCCTTTTATACAAGTATTTTATGTCATTTTAGGGTTACAACATGTTAGCCATATGTTGGCCATATGTCGGCCACAATGTTAGCCATAGCCCAATTTTTTTTATGATGTATAGTACTTTCCTGATTAGTCACCACAATTTAACAATACTTGCAAAATTATGACACAAGATATACCTTGGGAAACCCTCATTGAGGAAAAAACCTAGCCTCCAAAGGCATTAATCACCATGTATTATTTAACCAAATCACTATTGCAATACAACCATGGAAGCCTTAAAAGCCATAGCCACAACTAAGAAAACTATGTGAATAAGCATGAATCCACATATCCCATGCCATGCCCCCAACTTTCACAAATTCCCCCTTGGCTAACCTATCAAGCCTTGTCCCACTTGACTCTTGCCTTTTGTCTTCTCCTTGTAACTCACCAATAGCTACCCTTGTGGCTGCTTATATAGTAGCAAGTCCCACAAAACCACCAAGTGGTATTAGATAAACCATGTGTTACCTAACCCATTGACCCCACATTTAATATTGGTCATTTAATTATTTTCTCCAATATTAAATAATTACATAAAATTTTATCACAATGTTATAATACAACTCATCAAGTATATCGCATGGGAATCTTTACTTGTTGCATATCCATCTAGGTAGAACATTACATAATAAAATAAAATAATACAATATAACAATATTATGCAATGTGTGCAACACCCATTATCTCAGCACTTTTCATCACCTCAAAAAAGTCTTTATCTATCAGCCCAAGTCCATATTCTCAAAGTTGAAGTTGAAGTAGGAGTTGATTTAAAACTTCAACTTCAACCTTGTCTTCATAATTTTCTAACATTTGCTTGTTTTCTAGTAGGTAATATATTAAAAATCATGAACTCATTTGCAAAGCAAGATAGGGGTCCCACCCATTGGAAATCTTGAAGACATGAAAGGCAATAAATATGACAATTGTGTAAAATTGTGCTAAAGTACAGATGGTTTTATGAGAAAAGGTGGTGTTGAGATTTTGTGATATCATGAGATGTAGGTCTACATGTGGATTTGATGGGCATTAACTACAAACAACCTTGTGAGTCTTGTCAGGTATAGGTGACACACTTGTTATAAATACCTTTTCTTGCTCATATCCGTCCTGAGATTTTCAAATAAATATTTTTCTGAATTTATCCATCTAGATAGTATAATTTCTCATTTAATCATTTTGATCTCTTGACATCAACTAGTAAGCCAAGGGATGGAAGGTTAAGCTCTGTCAAGAATTGTAAGTGCATTATCGTCTACTCTATCATTTTTATCGTGCCTAACTTTCATTTAAGTGCTTCAATTTAAATTTGTAAATCTTTCTCTTTCAAGTTAAACCATGAAACTCTTGTGCCCTAAGATGCCTAAGCTAGAAAAGTCATGCATCTTGAGTTCCCTCCCTAAAATTTGGGATACTTTCCTAGTAAATAAAAACCTAGCTGATATAGTTGAGCAGGCAAAAAATGTTTAGTCTAGATCCATATACTAAAAATTGGCTAGTAGTGGGTTACTCAAAGTTACCACCTTCCCATCAAGCATAGAGTGTCCATAATTGGTTGTTGAATGTGTAAATAATTATGATCCCAACACTAGGTGCATAAAGAAGGTTTCTGGAGAAGTGTTGGTCAAGATAAATAGGGCTAGTGTTAATTCAACTCTAGGAATTCCTCCCAAAGAACCTTATCAGCCCTAGACATTTGAGGAAGTAGAACAAATGTATGGTGATAGAAAGAAAGACTATGATTCTATTGTAGCTCAAACCTAGTTTTTGAAACTAGTTGAAGGAGGCTCTAGATTGCCCAAACCTTTAACTATTGAGCATTTCATTAGAGAAATTATAGACATTGTACTACTCTTAAATAGATTCAAGGGTAATGACCACACCTTCAACTAGGAAAGTTGGATGTACCTCTTTATTCAAAATATTGTTGAAAGTGAAAAATTCATTGATTGGGTTGATTTAATCACTAAAAGTTTACATAAGGGCTTGATAGTTGTGAGTAGTTTTGGCTCATTCTCTCTATCTTCCTTCTTAATTTACATTTTAGTGACATTTGAGGAGTGGGAGGGACTTCCACATATGCCCCAGATCGATGAAATAACTATCTATCAGTACTACAAAGATCTCTAGGTAATTGAATTTTGCAAATAATTTAGGAGGGTGAATGATGTATTTCTTGGAGGGTTAGTATTAGAGCTCCAAGGACATGAAAATCATAGGTTATCAAAAGAATCAATGCAAGCCATCAAGATTTATGGTTGTTTCTATATCCAGATTCCTAAATTTACTTATCTGAGAGTTGGATGTTTTTTTGGTGAGCCTCTTAGGTTACCACACTATTGTTTAGACAATATTGTCTTATCTGAGATATGTAGGTAGTTTTTTGCTATGATAGAGTCTCATAAAAGTGCTAAAAAGTCATCTTCTTTCATATTTCCCATTGAAATTGATAGTTACAGATGCTCAAACTTCAAGCAAGCTATGTTAACAAAAATAGCATTGTCACGTTTATGCCTCAAACCCTACTCTCCTAGAGAAGAATTTGATTATATGGGTTTTTCTAAAGATAATTTCAAGCATGTAGGTTCACTAGTCCATGTTCCATATTTGGAAGATTACTAGGCTAATTGACTAGATGAATTTGAAGTTAGAAAAAAATTGTGGTCTAGTTTGATGGTTAGCCAGATTAATATGTTTAAAGTTAACCTTAGCATGCATGGGATAAAAAATGATGAAGTTGAAGAAGTGATTGAACCATTTTATGTTAATTAGATTGAATGCATGCAACATCTCTAAAATTGATTGGACTACAAGGGAAGATGATGATCTACTTTTCCATACCTTAGAAGTGCTGACAAGAACTAAAAAATGGTTGAAGTAAAAGAATGTTAAATCAACTACCCCTAGCGCCGTAGGTAGATACTTAAGAACCAAACATAAAAGGACACACTCAAAGACAAAGGCCATCACTAACCCTAGTATTAATGATCATGTTGCAAATTCCCTTGAATTTGAAGTTGAAGTAACTTTGCAACCACTTCAACTTCAAGCTCATAAGGAGGTGCCAAAGGCTAGAAGGGTAACTTGCTTGAGTAATAAGAAATTGATGCCAAGTAAAGGAAAGGACATAGTGACGGTTGATCTAGATCCTATAAAAATAAAAATCAAATCTAGAGTAGTCTCCTAGTTTTCCCATGGCCAATAATATATCAAATTCTCAAAAGTTACCTAAAAGTGTTGGTACTCAATTAGGTACCTTCACCTTAACTAAGGTTTCTCCCATGATGCGAAAAGACCCTATCACACCCAAGTGGCTGTAGACTTCCATTGAGAAGAAAATTAGCATGGTGCCCTTGTCAATGCCAATTGATGACTTGGTTAGCAAGTGTCTAGGAAAGGCTTCAAAAACCAAAAAGGCTAGAACTAAATCCAAGATAAAGTTTGATAAAATTTTAGGGCATTGGTCATTTGAAATTTCCAAGTCACCACAAAGAAGCTCACATGAAGATGTCACTCATCAAGATTATCAAGTATCAAGGATTGAACTTGGAAATGGGAGCCATGTTGTGAATATAATATTTTTTGAAGCTTCAAACAAAAGGATTGTAGATAGAGTTTCGAAAGATGCTCAAGATAAGGAAGATATGAAAGAAGAAATGAGGAGCATGAAACAATACATCATTGCTATCTACACCTAGAACCTAAGCCTCTAAATGAGATGTTTGTGATTATGGATGTATCTTCTTCAGCTAATCAATAGTTTTTTGATAATCTATAGAAATGTAAAGCTATTGCAAGGACATTAGAAGAATGGTTATAGTATGTCCTGAGTGAAACCATGAAATAGATAAGTCTTTTGGAGAAAGTGTCAAAGAAACTACTACCATCATGAGAAAGGTGGAGTCCAATAATGAAGGCTTTTAGAAAGAAAGAAATAATTGGGTAAAACTAGTGCTTTAGATAGAGGAAATTCAAGGATTTGGATTGCAAAGGTTTCAAGATGAATGCCTTGTAGCTAGCCTGGATGATAAGACTTTTAATGTTATTAAAGATTGTATTGAATGGTGGAATGAGGCATTGGTCTAGGTAGTAACTAATATCAAAAAAATCTTGGATGGTCTCAAGCTTGTGGATGAAATAATTAAGGTGATCTAAAATGGTTCAGCAAGAATTGTGCAAGTAAGGAAAATGACTCTATAGCCCAAGTGGAAGAAATAATAAATGAAGTCTAGAAGAAGTTTCAAGAGATTCAAGAGAAGAAAATTTCATGTAGATAGGATTTTTCAAATGTTGCTCATATTGAGACTAGATGTTGATAATAAATATGAAACATCTAGAGACGCTTGAAGAAAAAGTAACAAAACTGAAGAGGGAAAAGGAAGTCTAGAAGTAGAGAATTACATATATCAGCTTACCTCATCAATCAATTATTTTTGCATTCACCACTACCTAGGAGACATGGAAAGCTGCAAGAATCATGACTTGTGTGGATAGTTCTTCATGACCTAACACGTGTTTATTGGGTAGCTGCATTTTATTTTCTCCTATTTATTTCAATTTATGCAATTCAATTAACACAGTTCTGTTAACTGAGAGATAATTTACTCCTAGAAGGGTAATTTTTGATAGTTATCTAACCCTATGCCATATAAATATATAATAGATAATATCTAATAGGGTTCATCTCTTTGTAGACTAAAACAGAAATGCTTTTGTTTTTAAAGTTTTGCACTTTGAATTTTGAATAGAATATTTCTGGGATTAGCAACAAGTTGAAGTAAAATTCTATAATTTTATGTGCTTAAGTTTTATGAAGTAGATACTATTTTTTTCTTTATGATAATTTTGCATTCTTGAGGATGTATGTTATATGTGGAAGTAAAGTTACATTTTTTGTGTATTCTAGAATTATTTGTTTTAAATCTTGAAGTTTGTGGGAGATGAAATTTATATTATTTCACTATCAATCCTTTATTTTAACATTCAATCATGTGGATGATACTGATTGTTAAAATTGAATGGTTTTTCAGTATTCACATTCATCTTGTATTCATGAGATAACTTAAAGCTCTTCAGTATTTTTGGTAAAATACTCATTAGGAAGATTTTCCCTCGATAGAGGACATAATGATTATCTATTCATAAAAGGTTAGTTGCACCTTGTATAACACAAAGTAAATCTCAAGAAAAGAATTCCTTATCTATAATTAGGAATTGAATTTGTTAGTCTACAAGTCTCTTCCTTTTTAAAATTGTCAAAATCTTGGGAAAAACTATTTACTAATAGGTGGCATCACACTTATGAAGAATGTTTTCAGATTGCCAATAGTAGGTTTGTTAGTAGTAGGGATCCTACTAGTGATCTTATTGAAAGTTGCAATGAAATCCATCATACTCATGAAAGGTATCTTTTTAATAGTTTTTAATTGTGTTAATAAGACGTGCTCATCTTTTTCCATTTTGAATCTTGTTTCGAAGGCCAACCTCGTTGTATCCCAATTGGTGATTGAGCCATTTTCTAGATGATAAAACCAATATACCACATTTTCTATCAAAGTTTCTACAAATAGCCTTACAACTACATCTTCGTGAGAGATTCTTAGGTTGTGAGTTGTTGAGAAAAATGCCTTAATATGTTCATCTGTAGTAACTTTCCCATCACCTGAAAACTTATAGAAATTATTCCTTAAACTAGATGGGAGTGGGTGATAAGCCATTAGTGCCAAAGGACCTATCACTCTAGCCCAAGGAGTAGCCATGATTGTTCTAGTAAGGAATGGCAAAAAGTTGACAATTGGAGGAGTAGTTACTCTGTGTAGGGCCAATACCTTACAAGTAGTATGTGATAAACTTTGATTTCTAACAAGTGAAGGTGGTGTACTCCAAATTTTCTTATCACCCTTTTGTCAAGGAATGTTTAGGATGTGGAAATCAAGTTCTCTAAGCTTTTCACAGATAGGCTCTTGCCCACCTTGATCTTTGGTAATTTTGAGAAACCTTTCTTGTTCTAGGGTGTTAGATTAATTTCTCCTTTGGGCTTCACATTCTAATTTTCTTTTTGCTCATTAGATTTTTCTCCTCTAAATAACTCTTTTCAATGCTTCAGCCCTAGATTCATCTTCTTCCAATACTCAGATAGCATTCCTGTACTACTTTGCATTCCTCTAATTCATCTAGACAAATGTATTAAGAGATGAGATTATATCTTCTTGGTAATCTTGGAATTCAAGATTAGGTTGGAGCATTGGGACTATCTTCTCATGAGGTAGTACCATTTTCACTCAAGTTATAAGTTTATTAGTCAAGTGACTATTCATCTTTTCCCCAGCAGAGTCACCAAAAATATATTGGTAAATAGATTGTTCTTTTTTATTTAACTCTTAGACACCCAAATTTATGAACAATATCTAATTACAACAGTTGGAAAATTGCTAAGTTTCCTCTAAATTATTAGATACAACTCGCTATTGTAGATTTGTAATGAATAGGGTATAATTTAGTGGCTAATATTCGTAAATTGGCTAATTTTAGAATTTTTTGGCTAGTAATTTGGCTAATAATTTAAGATTTGATACAACCTAAATCACCATAGTTTTATAAAATTTAGTTCTAGAATATTTAAAATCGCTCAATAATTTATTTTATTGAAAAATTTAAACTCAAATATTCGCCACAATATTCGTTACATGAATAGATTTGAGTTACCTAAATAGAATATATTATTGGAGAAATTAAATTGATTTGACCAATAATTATCATAATTATTATAGTGAATTTAGGGATATATCACCAATATTTATTATTCGCTATTGATTTAAAGTATATGTAACGATTCTCATAACATTCCACAAGGTAAAAAAATGTTCAATTTTGATTTGTAATATTTCATGGTGATTAATGAACTTCCTATTATTATTGAGATTCATCAATATTTTATACAAAAAAATTATGATTCAAAAATATTCGCCAAAATTAATCATATTTAGAATAAAAAATTGAGAGTTTCGCCAATATAAATAATTATGTTTTTTCAAAATAATGAAAGATTTGCCAATATTTTATATCTTTTTTTGGAGGTGGCTTTCTTAAAGTTTACCGTGGTAATGAATTATGTTTTTTCTAAATCTAGAGTGGGGTATGTTCTTAACCTAAGAAAAAGAGAGGTAAACTGAGCCAAACCTATACAGAATTTTAACTCAAGCAAGAAATGATTTTAAATAATTAAATAAGTTTAAGAAGTCACACATCTTATGAACTCATAAGACCTAACAATTCAATGGTGCATACTAACTAATACTAAACTGATCTAGTAGGAAACTAATTATAGAGAAAGAAAGATTAACTTCAAGGAAAATAGCTAAAGGATCTCTCTTAAACTTATGTTGATGGTACTTATCATGTTTAGTTCACCATATCAAAATAATGGAATTAAGCTCTATTCATTCCTTGTTTTAATTTAGATAAAAGAGAAAACTTACAATTCACATCCGATAGAGTGGAATAGAAAATAATTAACATAAAATACCATTCAATTGGTTCTGCAACATCAAGTATCTCACACCAAAAATTAGCTGACATTTTATTAATTTTTCATTTCAACACATCTATGATTTTTAGATGTCATTACAATGGAAGTTTTATTGGTTCATCTCCCCTAAAATGACAAATGGCAAGGAGCTACTTTGTCCATTGCAATGATTACATCAAAATATGAAAGAGGTAGAATATGAATCACTTTTCCTTCTTTCCCTTTTCTACTTTTGTTCCATAAGCCTTAGTAGCAACAGTAATTTGAATTAATTCTTCATGCATATGAACATGTACATTAGTATATCTTAAGAGCCATTAAGAATTTTCTTTGGCCAAATCCTTGACAACACTCAAATTGTCTTGTATTTCCTCCATGGCCATGTTTATGCATCCACCAAGTTTCTGGAGTTTGGAAACTCTATTCTTGTAAGCAGAAGATACTCCTATCAAACTATATATGAAGTTGGAGAGACTTGTCTACATGATAGCTACTCTAATGATTGATTTTCCCTACCCACTAGTCTACGAGTCTATATGAAAACTTCTTAAGATATCATAATCTCAATCCGGCTCCTTCTTTACTTTATCTTTAGTTTCTTTGAGCCCTTCCTTTGTCACCATGATCATTTTGTACTTGAATTGCATGCTCTAAAGCCATTCAACTCAGGGCCCATCTCCTTTAGACAAGATCCACCAAGTGCAAAGTAAAATCATCAGTAGAAATATGTCACATTATTCGTCATGAGTTCAATGGGGACCCCAAATATAACTAGTATGGTTTTCTTGATGAATTCACCAGCTACTTTAGAATTAGAGTTCTTGGTTGCTTTATCCTCCACTCACTTTGTGAAGTAATTAGTCACAGTTATAACATACTGGTGACTAGCATTAGATGTTGGATTTATAGGACCAATAAAATTGATGTTCCATAGTTAGAAAGGACCTTCAATGATGATAGGTCTAAGGGGCAGTGTGGCTAGCTAGGATCTCCTAGTGAACATCTTACATTTTTCACATTTTGACATCTAGGAGTAAGCATCTCTAAAAATTTGGTGCTAGTAGTAGAACTTTCTTAATATTTTGAAAGTCATGATCGAAGATGAGAAATGTCCACTACATGCTTCATCATGAAATATTCTCAACAAATTTCCTTGTTCTTGTTTGTCTATGCACCTAAGAAAAGTGCCATATATAGCTTTCTTAAAAAATTTTTAATCCCAAATTACATATTTGGTAGCTTCTAGTTTGAGATCTCTTTTTTCCTTCATAGTCATGCCTTCAAGACATTCTCCATATGTTAGTAGATATGTAATGTTCTTGAACCAAGAATCTTGCATGCCTACTTCCAACACTAATTGCTTCTCTCCTAACTCCTTTGGTTCTCTAATGATCTTATTTTATGCAATTTCCTTTCGTAAAGAATTACCCCTTAGTAGGCTTTATTTTGATGTCATATTCTTGCATTTTTGCTATCCATGTCCCTCTAGAATTACACCCTATGTCTTGTTGTATTAATACACTTTTTAATGCTACATTAGGGACATAAATCATAGAATGTGAGTGCAAGATATAGAACCTAAAACTCTTTAGAGTGTTGACTATGTGAAAGACATTTTTTTCAATTTGGGAGTATTTCAACTCATGACTTTTTAGAGGTATGCTCATGAAGGAAATAGGGGCCATATCCCTTCTTTGTTATCTTACATAAGGGTATCTAATAAGGTGTGTTTAGAGGCATAAAAATAAATGATGAAATCCAATTTATAATCTAGATTGCATAGTATTGGAGCATTAGCAATAGCAGTCTTTATATTCTGGAAGGCTTGTTTCCCAGCTTCATTCCATTTAAAATTTGAATTTTCCTTCATCATGTCCACAATCCATTTAGTAGTTTCTACAAAATTTGGTATGAACCTTCTGAGGAAATTCACCTACCCGAAGAATGATTTAACTCATATTTTGTTTGATGCTAGGCTTAACCTTCGAATGACTTCAACTTGCTCAAGATTGATTCTAATACCTTCTTGGAAAATTATATGACCAAGTAGTTTTCCCTTCATTAAACAAAAAATAGTTTTTTTACAATTTAGAGAGATTTCATGTTCCTTGCATCTTTGCAATACCTTCTTCAAATCTTCTATGTGATTTTTTCTTTTCTTTGAAAACTCAATGAGATCATCCAAGTATATAACAATAATGTAGTCCTTTAGATCAGCAAAACTTTTACTCATACACTGTTGAAATGTGGAACCAACATTGATGAGCTTGAAGGGCATTCTATGATATGTGAATGTACCCCATGGAGTGGTGAATTCCATTTTGTGTTGGTCCTTTTCTTCCACTTCAACCTAATTGTATCTCAAGAACCCATTAAGAATGGACATCATTTCAACTCTAGCCACTGTTTGTAGTAGGTTAACCATGTTGAGAATATAAAATTTGTCTTTATAGGATGCTTGATTGAAATTCATAAAATCTATGTAGATTATTATTTCTCCATTCTTCTTCCAAACTAGTACTATATTGGCTACCTAGGTGGAGTGGTGGATGGGATAAATTATCCTCACTTTCAACATCTTTTCCACTTCCTAGAATATAGCATCTGTTAGTTTAGGATAATAATTCCTCTATTTTTGTTAGAAAGGAACTACATCCAGTTTTAGGGGAATCTAATGTTTTATCATTTTTCCTCTATATATTTTCAAATCTTCTTAACTCTAGGAAAATACATCTTGATATTCTTTGAAAATATTTCTGGAAGCTTCCTTCTCCTTAGGTGAACAACACTTTACAATATTGATCATGTTAGGACTATGATCATCTCCAATATTTACCCCTTCATACTCACCAATAGTAGGACCCTTTTTTGTCCTCTTTCACTTGATGTAGGCACCATGTCTACTAAAGATTTTTTCCAAAGATACAAAGTATTGGGGAATGATATTACCTCTTTATTGGACTTCACTAGTTTGATCTTTTTTTTGCTCATGATTAGGGTCACCATGATTGTCTTCATTGGATTGGTTTTTATAAGTAACTTTGTCATTTCCTAAGAATAGTTGTAGACTCTTGTCATCATTGAAGACTTGCCAGGCCTCCACATTATTAGGGATAGAGGCTCAATATACAATTTCAACTTGATACATCTTATCTTTTCATTTTGGATGAGGAAGCAACAAGGAAGTAGAAACAACCAACAAATCTACTTTAGTGTTCAGTTCTATTGGTACTGATTCAATATTGAATGTATCAAGGCCTTCTATTTCATCTCAAACTTTGTTTCTATAATTATTTAACTTATGATTACCCCATAATCTGCTTCATAATGAGGTTTGCATCACATCAAGCTCTTAGGATCTTTATTCCTTTTTCCTTTGCAACTATTATCCTAAGTAGTAAGGCTTCATATTTTGTTATGTTATTCATTTTTCTAAATTCCAATTTGAAAGTCATGGGTTTGAGTTCTCCTTTACAAGGTATTAACGCTCTTACACTAGATCTTAATGAAGAACAACTCCAGTCAAACTCCAATGTCCTTATACCTGATGCCCCTTCTTCTTCACTAAGGATTTTCTTTCCTCGGTCTTCGATTTCTTGCTCATTTAGAGCTTCCTTAGTCAACAACATGTAATTACCAAACTCCAATTCTTGATAGTGGATCTGGGCCTTAGGATCATCTGACTTTAAGACTATAAATTTTTCCTTTTCTTTAGGTTCCAACTTAACTTTCTTGCTTCCTATGGGTATGATTTCTTGAGACTATTTTAACTTTATTTCCTCTCCTAGATCTCTACAAAAACTTCTTCTTAAGAGCAAGCCATAGCTTGTTAGAACATCTACAATGAGGATAATCAATATTTAATAGTTTCTTTTCTAGATGAGAGGCTAGAGCCACCTAAGCATCTTTGATTTTCCCAAGTAAGTGGACTTGTTTAGCATCCATTGAATAACATCTTCCATCAACTTTAGTAATGGTGAGGGCTAGGGCTTTAGCTACAGAATAAGGCATCACATTGTTTGACGTACCTAAATCTATTATGAAATTACTCAATTTGCATCTGTTGATATATAGTGAGATGTAGAATGGGTTGAGTTTTTTCTCGGGGAAAGTCACCAAAATAGTGAAGCCTTCTTGATTAAATAAGTTAGATCTCAAAGGTTCATCTTCTTCTTTAGTGGTAATATTATGATTTAAATCCAAAACAGCTCCTTTACAATGATCTACTAATCTCTTTAACTTAGAGGGATGAGATTTCATATAGTCTATAGGAGAGATTTGAATATTTGATTCTTTACAAAATTGGATAAAATCAAAAGCACTATTGTCCTTACCTATTTGGGGTGTTGATGCTTCTTGATCAATGTGAGTATTATTTGATGAAAATGTGGGATCATTTCTTGGAACATGATTGAAGGACTAATTTGTTAGCTTTTGACTCTGGGTTAACATTGTGTATGAAGTTCCATCAATAGTCACATAGCATTCACCCTTTGGCTTAAAGTCTGACTCATACTCCAAAAATAAATTTTGAGAGTCACCATTTGAGTATAAATCTAACTTAGAGTAAGGATTTGTAGCATTCAACTCATTAGTGGATAGCAACTATATGATACACATAGTTTTCAGAAAGCTTTCACTATCATGATCGATTGTCAAATGAAACACTGACATATTTCCTTTCTTTGGTGTTGCCTCAATTGCCAACATTGGTTGTGAACTTGTAAGTTGCAAAAAATTCCCATCATTGTTCCTTGGTTGTGGATTTTGATAATATTTTTGATAAGAGTGATTAAATCCTAGTAATTCTCTCTTCACTACCACTAATTCATTTGACAACTTTTGAATCATTTCATCAAATGAAGAAGTATTGCTGGAACTTCCATTGGTTTGAATTTCTCTTTTATATTTCCCAGTGGAGATCAAGTCATCCTCAAATTTGATTGCCTTCTTTTGTGGATCCATTAAATTTATGTGATGAGCCCTCCTTAAATTATAATTGATATCTAGTAGTATCACACTTATGAAGAATTTTTTTAGATTGCTAGTAGTAGGTCTATTAGCAATGAGGATCCTACTAGTGATCTTATTGAAAGTTGCAACAAAATCCATTATACTCATGGCAAGTCTCTTTTTAATATATGTCAATTGTGTTAATAAGATGTGCTAATCTTCTACCATTTTGAATCTTTTTTCGAAGGCCATCCACATTGTATCCTAATTGGTGATTGAGCCATCATCTAGATGATAAAACTACTCTACTACATTTTTTGTCAAAGTTTCTACAAATAGCCTTATAGCTACATCTTCATGAGAGATTCCTAGGATGTGAGTTGCTGCAAAAAAAGGCCTTAATATGTTCATCTGTAGTAACTTTTCCACCATCTAAAAAAGAAATTCTTCCTTGAAGTAGATGGAAGTGGGTGATAAGCCATCAGTGTGAAAGGACCTATCACTTTAGCCTAGGGAGTAGCCATGATTATTCTAGCAAGGTATGGTAGAAAATGGACAACTAGAGGAGTAGTTACTTTGTGTAAGGACAATACCTAACAAGTAGTATGTGAAGAAATTTAATTTCTAATAGGTTAAGATGGTCTACTCTAACTTTTCTTATCACCTTTTCATCTAGTAATGTCTAGGATGGGGAAACCAAGGTCTGTAAGCTTTTCAAAGATAAGGTCTTACCCACCTTTCTCTTTGGTACTTCTAAGGAACTTTGCTTGTTCTAGGGTGTTAGATTAATTTCTCCTCTAGGCTTCATGTTATAATTGTCTTTCTTCTCTTCAAATTTCTCTCCTCTAAACAACTCTTTGCAATGGTTCAACCCTAGATTCTTCTTCTTCCAATACCCAGCCAACATTTCTATAGTGCTCTATATTCATCTGATTCCTACAAACAAATGCATTAAGAGATGAGATTATATCTTCTTGGTCATATTGGAATCCAAGATTAGGCTGGAGCATTGGGACTATGCTCTCATGAGGTAGTACAATTTTCCCTCATGTTATAAGTTTATTAATTAAGTGACTATTTGTCTTGTCCCCAACAGAATCGCCAAAAATCTGTTAGTAAAAAAATTGTTCTTTTTGATTTAACTCTTAGATTCCAAAATTTATGAACAATATCTTTTTACAATAGTTGGAAAGTTGCTTCTAAAAAGACCAACTTTCCTCTGAATTATTAGGTACAACTCCCTATTGCAAATTTGTAATGAATTATGTTTGTTTCTAAATCTAAAGTGGGGTATGTTCTTAACCCGAGAATAGGAGAGGTAAATTGAGCCAAACCTATACAAGATTTTAAACCAGGAAAGAAATAATTTTAGAAGATTAAATAAGTTTATGAACTCACACATTGTATTAACTCATAAGACTTAACAATCCAATGGTGCATATTAACTAATACTAAACTAATCTAGTAGGAAAATAATTATAGAGAAAGAAAGATTAACTTGAAGGAAAACAAATAAAGGATCTCTCTTAAACTTATGATGAAATTACTTATCATATTCAGTTCACTATATCAAAATAGTGGAATGAAGCTCTATTTGTTCCCTATTTTAATTTAGATAAAAGAGAAAACTTATTATTCACATCTAATAGAGTGGAATAAAAAATAATTGACATAAAATACCATTCAATTGGCTCTACAACATCAAGAATCTCACACCAAAAATTAGCTGACCTTTCATTAATTTTTCATTCCAATACATATAGCATTCTAAGATGTCATTACAATAGAGGTTTAATTGGTTCATCTCCCCTAAAATGACAAATGGCAAGGAGCTAGTTTGTCCATTGCAATGATTACATCAAAATATGAAAGAGGTAGAATATGATACACTTCACCCAGGTGGAAGAAATAATAAATGAAATTGAGAAGAAGTTTCTAGAGATTCAAGAGAAGAAAGTGCCATGCAAATAGGATTTTTTAAATGTTTCTCATACTGAAGCTATGTTGATAATAAATTTGAAACTTCTAGAGATGCATGAAGAAAAGGTAATAAAATTGAAGAGGGAAAACAAAGTCTAGAAGTAGAGAATTTCATATACTACCTTACCTCATCAATCAGTTATCTCTACATTCACCACTACCTACAAGACATGGAAGGTTGCAAGAATCATGACTGGTGTGGATAGTTCTTCTTAACATGACGTGTGCTTATTATGAATTTTCATTTTATTTTCTCCTATCTATTTCTTTTTATGCATTTCAATTAACATATTTGTGTTAACTAAGAGATAATTTACTTCTCACAAGGTAATTTTGGATAGTTATCTAGCCCTATGTCATATAAATATGTAGAAGATAATATCTAATAGGGTTCATCTCTCCATAGGAAGAAATAAAAATACTTTTGTTATTAAATTTTTGCACTTTGAATTTTGAATAGAATATTTCTAGGATTAGCAGCAAGTTGAAATAAAATTCTATAATTTTATGTGCTTAAGGTTTATGAAGTAGATACTATTGTCTACTTGACAATAATTTTTCATTCTTGAGGATGTATGCTATATGTGGAAGTAAAGTTACATTTGTTGTGTATTCTAGAATTATTATTTTTTAAATCTTAAAGTTTATGGGAGATGGAATCTATATTATTTCACTATCAATCCTTTATTTTAACATTCAATCATGTGGATGATACTAATTGTTAAAATTGAATGGTTTTTTAGTATTCACATTTATCTTGTATTCATGAGATACCTTAAAGCTTTTGAGTATTTTTAGTAAAATACTCATTGGAAAGATTTTCCCTTGATAGAGGACATAATTATTATCTTTTCATAAAAGGTTAGTTGCACCTTGTATAAAACAAAGAAAATCTCAAGCAGAGAATTCCTATCTATAATTAGGAATTGAATTTGTTACTCTACAAGTCTCTTCCCTTTTAAAATTGTCAAAATCTTGGAAAAAACTTATTACTAATAGGTGGCATCACACTTATGAAAAATGTTTTGAGATTTCCAATAGTAGATCTATTAGTAGCGGGGATCCTACTAGTGATCTTATTGAAAGTTTTAATGAAATCCCTCATACTCATAGCAGGTTGCTCTTTAATAGATATCAATTGTGTTAATAAGATGTGCTCATCTTCTCCCATTTTGAATCTTTTTTTGAAGGCCAACCTCATTGTATCCCAATCGGTGATTGAGCCATAGTCTAGATGATAAAATCAATTTGCCACATTTTCTATCAAAGTTTCTACAAATAGCCTTATAGCTACACCTTTGTGAGAGATTCTTAGGGTGTAAGTTTTTGCAAAAAAGGCGATAATCTATTCATCTGTAGTAACTTTCTCATCACCTAAAAAATTAGGGAAATTCTTCCTTGAACCAGATGGGAGTGGGTGATAAGACATCAGTGCCAAATGACTTGTTTCTATAGCCAAGGGAGCAGCCATGATTGTTCTAGCAAGGAATGGCAAAAACTTGACAATTGGAGGAGCAATTACTCCATGTAAGGCCAATACCTTACAAGTAGTATATGAAAAACATTGGTTTATAATAGGTGAAGGTGGTCTACTCCAAAATTTCTTATCACCTTTTTGTTTGGGAATGTTTAGGATGTAGAAATCAAGTTCTATAAGCTTTTCAAAGATAGGGTCTTGCCCACCCTACTCTTTGGTACTTTTGAGGAACCTTTCTTGTTCCAGGGTATTAGATTAATTTCTCCTTTGGGATTCACATTCTAACTATCTTTCTAATCTTTAGATTTATCTTCTCTAAATAACTCTTTCGAATGCTTCAGCCCTAGATTTATCTTCTTCCAATACTCAGTGAGCATTCCTCTATTGCTTTGTGTTCCTCTAATTTTTCCAGAAAAATGTATTAAGAGATGAGATTATATCTTCTTGGTAATCTTGTAATACAAGATTAGGTTGGAGTACTAGGACTATGTTCTCATGAGGTAGAACCATTTTCCCTCATGTTATAAGTTAATTAGTCAAGTGACTATTCATCTTCTCCCTAGTAGAGTCGCCAAAAATTTGTTGGTAAATAGATTATTCTTTTTGATTTAACTCTTAGACACCCAAATTTATGAACAATATTTGATTACAATAGTTGGAAAGTTTCTTCTAAAGAGACTAACTTTCCTCTAAATTATTAGATACAGCTCCCTATTGGAGATTTGTAATGAATTGTGTTTTCCTAAATCTAAAGTGCAGTATGTTCTTAACCTAAGAATAGGAGAGGTAAATCAAGCCAAACCTATATAGGATTTTAACTCAGGGAAGAAATGATTTTAGATGATTAAATAAGTTTAAGAATTCACACATCTTATGAACTCATGAGACTTAACAATTCAATGGTGCATACTAACTAATACCAAACTAATCTAGCAGGAAACTAATTAAAAAGAAAGAAAGATTAACTTGAAGAAAAATAGCTAAAGTATCTCTCTTAAACTTATGATGATGGTACTTATCATATTCAGTTCATTGTATCAAAATAGTGAAATGAAGCTCTATTCATTCCTTGTTTTAATTTAGATAAAAGAGAAAACTTACAATTAACATTTGATAGAGTGGCATAGAAAATAATTGACATAAGATACCATTCAATTGGCTCTACAACATCAAGTATTGGACACCAAAAATTAGTTGAACTTTCATTAATTTTTCATTCCAATACATATTGGATTTTGAGACGATCATTACAATGGAAGTTTAATTGGTTCATCTCCCCTAAAATGACAAATGGAAAGGAGCCAATTTTTCCATAACACTGATTACATCAAAATATGAAAGAGGTAGAATATGAATCACTTCACACTCTTTCCAAATCCTTGATAACACTCAAATAGTCTTGCATTTCCTCCATCACCACATGTATGCATCCACCAAGTTTCTAGAGTTCATGAACTCTATTCTTGTGACTAGAAGATACCCCTATCAGACTATCTATGAAGTTGGAGAAATTTTTCTGCATGATAGCTACTCCAATGATTCCTTTGCCTTGCCGACTAGTTTGTGAGTCTATATGCAAACCTCTCAAGAGTTAATAATCTCTATCTTGCTCCTTCTTTACATTAGCTTTAGTTTATTTGAGCCCTTCCTCTACCATCATGATCATTTTACACTTGAATTGCAGGCTCTAAAGTCATTCAACTAATAGCTCATCTCATTTAGGTAAGATCTTTTCCTTGACAACGTCGTTTTCCTCCATGTGGAAAATCATCTTTAGAAAAGAGATGCAATCTCCACTCTTAGTTTTCTTCACAACCAAGGTGGCTCTATTTGATGAAATGTTATCCTTCTCTATCTCCAATCTCAATATAGCATTGCTAATTTTCTCTATAATGGAGAGTCCTTCCAACATGATTTTCCCACTCCACTCTCTACTGATTTTCCAAAGTGTTTATCCTCTTAGAGTTGAGAGATGAGTGCTTGAACATTTGCAATAGTAGGATCAATAGTAATAAGCATTTCAGAGATGCTCACTAATGGGGTGACCAATGGTCAAATGAAGTCATTTAGTTCATGTATTTTTTCCTTCATCCTGACCTTTGACAATTTAAGGTTTTTTAACTATCCTTCAATTACCTCATTTGTTGACTTCCATAAGCCAACTTTGGTATCATGTCTAGCTTCCCTGAGATACACTGAATGTAAAGTAAAATTATTAGTAGATATATCCTCAATTCTTCCCTCTTTGGTAGGCATTGCTTTCTTCATTGTTAGATGCCCTATTTTAGGGTCTAGTCCAAGGATGGACAAGGTCTTCTATTTCTTAACCTTACTTAGTGTTGATGTAGAGAGGACAACAAGAGACAACGTGTCCTTGTTTGGGGCACCTTCAACTTTTGTCCTTTTCTTCCTACCTAGAGTTTCTTCTAGCCATGAATTTATGCTTATCACCTTGGAGGTAGTCCTAAGAGAGTCAATGCTAAACATCTTTTCTTGGTTAGGGTGGTTGTTCTCACAATCAAAGAGAAAGGATTCTTCGAAGTTTATGAAACAAGCTTTGAAGAATCTTGGCCTTTCTCTACCTCTGAGGTCTTCTTTATTGCCTCATCAAACTTAGTAGACTTTCTATCACTACTTTCTCCATCTCCTAAGTTAACTACTTGCACTTGAGGGCTACTCAGCAAGAGGATTGCATCACTTATAGACATAAGTACACTACTATGAGGTGAGAGGGCTTGTTTGACCACACCATCGTTTATTTCTTCTACTTTCTTCTTCTCAGCTTCAGATGGAGTTCCAATCACTGGGTGGGAGCCATCTTAACAAGTCTTAGCTAGGGGGGTACTTTTGTGCAGAGGTTGATCACCTCCATCTGATGGTTGGGTCAGTCCTTGAGTGATAGCCAAGGTTACACCTAATGTGCCACCTTGAGAGGAGGAAGCCATTATAGCTATTGGAGAAGCTTGAGCTATGGTACTTTTTCTTTGACTCCTACTAGCTGTGGTTGATTCAACCCATTTTTTGGCCCATTTTATAATCTGGACCATCACAAAATCTAAATTCTCTCCTACATCTTCATAAGGTTTGGAACTAATAAGAGTGCTTCTTAGCTTTTTCAGATAGGTATTACTATACATATTCTATCCATCATCTTCTACTCCCTCATATTAACTTTATACATCTTCACTTGATCCATTGTAAGCCTAGAGAAAGAATGATCATGACTCTCAAACTCATCCTTGCATTCAACCTACTAGTCTTCAGTAGTGGTGATATGTTTGATTACACTTCCAATCTATAAAACATCCCTTGCATACCCATTTGGATCAAACATAAGCCTCAAAACTTAATACATCTCCAACTTATATTTCATCTCAAACACCTTTAGCATGTTCTTGCATCAAAATGAGACTTGCAACTGAAAGCTCCCACCTTCATAACTCATATGCTCTCTTCTTCAAACTCCCACTTAGCATGTTAACTTGGATTACTTGTCGCATGATCTTGATCAACATGATCATATCACTAGGATACGTTAGTAGCTTCAAGCAGAAACCATCAAAAGCTACAAGGCACAAATACGAAAAGAATTAGAACTCAATGAAATGACTACCAAATTAACTAATGGCCACCATAGCTTCAAGACTACATCTCCTCTTTGGACATCCTTGGAGCTCCCTTCAAATTCTCATAGTGAATGCATCATTAACTTTCATAAGTCTGCATAGTTATTTTCCAATTGTAAACATGGATAGAACTCATAAGACTTCACATCATTAGGAAAAATTTCCACTCTAGGGAGGCTTGGACATAATTGTAGAGAAGCTAAAATGTAAATGAGGAAAGAGGACATATAGAATGTGTTATAGAAATTTGTGGCATGAAGAGCATTAGAAAAATTCTCCCTTACCTCATGAGCCCTATCAATATATTGGGTGTCAAAGTAGATGATTGGCACCAATAAGAAATATTTATAAACAATTTTTAAAGCTTCTACCTCACTTTTCAATCTATGTAAGAGGACCATAATGTCAACAATTCCAAGTTTGAGATTAGTCCCAAACAAAGTCTTAGGAACCCTACTTTTGGTGTTCCATGGTTTTTGGAACCATAATTGCATGATCTCCTTTTTCTAAACCACCTTCTTCATAGAAAATTTAGAAAGGGATCCTCTAAATATCAAATCTAAAAATTCTTCCCATTCTAGAACTTGAAGGAAATTCACCACAATTTACCTATCAATAGAGATCAACATAGTATCCTCTGGCGATACAATTTGTTTAGTGTCTAGGTTGTAACGATGTATGCATTCATAGATTAATCCTTGAGCTTGGACTGCAACTAGAAAACAAGTTTCCTTGATTAGCCCACATCCTCAAAGTTTCTAATTAATGGGATAGATTGGCTCCAATTTCAATCTCCTTTAAAAATCCTTCATCTTGTAAAAATGGAGAGAAGTGTCCATGAAATTCTTTAATGAAGACTTTATTATGTTCAACCTATTGAAACTTGCAAATCTAGTTGCCATTCTATTTGGTAATTAATTTCAAATCTAGAATAAGAAAAATGATAGCAAATGCATAGATATTGTCTTTTTAAAAAATTTATGCAAATTAATAGAATAACAGTTCAAGAAAGAGCAACAATTTGTGTATCTATTCATGTTTCCATCTATATAGGAGTTTTAATTCATCTGTTGATCTTTATAATTCACACCACATAAATGAATTGAATGAGAGATCCATTAACATAGTAAATGCATGGCTTAAATGGATAACTTGGTGTGTTTTCACTATTTCCTTGGCCTAATGGTAACTTTCTATCTCCCCATACTTACTTTCTCATATTCCTTTAAGTTTTAGGAAGTTATCAATAAAGTACTCCATGGATATCTGTTGAGTTGAATTTTGGTCATTAACTCTTTTGTGCAATGATTAGATTATTTCTATTATCATCTTGAGATGTCTTGTGCATAAAATGAGAGTCCAATCCACTTACAAACTTAATTTTGTTTAAAATCTGGGAAATTGTCTTCGTGGGTTGAAAACTTGCTAAGGAGAAGACAATTTCCATTTCTCCACCCAGGCTTCCTTTTAATTTATCTTTAGACTGTTGTCTTCTTTGGGTTTTTAAATATCAAAAAGAAGTGTGAAAATTTATTAGGGACCTAGATTTTGTTTCCTTTCCTTTAGAATTGCCTTTTGAAAAAAACTGACTTCATGGGTTGAAAACCTGCCAAAGAGAAGTTGGTTTTGAGTTTTCTACCTAAAATGATTATGAGAGTTGTGATGAATCCCAAAAATTTCCTAAGATAGACAATCATAAAAGGAACATAAATTTTTCATAGGGTACTTCATTTTTTTCTTACTTTGACTTATATGCATCACTTGGAGCTCTTTGTGAAAAATCATCTTCATGGGTTAAAAACCTTCCGAGGAGAAGAAAAAGTCTAGATTTCTACAAGCTTTTGTTTTTATTGAGAAAATGATAGACCACAATTAGATATACTTTATAAATGATCTTTGTATGAGTAACATGAATCTTCATCAGACTAGTAGCTAATTGATGCAGGGAGGAAGTATAATAGCTAGGGTCAAAGGCTCACCTAGCTATCCAAACCACCCTACAAGAGTTAATACAACAAAATAAAACACAGGAAACAACAACCAAAGGAGGAAGAGGAACAAATACTTTTATTGATTCATGATACTATCAGCATACATGCCTAGCTATAAGGCCTTCTAGGTTATGACCTAATACAAATGTATTCACATTCAAAGATACAACATCAAATACACACCTTTCAGTTCTGCTCCACACTTCTCCCACTCACTGATTGACTTTTAAACTCAAATCTAGACCTCTTTAAATAATAGTCAAAATGGCTTATAGAAGATTCTAGAATAAGGAAAGTCATAAGTTAGCCCATAATAGATATTAACTACCTATACCAAAATTAAAATGCAAGAAAAGTCAGCCCAAACTAGAACCAGACACAGATAACTCAGCAAATGAAGAATTCATAGAAATTGGCACTCAACATCTACACAAGATTGGCATCTGAAGAAGTCACTTAGTAGCAACTAAAAACTCAGAACCCAAAGGATTACTTGGCACCAATAGGAACTTGGCACCCAAAGGATTGCTCAGAACCAATAGGAATTTGTCATCCAAAGGATCACTTAGCACCAATAGGAACTCATCAGCCAAAGGATCAATCAACACCAATAGCAACTTAGCACCCAAAGGATCTTGGCACCAATAGGAACTTGACACCCAAAGGATCAGTCAATACCAACAGGGAGAAAGAAGAAAAGTGCAGGTTTGCAAGGAAACCTAGGATGCTCCTACATCAAACAATCAGGGTTGGATAAATTATTATCTTGAATCATGCAAGTGCCACAACCTGATTTGAATCCAACTCATATTGAGAAATCCACATAGCATCTTCAATTGGTCTATTCTTCCATTTCACCAAATACTCATAGTAATATTTCCCTCTTATACTCTTCCCAAATCTCTAATCCAAAATCTATTCAACTTCTTCAATCTACTTCTTAAGATAATCATTACATACAACCACTTCATCATCTAACTCATGATACTTATGTAAATCAGAAACACACAATATAGAAGATACATCCATGCCATTAGATAACTCAACTTCGTAAGCATTACCACTGTCAAACTTCTTTAAGATCTTACAAGGTCCAAATTTCTTCATCTTTAGCTTACTATATGTTCCAACAAAAAATCTTCCTTTCTTCAAATGAAACACTACCTCATCACCAGCTTCAAAAACATGATGTCTTCTAGATTTATTAGCATTCTCCTTATACTTCTGATTACTTTGTTCCAACCTCAACTTCACTTCCTTATGTAAAGACTCCATAAAATTAGCAAATACTGCTCTTGCAGCACTTCTCTTTTCTTTACCAACAACATCTCTCAAATCTAATATACCTCTAGGATGCATTCTAGTAACAATCTCAAAAGGTGTTTTCCCTATACTCCTACTTATAGAATTTTTATATGCAAATTCAGCTTGTGCAAATACCATCTCCCAATTACTTGGCTTATTCCCAACTAAACATCTTAGTAAATTGCCCAAGCTTTTATTCACAACCTTTGTCTATCCATATATTTGTGGATGGAATGTAGAACTAAACTTGAACTCAGTACCCATCTTTGTCCATAAAGTCTTCCAAAAATAACCAACAAACTTACTATCTTTGTCAGAAATAATGCTTCTTGGTAGCCCATGCAATCTCACAATCTCTTTGTGCAACATGCTTTGCATGTGATGTCTTCTTAAATGGTACAAAATGATCCATCTTATAAAATCTATCCACTTAACAAATACAAAATCATACCCTTCACTGTCTTAGGTAATCCAAGAACAAAATCCATACTAATGTCACTCCAAGGTTTCTTAGGAACAACAATAGGTGTATACAGACTAGTATTTTGACTTACTCCTTTGGCATCTTGACAAATTCCACAACTCTTCACAAATTTTTGAACATCTTTATACATTGGTGGCCAATAATATTTCTCTTTTAGCAAACTCAATGTCTTATCAATTCCATAATGTCTAGCCAATCCACCACTATGCTTTTCCTTAATTAGATTCAACCTCATAGAACTTCTAGGAATACACAACTGAATGCCTTTAAACAACATACCTTCTTGAATGAAATACTCATCATATTTACTTATGTGATTTGTTAGATTTGGTGCTCTGCACTCTCTCCATGCCTCAAAAAAATTAGGGTCAATATCATACAACTACTTCATTTCATCAAAAGCAAGAACTTCAACCTTCATTTCATTCAACAAAGAACGTCTTCTACTCAATGCATCAACAACTCTATTAGTAACTCCATTCTTATGCTTAATAAAAAATGTAAAAATCTATAAGTACTCAACCCACTTCATATGTCTCTAATTTAATTTATTTTGACTTCCCAAGTATTGTAAAGCTTTATGATCAGTATATAGCACAAACTCCTTAGGAATCAAATAATGTCTCCACTTCTTCAAAGCTTGAACAATAGCATAAAATTCTTGATCATACACAAAATACTTCCTTTTGGTATCATATAAGTTTTCACTAAAGAAAGAAACATCCTTACCTTCTTGACTTAATATAGCTCCTATTGAATTACCAATTGCATCACATTCAACTTGAAATACTTTGTTGAAATCATGCAAAACCAATACGGGTAATTTAGAAACATTTTGTTTCAAAGTTTCAGAACTCTTATCAGCTCCATGTTTCCACTTGAATTTCTTTTTATCCTCCCTCATTGTTTTAGTCATAGCATTACAAATAGAACTGAAATTTCTTATAAACTTCTTGTAAAAAGTAGCCAAACCATGAAATGATCTTGCTTCTCTCACATTCTCAGGTGCAGGCCATTCCAAAATTGCTTTAACCTTCTCAAGATCCATCTTCAATCCAATAGCTTAAGTTATAGATTCCAAATACACAATCTCCTCTTGCATAAAATAACACTTTTTTAGATTAATCAGTAACTTTTCTTCTTCCAAAATCTATAATACTTTTCTAATATGCTCAAGATGTTCTTCCTTAGTCTTACTGAATATCAAAATGTCATCCAAATAAAAAATCACAAGCTTACTCAAAAATCTTTTTAAAATTTCATTCATCAACCTTGTGAAAGTACTAGGTGCATTAGTCAAACCAAAAGGCATAACCAACCATTCATACAAACATCTTTTGTCTTGAGAGCAGTCTTTCATTCACCACCTTCCCTAATTCTAATCTAGTGATAGCCACTCTACAAATCAATCTTGGTAAAATAATTTTCTCCACTCAAACAATTCATTATGTCATCCATCCTCAGCATAGGAAACCTATATTTCACTATGATCTTGTTAATAGCTTTAGAATCAGTATACATTCCCCGTTCTCCATTATTTTTAGGTGCTAATATAGCAAGTACATCACATGGACTCAAGCTTTCTCTAATTAAACCTTTCTACAACAACTCATGCACTTGTTTATTAAGTTATTCATTCTCTATAGGTATCAATCTATATGCTACTTTGTTTGGAAAACTAGCTCTAGGAATCAAATCCATACAATTAATTGTACCTCTTACAGGAGGTAAACCATTAGAAATATCATCATCAACAATATCTTTGTACTCATTAAGAAATTCATTGATTTTTGTTGTCACTTTTTCATTACCAACTTTTGCTACTCAGTCATTACTACCACCACTCGGTCCTCTAGGAACTATGGCAAAATAGACTTGATTCTTTTTCATTTCCTTTTCAAATTGCTTTCTATTAACCATGCAAAATTTTATTGTAGTACAATTGACCTCATCTAGAGTTTCAATCAAAGGAAACAATGTTTGTTTCTTCCCATTTACCCAAAGAGTATATTGATTCAATCTTCCATCATGTACAACATATCTATCATATTGCCAAGGTCTACCCAAAAAAATATGATAACAATCCATGGGCATAATATCACAAAAAACTCCATCAATGTAATGTCCAATTTTGAACTTCATAAGGCATTGTTCACTTACCAATATCTTATGCTCATCTTTGATCCATGAAACATGATAAGTTTTGGGATATTTCAACCTCTGCAACTATAACTTGGTAATTGGTTCTTTTTATGCTAGATTTTTAGAACTTTCACTATCAATGATCACTTTGCAGCATTCTTCAGCCATCTTACATCTTGTCTTGAAAAGTCTTCTCCTTAAAATAGGTTCCTCATCACTTCCCTTATTACATAAGGTTCTTCTCACCATTAGAGTCTCTATAGCCTCAATTCCACTTTCTCCTTGAATCACAACATTTCTATTACCTTGCCCACTTTTAGAGGATCTAAATTCAAAAGATATATGTCCCTCTTTACCAAATCTAAAATAGTTACCATGAAATCCACCTCTAGAATATGAATTACATCTTCCTTGGTAAGAATTAGTACCTCCTTGGTAAGAATTACCACTTTTCCATTCGGTCTTGCCTTTGTCATTATTCTTCCATTTAGATTTTAATTTATCCTACACAAAACTTTTAGATCTGCCACCTTCACCATAAGATCTACCTCTGCCTCTCTAGAATCTACCGCCTCTAGTTTTTTGTCCTTGTTCATGCTTCTTTGTTAAGTTCTCCTCAACTTTCAAGGCATATTGGTATGCTTCTTCCATACTTTCCAACTTCACAAAACTTATTTCATCTTGTATTCCAGATCTCAATCCATTAATATACCATGCAATTTTCTCAACATCATCATCCACATGTCCAGATTTGATGTCCAATCTATAGAATTCCTTGGTATATTATTTCACAGTCATGTCCTTTTGTTTCAAATTTGGCATCTTTCTCAACAAGCTAACTTGGTAATTAGTAGGGAGGAATTTTTTCTTTACCTTTTTCACCATCTTTGGCCAAGTTCTAATCTTCTCCATTCCTCTCCTTTGTCTATTAGTTAGCAAGTGCTCCCACCATAGCGATGCATGACCTTTCAACCTAGTGACTGTAATTTTCACCTTTCTATTATCAAGAGTGTTCTCATACTCAGATAAATTCTCCATATTAGAGATACAATTGAACACAATATTGGTATCCAATTTTCCATCATAAGAAACAACTTCTATAATAGGCTTTGAATTTTCCCTATTCAACACTCGCAACAATCTTTCCTCATCTTAATCTTCTTTAGGTTTTGGATTATGGGTTGTCGCCACTGCTTCATCATCACTTACATCATCAAGATGTGCTCCTCTCCTCTAGGTTGTCTCCACAACATCTAATTTGGCTACAATTTGTCTCAACTAATCCAATATAGCATCATCAACATTTCTTCTACCATAAACCATCTTTATAAATTGGGTTCCTACAAGATTGTAACCTTCTAAAAGTTATAGGTCAAATATGCAGATCTGCCACCCTACAACCAAATCCAAATCAAGGTTCTACATGATCCAATCTTCACAAGGATGAACATCAGCTCTGACACCACCAAAGGTGGGAAGAGAAGAGAAAAACTAGGGTCAAAGGCTCACCCAACTATCCAAACCACCTTGCAAGAGTTGACACAATAAAAGAAAACATAAGAAACAATAACCAAAGGAGGAAGAGAAACAAATAATTTTATTGATTCATGAAACTATCAGCATACATGCCCAAGAACAAATACTTTTATTGATTCATGAAACCGTCATCATACAAGCCTAACTGTAAGGCCTTCTAGGTTACAAGTTAATACAAATGTATTCACATTCAAAGATCCAATAGCAAATTTTTACCTTTTAGTTCTACTCCACACTTCTCCTACTCACTAACAGACTTCTAAAGTCAAACCTAGACCTCTTTAAATACTACCCAAAATGGCTTATAGAAGATTCTAGAAGAAGGAAAGCCAAAATTCAACCCATAATAGATATTAATTACTTATACCAAAATTAAAATGCAAGCAAAGTAGGCCCAAACTAGAACTAGACATGGATAAGTCAAAAAATGAAGACTTTGTAGAAACTAGCACTCAACATCTACATGAGCTCGGCATCCAAAGGAATCACTTGGAAAAACTAAAAACTTGACAGCCAAAGGATCACTTAGCACCAATAGGAACTCAACACCCAAAGGATCACTCAGCACCAAAAGGAACTTGACACCTAGAGGATCACTCGACACCAATAGGAACTCTCACCCAAAGGATCACTCAACACCAATAGGAACTTGACACCCAAAGGATCACTCAGCACCAAAAGGTAGAAAGAACAAAAATGCAAGTTTGCAAGGAAACCCACGATGCTCCTACATCACTAACCTACCTATAAGATCATTTTGACATAAAGGAAAACCACCTTGATATGAAATACAAAGAAGAGGAAAATGAGAAATCTGATAGAGACTCAAACACAACTAGGAATTCCCTAAGACTCAAATAATCACTTTTACTACTCAGGTAAAGGGTGAAAAGTGGGGCAATGACTAGCTCTCTCTAGGGACTTAGGTAGACCACACCCAAGAAAGGAATCCAAAATCTCCAATTTTGCAAAATTAAAATTTGGCTACACAATGAAAGAAGAGCAAGGAAAAACAAGAAGAAAGGGAAACAAGGAAAACCTAACTAGGAAAACACAAAAAGAAACTAAATGTAACTATAGTACAATATAGGGGTTACCTATTTTCAATTTTTAATTTGATAAAGCTTCAAATCTTGACCACTGTAAGTGAGGGGTAGCACTTCACCATCCGGATATGCTAATTTAAACAAGTTTTTCTTGAATGCTTGATGAATAGTGAATGGACCTTTCCATAGGGTATCAAATTTCTTATGCATACCTTTTAGTGCTCTTTGCTTATCCCACAATAGCAAACTATCTCATACCATAATTTTTATGGTCTCACCCTTTTATCAAATAGGCTCTTCACATGCATTTGGTGTTGTGTGATGTGATCCACAATTTCTTCTCTTTCCTCTTTGAGTTTGCTCAACTACAAAATCCTCTTCTCTAGTCCATCCTTATAAATGTCATCTTTGATTACTGTTCTCAATTTTCTCATAGCCAATTCTAGGGGTAATGGAATATTAGCTTCAGTCCCATAGACCAATTCAAAAGGAGAGATAACAATTTCCCTCTTAGGGGTCACCCTATCTACCCATAGTGCCTCATGAATTTTCTTGTGAAATTTTTTTTGATAATACAACACCAATTTTTTGACAATATTCACCAATTTTTTGTTACTAGATTCATGTTGACCATTTCCTTGCAAGAAATAGTCAGATAAATGATTGAATGTGATGCCATGCACAAAAAAAAACTTGGTGATCACAATTGAAGCGACATATGCCACATTATCCATCACCAATTTGATGGAGACCCCAAATCTAACCAGTATGTTTTCCTCAATGAATTCACAAACTATTTCAGAAGTAGTTTTCTTGGTTTCTTTGTCATCCACCTACTTGGTGAAGTAATCAATCACATTTATAACAAACTAGTGACTAGCACTAGATGTTGGATTTATAGGAAAAATAAAATTGAGGCACCATTGTTGGAAAGGACATTCAATGGTGACAGGTCTAAGGGGTAGTGCAACTAGTTGGGGTCTCCTAGTGTATATCTTACATTTTTTGCATTTTGACACCTAGGAGTAAGCATCTCTAAACATTCCAAGCTAGTAGTAGCACTATCTTAATGCCTTTGAAGCCATGACCAAAGATGAGAAATGTCCACTACATGCTTCATCATGAAATGTTCTCAACAACTTTTCATATTGTCATTTGTCTATGCACCTAAGAAAGTACCTTCTATAGCTTTCTTAAAACAATTTGTTATCCTAAATTATGTATTTGGCAGCTTTTATTTTGAGATCTCTTCTTTTCTTCATAGTCATGCCTTCAGGACATTCTCCATATGTTAGTAGATATGTAATGTTCTCAAACCAAGAATCCAGCATGCCTACTACCAACATTAATTGTTTCTCTCCTGACTCCTCCAGTTCTTTAATGATCTTATTCTCCACAATTTCCTTGCATAAGGCATTACCCCTTACTAGCTTAGTAGGCTTGATTTCGATGTCATATTCTTACATTTTTGCTATCCATGTCCCTCTAGCATTACACCATACATCTTTCTATGTTAACACACTTTTTACTATTGCATCAGGGACATAAATCATAGAATGTGAGTGGAAGATATAAAACCTAAAAATCTTTAGTGCCTTGACTACTACAAAGGAATGGTTTTCAATTTGGGAGTATTTAAACTCATGAATTGTCAAAGGTATGCTCATGAAGGCAATAGGGGCTTTTATCCCTTCTTTTTTATCTTGCATTAGGATAGCTGATAAGGTGTTTTTAGAGGCATAATAGTAAATGATGAAATCTAATTTATAATCTAGATGGCACAGTACTAGAGCATTAGCAATAGTGGTCTTTACATTCTAGAAGGCTTATTTCCTAGCTTCATTCCATTTAAAATTTGAATTTCCCTTCATCATGTCCACAATACACTTAGTAGCTTTAAAAAAATCTAGCATGAACCTTCTAATTAAATTCACTTTCTTGAAGAATGATTTAACTCCTATTTTGTTTGATGGTAGCATTAAACTTCAAATGGCTTCAACTTGCTTAGGATTGATTCTGCTACCTTCTTGGGAAACTATATGACAAAGCAGTTTTCCCTCCATTCTATAGAAAATGGATTTTTTAGGATTTAGAGAGATTGTATGTTTCTAGCATCTTTGCAATACCTTCTTCAAATCTTTTATTCGATCTTTTCTTTTCTTTGAAAACACAGTGAGATCATCTAGGCGTATAAGAATAATCTGGTCCTATAGATCAATTTTTTTTTAATCATACATCATTGAAATATGGCATCAGCATTGATGAGCCTAAAGGGCATTCTATGATATGTGAACATACCCCAAGGAGTGGTGAAAGCCATTTTGTGTTGGTCCTTCTCTTTCACTTCAACCCGATTGCATACTGAGAACCCGTTAAGCATGGACATCATTTTAACTCTAGCCACTTTTTGTAGCAGATGATCCATGTTGGGAAGAGAAAAATTTCCTTTCAATGATGCTTGATTCAAATTCCTAAAATCTATGTGGATTCTTATTCCTCTATTCTAATTCCTAATTGCTACAATATTGGCTACCTAGGTGGATTGATGGATGGGATAAATGATCCTCGCTTTCGGCATCTTGCCCACTTTATGGAATATAGCATCTACTACTTTAGGATTATAATTTCTCTATTTCTATCAGAAAGGAACTACGTCTAATTTTAGTGGAATCTATTATTTTATCTTTCTGCCTCTATAGATTTTCAAATCTTTGTAACTCCAAGAAAATACATCTTGATATTCTATGAAAAGTTTTATAGAAGGTTCCTTCTCCTCAGGTGAACAACACTTTCCAATATTGATCATTTTAGGACTATGATCATCTCCAATATTTACCCCTTCATACTCACCAATAGTAGGACCCTTTTCTATCCTCTTTTTCTTGATGTAGGCATAATGTCTATGAAACAATTTTTCCAAGGATACAAAGTATGGGGGAATGATATTATGTCACAATTTGACTTCACCAGTTTGATCTTCATTTTGCTCATGATCAGGGTCTCCATGATTGTCTTCATTGGATTGGTGTTTATAAGTAGCTTTTTCATTTTCTAAGAACAACTATAGACTCTTTTCATCTTCAAAGAATTGCTAGGACTCTGCATTGTTAGGGATAGAGGTTTGATATACAATTTTGACATAATACTTCTTATCTTTGAATTTTGGATGAGGAAGAAAAAAGAAATTAGAAACAACCAATGAATCTTCTTTAGTGTTCATTTCTCTTGGCATTGATTCAATAATGAATGCATCAAGGCCTTATATTTCATCCCAAACTCTATTTCTATAATTCTTTAACTAATGATTCTTCACAAAGTACTACCCCCAATCTACTTCACAATGAGTTCTGCATCAGCTTGAGTTCTTAGGATCTTTATTCCGTTTTCCTTTGTAGGTATTATCTTGAGCAGTAGAGTTTCATACTCTTCTATGTTATCCATGTTTCTAAATTCTAATTTGAAAGCCATGGGTTTGAGTTCTCCTTCAGGATGTATTAACACTACACTCACACCAAATCTTGATGAACAACTTTTGTCAAAATCTAATGTCCATATACTTGATGACTTTTCTTCTTCACCAAGGATTTTCTTTCCTAAGTCTTAGATTTATTACTCATTTAGAGCTTCTTTAGTAAACAACATGTAATTACCAAACTTGAGTTCTTGATAGAGGATCTCGGCCTTATGATCATTTGACTTTAAGAAAATATTTTTTTCCTTTTCTTCGGGTTCCAACTTAACTTTCTTGCTTCCTATGTATTGATTGAGACCATTCCAACTTTATTTCCCCTCCTAGATCTTTGCAAAAACTTCTTCTTAAGAGTAGGCTATAGCTTGCTAGAATATCTACAACTAGGATAGTCAATAATAGTTTCTTTTCCAAATGAGAAGCTAGAGCCACCTAAGCATCTTTTATTTTCCCAAAGGGACTTATAACATCCATTTAATAACATCTTCCCTAAACTTTAATTATGGTGAAGCCTAGTGCTTTAGCTATGGAATAAGGCATCATATTGTCTAATGTACTTGAATCTATTATGCAATTACTCAATTTGTATCCATTAATATATAGTGAGATGTAGAATGGGTTAGGTTTGTGCTCAGGGAAAGTTGCCAAGATAGTGGAGTCTTCTTGATTAAATAAGTTAGACATCAAATGTTCATCTTCTTCTTTAATGGTAATATTATGATTAAAATCTAAAATGCCTCCTTTACAATGATCTACTAATCTCCTTAACTTAGAGGGATGAGATTTCAGATAGTCTATGGGACAGATTTGAATCTTTGATTCTTTGCAAATTTGGATAAAATGAAAAGGTCTCTTGTTCTTACCAGTTTGAGATGTCGATGCTTCTTGATCAATGTGAGTGTTATTTGATGAAGATGTTGGATCATTTCTTGGAACACGATTGGAGGATTGATTTTTCAGATTTTGACTCTGGGTTGACATTGTATATGAAGTTCCATTGATAGTGGCATATGTTGATCAGTTGTCAAATGAAACATGCACATATTTCCTTTCTTTGGTGTTGCTTCAATTGCCAACTTTGGTTGTGAACTTGTAAGCTATGAAAATTTCCCATCATTGTTCCTTCCTGGTGGATTTTGATAATTCTATTGATAAAATTGAGTAAATCAAGGTAATTCTCTCTTCACTGCCACCAATTGATTTGACAAGTTTTGAATAATTTCATCAAATGAAGAAGTATTGGTAGAACTTCCCTTGGTTTGAAGTTCTCTTTTCCATTTCCCAACAAAGATCAATTCATGTTCAAATTTGATTGCCTTCTATTGTGCATCCTCCAAATCTATTGGATGGGCCCTCGTTAAATCATAATTGATATTTGGCAACATAGCACTTATGAAGAATGTTTTTAGATTGCTAGTAGTAGTTCTATTAGTAGTAGGGATCCTACTAGTGATCTTATTGAAAGTTGTAATGACATCCCTCACACTCATGGAAAGTTTCTTTTTAATAGATGTCAATTGTGTTAATAAGACATGCTCATTTTCTGCCAATTTGAATCTTGTTTTGAAGGCCATCCTCATTGTATTCCAATTAGTGATTGAGCCATCATCTAGATGATAAAACCAATCTGCCACATTTTCTGTCAAAGTTTCTACAAATAACCTTACATCTACATCTTCATGAAAGATTTCTAGGATGTGAGTTGCTAAGAAAAAGGCCTTAATATGTTCATCTATAGTAACTTTCCCATCACCTAAAAAATTTAGCAAAATTCTTCCTTGAACCATAAGAGAGTGGTTGATAAGCTGTTAGTGCCAAAGGACTTGTTGCTTTAGTCCAAGGAGCGGCCATGATTATTCTAGCAAGGTATGGCAGCAAATTGACAACTGGAGGCATAGTTACTCCATGTAAGGCCAATACCTGAGAAGTAGTATGTGAAGAACTTTTATTTCTAATAGATGAAGGTGATCTACTCTAACTTTTCTTATCACCTTTTTGTCTTGGAATGTCTAGGATGGGGAAATAGAGTTCTATAAGCTTTTCAAAGATAGGGTCTTGCCCACCTTGCTCTTTAGTACTTCTAAGAAACCTTTCTTTTCCCAGGGTGTTAGATTAATTTCTCCTCTAGGCTTCACACTCTAATTGTCTTCTTGCTCTTCTGATTTCTCTCCTTTGAACACTTTTTTCCAATGCTTCAGCCCTAGATTCTTCTTCTTCCAATACCTAGCTAGTGTTTTTGTAATGCTCTATGTTCCTTTGATTCCTCCAAAACAATGTATTAAGAGATGAGATTATATCTTCTTGGTCATCTTGGAATTCAAGATCAAGTTGGAGCACTAGGACTATGTTCTCATGAGCTAGTACATTTTCCCTCATGTTATAAGTTTATTAGTCAAGTTATTATTTGTCTTCTCCCCAGTAGAGTTGCCAAGAATCCATTGGTAAAAAAATTGTTCTTTTTGATTTAACTCTTAGATGCCCAAATTTATGAACAAAATTTGCTTACAATAGTTGGAAAGTTTCTTCCAAAAAGAATAACTTTCCTCTGAATTATTAGGTATAGTTCTCTATTGTAGATGTGCAATGAATTGTGTTTGTTTCTAAATTTAAAGTAGGGTATGTTCTTAACCCAAGAATAGGAGAGGTTAAACAAGCCAAAACTATATAGCATTTTAACTTAGGCAAGAAATGATTTTAGAAGATTAAATAAGTTTATGAACTCACACATCTTATGAACTCATAAGACTTAATGATTCAGTGGTGCATACTAACTAATACTAAACTGATCTAGTAGGAAACTAATTATAGAGAAATAAAGATTAACTTGAAGGAAAACAACTAAAGGGTGTCTCTTGAACTTACGATGACAGTACTTATCATATTCAGTTCCTTGTCTCAAAATAAGGGAACAATTCTCTATTCATTCCCTTTTTTAATTTAGATAAAAGAGAAAACTTACAATTAACATTGGATAGAGTGGAAAAAAAAATAATTGATATAAAATACCATTGAATTGGCTCTACAACATCAAGTATCTCACACCAAAAATTAGCCAACCTTTCATTAATTTTTGATTCCAATACATATAGGATTCCGAGATGACCATTACAATGGAAGTTTAATTAGTTCATCTCCCCTAAAATGACAAATGGAAAGGAGCCAATTTTTCCATTACAATGATTACATCAAAATATGAACAATAAGGAATATGAATCACTTTGCCTTCTTTCCCTTCTTGACTTTTGTTCTATAAGACTTAGCTGCAACAATAATTTGAATTAATTCTTCATGCCTATGAACATGTACATTAGTGTATCTTAAGAGCCATTTTGAATGTTCTCTAGCCAAATCCTTGACAACACTCAAATGGTCTTGCATTTCCTCCATGGCCATGTGTATGCATCCATCAATTTTTTGGAGTTTAGAAACTGTGTTCTAGTGACTAGAACATACCCTTATCAGACTATCAATGAAGTTGGAGAAATTTTTCTACATGAGAGCTACTCCAATGATTCCTTTTCCTTGCCCAGTAGTCTGCAAGTCTGTATGCAAACCTCTCAAGAGTTCATAATCTCTATCTTGCTCCTTCTTTACTTTAGCTTCAATTTCTTTGAGCCTTTCCTCTATTGCAATGATTATTTTAGAATTGAATTGCATGCTCTAAAGCAATTCAACTAAGGGCTCATCTCCTTTAGACAAGTTTTTTTCCTTGATAGCCTCCTTTCGTTCATGCAAATAATTATCTTTAGCAGAGAGACACAATCTTCACTCTTACTTTTTTTTGTAGCCAAGGTGGCTCTATTTGCCAAAATGTCATCCTTCTCTATCTCTAACCTCAGTATAACATTTCAAATTCACTCTTTAATGGAGAGTCCTTCTAACTTGATTTTCCAACTCCACCATCTACAAATTTTCCCAAAACATTTATCTTCTTGGAGCTAAGAGATGAGTGCTTGAAGATTTGTAGTAGTAGGATCACTAGTAATAGGCATTTTGGAGATGCTCCCCAATGGGGTGCCCAATTATCTAATGAAGCCATTTAGTTCTTGTCTTTTTTCCTTCATCCTAACCTTTGACAATTTAAGGTTTTCTAACTATCCTTCAATCACCTAGTTTGTTGACTTCCATAAGCCAACTTTGGTATTATTTTTGGATTCTTCCCTCTTTGGTAGGATTTTCTATCTCCATTGTTAGATGACCTATTTTAGGGTCTTAATGTCTTTTGTTTCTTAACCTTACTTAGTGTTGAACTAGAGTAGATAGTAAGAGACAAGGTGCCATTACTGGGGGCACCTTCATCTTTCCTCTTTTTCATCTTGTCTAGAGTGTCCTCCAACCATGAATCCATACTTATCACCTTAGAGGCAGTCCCAAGAGAGTCAATGCTAAACGTCTTTCTCTTGGCCATGGTGTTTGTTCTTGCAGTCAAAGAGAAAGGATTCTTCAGAATTTGTGAAATAAGTTTTGAAGAATCTTGGCCTTTCTCTATCTTTGAGGTCTTCTTTTTTGTCTCATTAGACTCAGTAGACTTGCTATCACTACTTTATCCATATCCTAAGTCCACTACCTATACTTGAGGGCTACTCAAAAAGAGGAGTTCAACACTTATGGATAGAACTAGATTTCTATGAGGTGAGAGGGCTTGGATGACCATACCATATGTTGGTTCTTTCACTTTCTTCTTCTTAGCTTTGGATGGAGTTCTAATCATTGGGAGGGAGCCATCTTGACAAGTCTTAGCTAGGGGGATACTTTTTTCAAGAGGTTGATCACCTCTATCTAATGGTTTAGCTAGTCCTTGAGTGATAGCTAGGGTTACACTTGATGTTCCACCTTAAGAGGAGGGAGCTACTACAACTTCTAGAGAACCTTGAGCTATGGTACCTTTTCTTTGACTCTTCTTGGCTATGGTCCATTTGACCCATTTTTAAGGCCTTTTGATAATCTAGGCCATCATAACATCTAAATCCTCTCCTGCATCTTTGTAAGGTTCAGAACTGATATGAGTACTTTTTAGCTTTTTTAGACAGGTGTTACTATATATATTTTTTCCATCATCCTCTACTCCCTCAACATCAATATTAACTTTATACATCTTCACTTGATCCACTATAATCCTTGTGAAAGCACAATCATGGCTCTTAAACTCATCTTTGCAATTGGCCTAGTAGTCTTTAATGGTGGTGATATGTTTGATTACACTTCTAATCTACAAAACATCCCTTGCATACCCATTTGGATCAAATGTAGACCTTAAGACTTCATACAGCTCCAACTTATATTTCATCTCAAACACCTTTAGCATGTTCTTTGCATTAGAATGGGACTCACAACTAAAAGCTCCCACCTTCATAGGAAACTTGTATGCTTTCTTCCTCAAACTCCCACTCAACATGTTCACTTGGATTGCTTGCCAAAAAATCTTGATCAACATGATCATATCACTAGGATTCCTCAGTAGCTTCAAGGGGAAACCATCAAAAGCTACAAGGTGAAAATATGAAAAGGATGAGAACTGGATGTAATAATTCCCAAATTGGCTAATGGCCACCATAGCTTTAAGACTAAATCTCCTCTATGGACATCCCTGGAGCTCCCTACAAGTTCTTATAGTGAATGCATCATTAACTTTCACATATTTTACATAGTTATTTTACAATTGTAAACATGGGTAGAACTTATAAGACTTCACATCATCAGGAAACTCTTCCACCCTTGGGAGGCATGGCCATAATTGTAGATAAGCTAACATGTAAATGAGGAAAGAGGACATAGAAAATGTGTTGTAGAATTTTGTGAGATGAAGAGCATTGGATAGATTCTTTCTTACCTCATGAGCTTAATCAATATATTGGGTGTTAGAGTAGATGACTTGCACCAAAAAGAAATATTTCTCAAAAAAGTTTAAAACTTCTACCTCACCTTTCAATCTGTGTAAGAGGACCATGATGTTGACAATTTCAAGTTTGAGATTAATCTGAAATAGAGTTTTAGGAACCTTACTCTTGATGCTCCATGGTTTTTGGAACCAGATTACATGATCTCTTTTCTCCAAATCATCTTGTTTACGAAGAATTTGGGAATGCCTCCTCCAAATGTCAAATCTAAAAATTCTTCCCATTTTGAAACTCAAGGGCAATTCACCATAGTTTTCCTATTAATGGAGATCAACACGATGTCATCTAGCAATACAATTTGTTTGGTTTCTTGGTTGTAATGATTTATGCATTCTTAGATTAGTCCCAAATAGAGTCTTAGGAACCTTACTCTTGGTGCTCTATTGTTTTTGGAACCATGATTGCATGATCTCTTTTCTCCAAATCATCTTGTTCATGGAGAATTTGGGAATGGCTCCTCCAAATGTCAAATCTAAAAGTTCTTCCCATTTTGAAACTCAAAGGCAATTCACCACAGTTTTCCTATAAATGGAGATCAACATGATGTCATCTAGCAATACAATTTTTCTAGTTTCTTGGTTGTAATGATTTATGCAATCCTAAATTAATTTTGAAGCTTGGATTCTAACCAATAAACTAGCTACTTTGACTAGCCCACATCCTCAGAGTTTCTCAATAATGGGATGGATCAGCTCTAAGTTCAATCTCATTTGGAAATCCTTGATATCATAAAAATAGAGAGAAGTGTCTTGAAATTCTGTAGTAAAGACTTAATTCCATTTGACCTGTCAAAACCTGCAAATCTAGTTGCCATTCTATTTGAAAATTAATTTCAAATCTAGAATAAGAAAAAGGATAGAAAATACATAGATACTATATTTTTGAAAATTTTATGCAAATTAATAGAATAATAGTTTAAGAAAGAGTGGTAGTTTGTGTAACTATTCATGTTTCCGTCTATATAGGAGGTTCAATTCATTGAAATAGTAAATGTATGGCTTTTGTAGATATCTTGATGTCTTTTTACTATTCTATTGCCCTAACGGTAACTTTCTATCTCCCCATACTTACTTCCTCAATCTCCTTTAAGTTTCAAGAAGCTATCAATAGAGTACTCTATGGGAAAACATCTGTTGAGTTGAATAATGCTCATTAACTCTTTCCCACAATGATTAGATTTTTCTATTATCATCTTTAGATGTCTTGTGCAAAAAATGAGAGTCCAATCAACTTACAAACTTGATTTTCTTTAAAATCCATGAAATTGTCTTCATGGGTTGAAAACTCATCAAGGAGAAGACAATTTCCATTTCTCCGCCCAGGCTTCCCTTTTAATTTACCTTTGGACTATTGTCTTCTTTGCATTTGAAAATATCTAAAAGAAGTGTGAAACTTCATTAGGGACCCAAATTTTGTTTCCTTTCCTTCAAAATTGCCTTTTACAAAAAACTAACTTCATGAGTTGAAAACTCGCTAAGGAGTACTTGGTTTTGAGTTTTCTGCCTAGAATGATTATGATTGTTTTAATGAATCCTAATCATTTCCTAAGATAGAAAATCAAAAAAGGAACATGAATTTTTCATAGGGCACTTTATTGTTTTCTTACTTTGACCTGTATGCATCAATTGAAGTTCTTTGTAGAAAATCATCTTCATGGGTTGAAAACCTGATGAGGAGAGGACAATGTCCAAATTTCTGCAAGCTTGTGTTTTTATTGAGAAAATGATATGCCACAAGAAAATATACTCTATAAATGATCCTTTTATGAGTAACATTAATCTCCATCAGATTAGGAGCTAACCTACCCATAAGATCATTTCAATCCAAAGGAAAACCACCCGACTATGAAATGCAGAGAAGAGGAAAATGAGAAATTTAATGAAGACTTGTTCCACATAAGAGGATTTAGACCTAGACTCAGACACAACTAGGAACTCCCTAAGACTCAAGTAATCACTTATACTACTCAGGTAGAGGGTGAAAAGTGGGGCAACATAATAATCATATATATGCTTATACCATTGGTCAATGTATACCATGTCACCTACCACCCAAGCACCATGTGGCACCCTCTGATTGGTCCAATGGTCACTTAACATGTTTCCATGTGTTTCCATTTTATTGACCCTTCCAACTACCCCATCATCACCACATCATCATCTATTTGGTGCTTGCCACCTCACTACCACATGGCACTTTGTCATTGGCTAGAAATTTGTCCCTACCATGTCACTACTAACCTAGGCCTACTACCATGTGGCAACTTCCCTCTTTCCTACATGTGCAATCAATATATGCCATGTCAAATTTAAGAATGCACCCTTGCACCACGTGTCCCACTATGCCACGTTGGTACCTCAATTTTAGTGCCACATCAAGAGACCTTTGTCACATGTCACTTCACAACTCATCCTTCTAGTTGCCAAATGTCAAATTCTAATTTTCATGGTGGATCCACATCATTAGCTAATGTCATCATCTTGAGCAATGTGTTTGGTCAATATTTCTTCATTCATCTTCTCTCTAGGACCATGCACATATTGTGTCTCATGTGTCATAAAGAAAACCACTTTAGACACTTGATAATAGAGTGCCTTCATATTTAAAACATAGAATACTTACCGCATAAGCGATGTGGGATAAAGTAACTAAGGAAGAATGAAAATAAAATGTAATGTTAGCTAAGACTAATATAAAATGCAATTTTGTCACCAATCTAGAGGTTCAGTCATTATCAGTTCTCCCTGCATTGGCTCCCTACATCTCTTCAACCAATGGTTATGCCAAGTTATGTGCAGAAGGGAGCTATAAATTGGTCATAATCAAAAATAAAAATGAAGATAACAACCTCTACCAAAGGTGCTTTCTCTATTCTTAGCTTGAAAATCTCTCCTCTTTAGCGAACATAAGCCTTCTTCCACTACTTTGTTACAGATGTTATTCCATTTCTCTTATTCCAACTCAAGACCTCTCTAGTGGTTTGTGCCTTCTTATTTTAATTGATATGGGGGCTAGATAAATCATTTAAAATGGGTGCCCCAAGCTAACATACTATGTAATGAGGATAGAGTATCCTTTATGTTTGTTTTCCAATGCCATGAAGACATTAGAGAAAGTTTGTGTATATGTCTCCTCTTCCATGCATGAGTGGTGAATAGAATCCTCTATAACAACATTTTCAAAGGGTAGCACCTCATAATGATTGGAATCTATTAATAAAAGGCACAAGAATGCAACCTATCACCAATTTCATTTGGCATCTCCCCTTTTAGTAGCTCTGGTTTGTAAAGACTACACCTTTTGGATGGTTCATAAAACCTTACTTTTACCCAAGAGAACTACTCCAAATGTGGGAGTCTTCATTTCCCCTCCTCACAATCTATAGCATTTGACATTCATCTCCTTCCTCTATTATTAAGTTTGGTCTATGCATAGACTTTGGTGAAAATCATGGAAAAATTGATAATGGTTCATATCTCATTAGACTGACAACTGATCAACCATCCATTATCTATTTTAAAAAATGTACCAATATTCTATAAACAATTTAATGTTATTGCTTCACTTATGTTTCTAATTGTCCCCATTAGGATGTCACTCATTCCTATTTATGATTTAGCCCTTCATACAACTTGATAGTATGATGAAGCTTGTACCATATTATCTTATGAGGAATAGATTTCAACCTTCAATGTCAAACAGGGATACTTGTGAATTGATCCTAAAAGATGATTTTAAAACACCAAATCTCATTAATAAGCTCAACTCCCATCTTTATTATCTATTTTGTACACATAACTCCACAAACCCTTTTAATATCAAATGAAAGTATGTGATTGCTAAATAAATTTGACCATCACAATTGTTATAGTCTTCTAAAAGCATCTTTTATTATCCATACATCTTCTCAAACTATTGACATTATTTGAGCCCCAAAAATAGGTTCAGCTATTTTTGTTTTTGTTTTGAGACATCTAAAGTATCAGATCAAGTTACTAATCTTGTTATATCGACTAGATCCCAAATTAACTATTGCTTTACCATTTAAAACTCACTTTAACCCATCATTCAAGACTGCCAATTTTGTGCCAAAAAGTCCTCTGAATAGCTAACTAAAAGCTAACATACTAGTTCTTTGTTCTACTTTCTCATACCCTATCAAATCTAATCTCATGAAAAATTATCGGTCAAAATATATTGACCATTAAAGTTGCCTCTTCAAAACTACCTACAAGAAAACAAGTTAGAAAACAATAAAATGCATTTGGATTTGCCTTTGGATGCAAGTCAAATTGACACTCCGGGGCACAAAAAATGTTGCATTAGTTTACTGTCATGAGGAGAATATAAAACTATGATTTAGGTTCTTGATGAATAACTAGGCACATATGGAAAATAGTCAAAGTGGGTTACTTATAATTGTAGAGATGGGAACAATGGCAGAAAAACATTTTTTGCAAATGGAATGTACCTGGGAAAGTGTGCAGATGGATTCATTAAGACTCAAAAATTGACACACTTAAAGTATTTTTAGAGTAGAAAACAATGATGCAATCCATCAAATCTCAACTATCATGGCACCAGTAAAAGTTTACAAATTGCATTTGGAATCGCATTCAAAAACTGATCAAATAAATTCATCATAAGCTCAAAATTGAAACATAAAAGTATCTAACCTCTAAATTTCAATGTAAAAGGAATTAAATTAGTTTGTTCAATTGTGTCAAACTTATAACTAGTCAAATAGGGCCTCCTAAAATTTTGAACAATTTACATCAGCATGACAACAATAAACAACTAACTTTGAGGGATTCAAAACCAAGTCAAAATATTTTAAAACAATTCAAAATTTGAAACATAGGTTCTCTAACATGCTTACTAAATACTCTCAAAGAATTGAGTCTTGAAACATAACCAGGTACAAGATATTCAATTGCAAACTAGTCCTCCTATCATTATTTGACACTTAAGCAAAAATGCAAATTTGGACATTGCTCAAAATAGAACTTCATAGAATGACTTGGAGTGGAAATTTATCTTCATGGGATGAGTGGATATGCTAAAATCAAGGTGTTAGAAACATTATACACCTCTTAGTTTTAAATGGACAATCAGGTACACATGCATTAAATGCACTTTAAGGGGCTCAAAAGCTTGGAATGACACTCAAATTGGGAAGGTGATTTTGAGTCCCAATATTGAATCTACTAGGGAATAATGACAAATAAGAGTTGTTAAAAGGACAAGAATCTCTAGTGTGAATTGAATATTTTAATCCTACTTTTAGAATTATTTTTCCCATCTAAGTCACCAACAAAATGGCAACTCTATCGGGGAACTATTGAATTTGAAAGAGAGATTCAATATGGTTGAAAGAAAGGCATGTGCAAAGTTTTCTATAATAGCAAGGTCATGAAGTGTTTTCCATCTAATTTTTAAATATTCATGTCTCCTAGTAATGTTTTATCCATTTACAGTAGTAGCTTTGAAGGTTGAGTCTAAATTGTATTGCTAAGAGAGTTCACCTTCAATTAATTCAGTCAAATTTTGCTTTCAAAGTGTTATTGTAAAATGAGAGTCAACAATGAAAAAAAATTTATGTACTCTCTTTAAAGTTTGTAAATCTACAAGAGTGGTTTGATGATTTGTATTTCTCCTACATTTGAAGGTCTAGTTTAGATTTTTCAAGTGAAAAATTATGTTTTATTTCTCACATGTGTGAGTGGAAACTCTAAATCTCTATACCAGTTTGTTCCTAGTTGATTTCATTGTAATATTTTAAAGAACTTTTAACTTGTATGGGAAGATCTATAGCTTTTGATAGTCTCTTGTAAAGGAATTTTATGTTCTTGATAAGTTTTAGAGTGTTGTTAACATCTGTTGTTATAAGAAAGGGAACTGTTAAAAAGTAAAACACAATAGTGATTTCTTTATCCTTTTGTAAGGAGGTGGTGGCCCTACAAAGTTTTATCAATGGTGTGAAGGATTTTTAGTATGCACCTATGTCAAATTAGTAGATCAAAGTCTTGCATTATCATCTATGGTATTTAGCTTTTCATGAGTTCCATTTTCATGGAATACCAAGTATTAGAAATGGTTGCCTCGTTTTAGTGATTTCTAGTACTAGAAGAAAGAGGTAGAAATTTTATTTTAAGATGGAGTTAGATCTTAGATGTAAGATTAGTTTGCCAAGTTTTGAAAGTTTGGAGACTATGGTTAACAACATTGCTATGTTGAATAAATAGATCTACAATAATATTTTCAACATCATAAGAATTAAAGTAGGAAGTACTCAAGGTATAAATGATGAACAATGTTATCTAGAGCTTAAATCAGTAATCAAAAAGATGCCTTTTCATTCTAGACTTGAGGAATCTTCTTGGCTTATTATTTTCCTGGATGTCTTTTTTCCTAATTTAGTTAACTAGTTGGCACATTTAAGATTACAAAAGCTTGTGCAAATTGAAGAATATGTTAAGAAGATGGAAATTGATTTGTATGACAATAGAATTCTTGTTGAGTCTTCTGATGATAATGATGAATATGCTGAAAATCAGAATGACTATAATGAATCTGTAAAGAAAGATAATTTGTCTTCCAAATGTGAAGAGATGGATTCAAATGCTAATGAATTAGATGATTGCAATCAGCATGAGGAAGATGGATATGAAAGTGAAAATAAACCTTGTTATAGTGAATATGAAATTGAGGGATTATATAATAGTAGTGGAGGTAGTTCTTGCCATGATGAGAATGAATTTTGTAAAAAATTTGATGTTCCAAATTGTTATACTAATAATTTTTCTATTGTGTTTCCGCACTTTTCATCCTGTACCCATTGAGAAAAGTAGAAAATGATCTTGTGTCTCAATTAGGTTTCGATATGTCTAAGTCTATTTCTTTTCCCTAAGTGCAAAGTCTCTCCATTAGGTTTTCATCTTCCTTCTTCTCCCACATTACATAACTAGGTGGGTTTCCCTTGTTGTCATGAGTTTTATGGGTAGTATAGGAACCTTTAGATGGAGATATTTGGGTCATATCATGATCTCCACAAAGTCATTTCCAAAAATAAACTTTCTTGCAACTTATTATATTTTGTACATAAAGAAAATGAAATCTACAGGATACCTAGCATTCGCTTCTCCTTGGCAAAATTTCAAATTGTGAGGGTGATTTTCTACAGAGGTCAACAAAAGAGGTATACAAGCTAAAAGGAGGAAATGAGTTGTTTAATGGATAAATTGTTACTAAATTATAGTATTCTACCTCAAGAATTACTCAGAAATCATCATAATGATCAGAATAGCATCTAGTGAAAAACTCTGAAGTAGCTTCTCCACAGCAAGTTTTCAACCCAACAAGTCAATTTTTTGACGAAGGCATTTGTAAGGGAGAAAAGAAAGTAAGTGGGTTCCTTTTTCATTTTCACAACCCTTTTAAGATTTTCCCAAGCTTAGAGATATATTGACTTAAAGTGCTAAGTGAAAATAAGAACAAAGGTGAAAAAAATAGAGGTTGCCTTCTCCTTGGTGGGTTTTCAACCCTTTGAAGCAATTTTTTGCATCCATTGAAAAATCAATTCTGCAAGCATGTTGGGCTCATGGATCAATTGTAGGATGCTTAAAAAGGATAATGGAATCTATTTGATCACATTTGGGAAGGTATATTGAGCAAAATCTAGCTGAGCAAATTTTTCCCCATAGAGAACTCCTTTCTTAATTCTTTGCAACTTGGTGAAAAATGGGAAAGTAAGTCTATAGTAAAGTAAAGTAACCATTGGGCGAATGGGAATAGTTAAATGACATGTAAAAATCTGTTAGAAATCCACACATTTACTAATCTAATGGATTTATCCTTTAATTCACTCATATGGCACGGATCTTGAAGACTAAAGGGTGGATTGAGATTTCTATATAGAGATGAACATAATGGATTTTCAAACTACTACTTTCTTATTTGAATTGTTATGCTATTGAATTCAATAGTGATTTTAGAATTATCATAGTTACAAAGCCCTACTCTCTGTACTATTTTCAATTTTAAGATTTCTAGTTCATCTCTATCTCAATTAAGATGGTAACAAGATTTGCTAGTTTTGATGGACTGAATGGGATTAAGTCAACATTGCAAAATGTTATAGATACTTGACTCCACTTCTTAGACATGCAAGATTTCCAAAGAAGGTTGAAGAAAAAGCTAATCCACCCAATAATAGAGAAACTTTGAGGAAGTGGGCTAATGGAAGCAGACAGGTTTCCAGTAGCAATTCAAACCCCTGAACTGATCATTGAATGCATTAACCATTACAATCTAGATACTAAAAAAAATCTATTGCCAAATCATACAATTTTGATCTCAATTGATTGGAAAACTATACTCAATTGCCTCTGGATTCCAAGTAGGAAGAATTTTTTTAATTGACTATGGGAGGAGCCATGTTTGAGTTCTCCTTGAAGAAGATTGTGTAGTGGAAGGAAATCATGAGGTCTTGGTTTCAAAAGCCACGAGGACCTAAGAGTAAGGTTCCTAAGACCCTTTGTCACATTGATCTCAAGCCTTACATCATGGATAACATAGTTCTTTTGCATTAGTTGAAAGGTGAGGTAGAAGCATTCAATTTTGTAGAACAATATTTCTTTTTAGTGCAAATCATATGTTCAGACACACATTGTGTTGATTGGGTGTATGAGATGAGTGAACATCTGTCTAGAGATCCTAGTGCTGCAAAATTATACAATACCTTCTACATGTCTTCTTTGCTGATTTATATGTTGGCTTCTTTACAATTGTGGCTAGGCCTTCTGAGAATAGAGGATATTCCTGATGATGTAAAAAGTTATGAATTTTATCCATGCGTGCAGTTACAAAATAGTTATGTAGAGTATGTTAGGGTTAATGACTCTTTTACAATGAGAATTTTTAGGGAGCTACAAGGATTTCTAGAGAGGAAGTTTAGCCTGGAAGCAATGCTAGGCATTAGTCATTTTGGTAGCTACTTCATTCAATTCTCATCCTTCTCATATTTGTGTCTTGTAGCTTTTGACGAATTTCCTCTGAAGCTACCCAGATACCCAAGTGACATTGTCGTGCTCATAGAGATCATAAGACAAGCTATCCAAGTGAATGTGCTAAGTGCCAGTCTAAGGAAGAAGGGATGTGAGTTCCCCATGAAGATTAGGGTTTATAGTTTTGATTCTTGGTCTAGTGCTAAAAACATGCTCAAGGCATTTGAGAATAAGTACAAATTAGAGGAATATCAAGTTATGAGGCCCATATTTGACCTAAATGGATATGCAAGGGAGGTTCTTTAAGTTGAGAGTGTGATCAAACCTGTCACCACCTTAGAGGTAAATTGGGAAGATTGCAGAGATGAGTTGGAGAGCCATGATCATGCATTTGCCAAACTCACAGTTGATCAAATAATGACATATGGCATTGATATTAGTGTAGAAAGATTAGAGGATGATGGTCAAAATATGTATAGCAATACATATTTGACTAAATTAAGGGGAATTCTAATTAGTTCTCAGCCATATGTGGATTTGGAGGAGAGTCTCAATATTATGATGGCAAGGATAATGAAGAGAACTGGGAAATGGGTCAAGTGGACAACTAGAAAGAGCTAGAGTAAGGGTACAACCACTCAAGCCTCTCTAGCAGCTATAATGCCCAGTTCATCTCAAAGTGCTATAGTGGGTGTGACCATAGCTTCCACCCAAGGACCATCTCAACCTATGGGAAAAGGTTATCAAACCCTAGATAAAAATGTTCCTATAGCTCCAACATGTCATGATGGTTCCTTGCTAGTTATAGGAACCTAGACTGACACTGAAGAGAAGAAAGTAGAAGAACCAAAGGATAGAGCTTCTACTCTTGTACTTTCCCCACATACTACTCCCATTCCATCTCCTCATACTAACCCTATTCCTTCTTTGCATACCACTCCAATCCCATCCCCTTTGTGCCATCAACAAGTACTTCACTTTTGAGACTAGGTGGTTCCCCCATATAGATAGTAGACTTAGGGGATGGAAAAAGTAGCACTAGTGAGTCAACTAAATTGGATGAAGAGATGAAGAAGACTTTAGAGATGGAGAAGGGCTTGGCTTCTTCTAGACTCATCTCAAAGGACTTAGAGAATCCTTTCTCTTCAACTGTTGTAGCCATGATTGTAGTGAAGAAGAAGATGTTCAACATTGAATCACTTGGAATAGCTTCCAAGGTGATAGGAACTGATTCTTGGATAGAAGATATTTTGGAAAGGAAAAGAAAAAGAAAGGATGAGAGTGTTTCTATAAAGGACATGATATCCCTCATGGTTCATTCTAAGACTACATTGGCAAAGGTTAAGAAGCAGAAGACTCTATCCATACTTGGGCAAGATCTAGAAACAAGGCACTTGACAATATAGATAGCAAAGCCAAACAAAGGAGGGAGAATTGAGGGTATGGCTCCTGATTATTTTACTTTGCATTCAATTGATCTTGGGGAAGCCATACATGATACAAAGGTTGTCTTATGGAGATTGAGTAATGAAGTGATAAAAGGATAATTAGACAATCTCAAATTGTCAAAGATCAAGATGAAGGTAGTAATAGAAGAATTGAATAAGTTTATTAGGCAACTAGTCACTCCACTAGCAACTATTTTTGGTATGTCTATGACTTAGACTCCTAGTGTAGCTAAAGTACAAGCTCCCATTTCCTAGCTCTAGGAAGATAGGCACTATGGCTAGATCAGTAGAGAGTGGATTGAGAGACTCAAATTAGAAGGAATTTCTCTTATAGATCAAATTGGAAATGTTATCCTTAGAAAATAAATAGAAAAGGACAACATATTATCTAATAGTAATACTCTGGCTGGAGAAAGAGTCAGGTGTGATGAGTGCATCTCCCTTTTAAAGATGATCATCCAGATGAAGCAAAAGAAGCAGTCAAAGCCAAGATTCTAAATAAAGGGCATGAACCTTTGTTTGAATGGTTTCAAAGTATGGAGTTCAAGTTAGAAATGGTCTAAGAAGCTGAGAAGGGGCTAAAGGAGATGGAGGGTAAAATAAAGAAGACTCAAGATAGAGGATTTGAGTTAATGAGAGGGATACACACTAACTCTCAAACTAGTGGTCAAGGAAAATAACTCATTAGAGTGGAAGTGATGAAAAGTGACTTCTCTACTTTTTTGGATAATTTTTCTGTAGTGGCTTCCAGTAGCCAGAATAGAACTACACAACTCTAGGCACTCAGTGGATGGATACATGTGGCTGCAAAAGAATTACTAAATCAGTTCAATATCATAAAAGAGTTGGCAAGGGGACATACAAAATGGCTTTTGAGATTCACCAATACACACATGCCTAATCATGAGGAACTGATCCCAATAATGGTTGTTGCCAAGTCACATAGAGTGAAAATAGAAAAGGGGAAGAAGTCTAAATGATTCTTATTATTCCTTCTTTTTGTTTTCTTTTGTAATTTTGTAATATGAAAAAATAGCACCTTGCCATTTGTCACCCTTAGAAAATGAACTAATTAAACTTCCATTGTAATGGTCATCTCAAAAACTCTATATCTATGAATTGAAAAGATTAATGAAAGCTCAAAAAAAATTTTGTGTGAAGTACTTTTTGTATAGAGATAATTGAATGCTATTTAATGTTAATCATTTTCTATTCTAGTGAGTATTGTATTTAGTTCATGTCTTCTCTTTTGTTTGAATTGGAACAAGGGAAGAATAGGTTTTTACCTCCCTTGTTTTGAGGCAATAGATGAATGTGATGAGTATTGTTATAGTTCATTCGATGAAGAGATTTTGCTAGTATTTCCAATTTATTAGTCATAGTTTAGATTTGAATTAGCTTAGTTCAACATTAGTGAATTATGTGGATGGAATTTATGGATTCATAAGATTTGTGGATGCATGAATCTATTTCAGTGTTGAGAAGTTTTTATCTACTTGAGTTGGATTTTATTTAGGTCTAGCTCAGTTATCCCTCTACTATTCTCTAGTTAAGAACATACCCCAAAGTAGTTTAGGAAGAAAACAAAATTCATTGTAAATCTATTTCAAGGAGTTGTACCTACCAATTTAGAGGAAAACTAAAATATCCATAAAGAGCTTTCTGACTATTTATGATCAGATATTGTTCTGAATTGGGCATTAAAGAGTAATAATATGAAAGAACAAATCTTTTTACCAATAGATTTTTTGGTGACTCTGCTAAGGAGACAAACAGTCACTTGATCAAAAGACTATGTCATGAGGGAAAATGGTACTACCTCATGAAAACATAATTCTAGTGGTTCAACCTAACCTTGATTTTCAAGATGACCAAGAGGACATAATTTCATCCCTTAACACATTCATTTGGAGACATAGAAGGAACATTGAACATTACAGGAATGCTAGCGATGTATTAGAAGAAGAAGAAAGAAGAGCTAAAGCCTTGGAGAAAATTGTTCAAAGGAGAGATATCTGGAGAGTACAAAGAAAATTGAGGCAAGAAGCTCAGAGATAAACTAGACCCAACATCCTAGAACAATTTAGGTTCTTTAGAAGTACCAAGGAACAGGGTGGGAAAAACCCTATCTTTGATAAACTTGTAGAGCTTAGCTTTCCTATTTTAGACATCCCAAAGTGGAAAAGTGAAGGTAAAAGCTAGAGCAAACCCCCTTCCCCTATTAAAAATCAAGATGCCAGTACTTCACATTCCACTTGTCAGGTGTTAGCACTTTACAGAGTTACTACTCCTCCAGTTGTTAATTTCTTGCCATATACTACTAGGACAATCATGGCTACTCCATGGGCTATGTCAAATGGACCCTTAGCATTAAATTCTTATCATCTAGTTTTGGCTGGTTTGAGGAAGAATTTTCCTAAATTCTTAGGTGATGGGAAAGTCTCTACAGATGAAAACATTAAAGCTTTCTTTGTAGCCATTCATATCTTAGGGGTGGGACATGAAGATGTTGTAAGGTTGTTTGTAGAGACCCTCACAGATAATGTAGTGGACTAATTTTACCATCTAGCTAATGGCTCAATAACTGATTGGGATACGTTGAGGATAGCCTTTGAGACAAGATTTAAGACTGTGGAAGATGAACATACCCTACTAACATAGTTGACTTCAATTAAGAAGCAACCAACTATGAGCATGAGAGATTTCATTGCCAAATTCAATAAGATTATCAATAGAATTCCAGTTGCTAATAGACCCACACCTATTAATTTGAAAACCTTCTTTATTAGTGTAATGCCTCTAGATGTCGATTACAATTAAAGGAGAGCACATCCCATGGATCTAGTTGACACACAAAAGAAGGTGATTGACTATGAGTACAATTTGATTTCTATGGGAAAGTAGAAATGAGAACTACAGACTAAGGGAAGTTTTAGTAATGCCGTGTCATCAGAGGAGATGATTCAAAAAATTTCAAATGAGCTAGTAGCAATGAAGAATTAGTTACATAGATTCAATAGTAGGTTTTCGTAGCTTACAAGTTCACAATCCAGGATGCAAATTGAGGTGGCACTGAAAAAAGGAAATGTGTGTGTCTTTCATTTGACTATAGATCATGACAACGAGAGTTTTCCGGAGACCACCTACATGATGTAGTTGTTATCTACTAAAGAATTAAACACTATGACTTCTTGTTTAGAGCCCAATTCCTATAGAAAAGGCAACACTAGAAACTTATTTTTGGAATACAAATTGAATTTTGAATCAAAAGTTGAGTGTTACACAACCATTGATGGAACTTTATACATAGTGCTTACCCATGGGCAAAGGTTGAAGAATCAATCCTCTAGTCACACTCATAAAAATGACTCCAGTCCTTCAACAAGTAATACACATGCTGATCAAGGAACAACTAGTTCACAAATGGGTAAGGACAAGACATCCTTTGATTTCATTCAATTTTGTGAAGAGTCAAAAATTCAAATTTCCACTATTGATTATTTAAAGTCACATCCTTCTAAGTTAAAAAGACTGGTAGATCAATGTAAAGAAAGTACATTAGATGCAAATTGCAATGTAATGGTTGAGAAAGAAGATGAAACCTTGATATTTGGTTTGTTTAACCAAGAAGACTCTATAGTCTTAGCAACATCCCCAGGGCAAAAACTTGAGCCTTTTAAATATTTCATTGTATATTAATGGATGTAAACTCAACAATTGTATAATAGATTTAGGTGCATCAGATAATTGTTATGCCTTATTCCATAGCCAAAGCCTTGGGTCTCAATCTCACTAAAGTACATGGAAGGTCCTACTTGATGAATGATAAACAAGTGCCCTTACTTGGATAGATTAAAGATGCTCAGGTAGCCTTAGATTCTCACCTAGAAAAGAAGCTCCTATTGACTATTTTGGTAGTTGATATTCCAGCCAGTTATGGATTCCTTTTAAGTAGAAGTTTTTCTTGAGACTTAGGAGGAGAAATAATGCAAGATTGGTCTCAAGTAGTGATACCTATTGGTAACAAGAAATTAAAATTAGAACCTAAGGAGAAGTAAAAGTTCATAGTCTTGAAATCAGATGATCCTAAACCTCAAATTCTCTACCAAGAGATGGAATTAAAAAACTATATGTTGTTTAATAAAGAAGGCTCAGATGAACAAATACATGAGATTCAAAGCAAGTAATTTTTTAAAGGAAATACAGATGCATCAGGTATATGGACACTTGAATTTGATGGAAGTTGTACCACCTCAGGCTCTAGAGTAGGTGTAGTATTGATATCCCCAGAAGGAGAACCTGAACCTATGGCTTTCAAATTAGAATTTGGGAATACAAATAACACCATGGAATATGAGGCCTTATTACTGGGGATAATAATAGCAAAAGAAAGAGGGATAAAGATTTTAAAAGCTTAAGGTGATGTAGAGCTTATTGTAAGGCATGTAAAAGGATAGTATTTTGCTAAAAATCACAAGCTAAAGAATTACAAAAATAGAGTCTAGGATGAGATCGAAGGTCTGGATGCCTTCTCTATTGAAGTAGTTCCAAAAGAGATGAATACGAAAGCTGATTCCGTAGTAGTCTCTACCTCCCTATTACTTCCTCACCTAGATTTCAAAGACAAAAAGCATTAGATTAAAATTTTGTATCGATCTTCCATTATAGATAACATAGAATCATGGCAAGTTTTTAATGATGATAAGAGTTTGCAAATGTTCCTTGAAAATGAGAAGTCTAGTCTTGAGCATGAATCTAGTGGAAGTCATCATGAAAGCTATGGTGCAAGTGGGGAATGGAATCAAATTAGAGAAGTTCAGCTGAAAGGTAACATTATTCCCCCATATTTTGTGGCTTTAGAAAAACTATTTAATAGACATGATGCTTACTTAAAGTAGAAGAGATCAAAAAAGGGACCAACAATGGCTGAATATGAAGGAGTTAATATCAAAGATACTCATAATCAAAGAATGATTAACATCAGGAAGTTTTGTTTTCCTAAAGAGAAAGAATTTGTGATAAATCAACTCATGGAATACAAAGATGTTTTTGCATGGACCTATGAAGATTTAAAAAATTATAGAGATGGGAAGGTAAAAAACCAAATTCCACTAAAGCCTAATGTAGTCCCTTTCTGACAGAAACAAAGGAACTACAATTCTAAAGTCACTGATGCCATCTTCTAGGAAGTAGATAAGATGTTACAAGCAAGAATCCTTTATCCCATTCATCATTCCACCTGGATAGCCAATATAGTACCTGTCAGAAAGAAGAATAGAGAAATAAGAATTTGTGTCAATTTTTGCAATCTAAACCAAGCATCCCTAAAAGATAACTTATCTCTTCCTAATATGGATTATTTACTACAAATAGTGGTAGGATCTAAAATGATTTCTATGCTTGATGACTTCTTAGGTTATAATTAGGTCAAAGTAGAGGAGAAAGACTAGCATAAGATGAAATTCACTACTCTTTGGGGTACATTTGCATATTGCAAAATGCCTTTTGGACTTATCAAAAGTGGTTCTACATTCCAAAGATACATGAGTAAGACATTCACCAATTTGAAAGACCAAATCATAGTCATATACCTGGATGACCTCACCATTTTCTCAAGAAAAAGGAAAGATCATATGGAAGATTTTTTGCAAAGATGTAGAGAGCATGGGATTTATCTCAATCCCAAGAAGTTATTTTTCTCTGTAATAGAGGGGAAACTCTGAGGTCATATAGTGTCCCAGGAAGGCATTAGGATTGACCCTAATTAGGTTGAGGCCCTTCAAAGATTGAGCTTGCCTTTGAATAAAATAGGAGTTAAATCTTTCCTTGGGTAAGTGAATTTCCTCAAAAGGTTTGTGTCTGATTTCACAAAAATAACTAAACATATAGTGGATATGATGAAAGGAAATTCAAGTTTCAAACAAAATGAGGTAGGAAAGTGAGCCTTTCATGATATAAATATTTCTATTACTAATGCTCTGGTGTTATGTCATCCAAATTATAAATGAGATTTCATCATTTATTGTAATGCTTCCAAACACACCTTATCAGTCATACTTATGAAAGAAAATGATGAGGGGGTACAAGCCCCAATAGCTTTCATGAGCATACCTTTGAAGAATCATGAATTGAAATATTCACAGATTGAAAAGCATGCCTTTGTAGTGGTTAATGCCTTTAATTTTTTTTGATTTTATATCTTGCATTCACATTTTGTGGTCTTTGTCCTGGATGTAGCAGTGAAGAGTGTATTGACATAATAGGATGTGGGCTGTAATGTCATAGGAGCATGGGTGGCAAAGATACAGGAGTATGATATAGAAATAAAACCTACCAAGCTAATAAGGGGAAATTCTTTGTGCAAGGCGATTGTAGAAAACAGATAACTGAAGAATCAAAAGAATTAGGAGAGAAGTAGTTGGTGTTAGTTGTAGGCCTCTATGATTCATGGTTTGAAAATATCTCTTATTTGTTGACATATGGTGAATGTCCAGAGGGTCTAACTACAAAAAAAAAGGAGGGATCTCAAATTAAATGAAGCTAAGTATGTGATTTGGGATGGTAAATTATTCAAAAAATCCATTGATGGCACTTTCCTTAGGTGCATAGACAAACAATAGCAAGAAAAGTTGTTGAAAATATTTCATGATGAAGCTTGTAGAGGACATTTCTCATCTTTAGTCACAACTTTTAAGATACTAAGGTAGTGTTATTACTAGCCTGGGATGTTTAAAGATGCATATGCCTTGGTAGCTAAATGCAAGAAGTGCAAGATGTTCTTTGGATGTCCTTAATTAGCCACTCTACCATTGAGACCTATTATCATCGAAGGACCTTTTCAACAATGGGGTCTTGACTTCATTGGTCCAATTAGTCCTACATCCAATGCCGGTCACCAATATGTGATAACTGCAACTAACTACTTCACAAGGTGGGTAGAAGCTAAAGCTACTAATAAAACTACTTCCAAAGTGGTGTGTGAATTCATAAAGGAGAACATATTAGTCAATTTCGGTGTTCCTATTAAATTGGTGATGGATAATGCATCTTATTTTTCTTCAATTGAAATTACCAATTTCTACTTTCAATATGGGATCAACATGGGACATTCATCTGATTACTTCCCTCAAGGAAATGGTCAAGCTGAGTCCAGTAATAAGAATTTGATGAATATTGTTAAGAAATTTGTCTCAGATAACCAGAAAAGTTGGCATAAAAAGATTTATGAAGCACTTTGGGTAGATAGAGTGACACCTAAAAGGGAAATTGGCATATCTCCTTTTGAATTAGTTTAAAAAACTAAAGCTAACCTCCCCTTACCTCTAGAATTAGCCACCAATAAACTAAGAATAGTAATTGAAAATGATGTTTTTAAAGATGGTTTAGAAAAGAGGATCCTGTACGTCAAAAAACTTGAGGAAGAAAGGGAGGAAATCATAGATCACATCACATAGCACCAGATGCAAGTGAAAGATCTATTTGATAAGAAAACATGACCCCAAAAATTCATGGTAGGAGACAGTGTGCTACTCTAGGATAAGTGAAGTGCTACAAAAGGAATGCATAAGAAGTTTGATACTTTATGGAAAGGCACATTCAAACTTCATTAGGAATTTAAAAATAATTCTTTCAAATTAGCATATGAAGATGGTGAAGTACTACCCCTAACCTATAATGGTTAAGATCTGAAGCTTTATCAAATTGCTAATTAAAAATAGGTAACCCCTATATTTGTATTATAGTTAGGCTTGGTATCTTTTCATGTTTCCATAGTTAGTCTTTTCCCTTTCCTTTTGTTTCCTTTTTTTTTTTCTTGTTGTGTTTTGTTGTATTGTCACCTTTTTACCTTCTTTTGCAAAATCAGAGATTCTAGGTTCCTTGCTTGGGTTTACTCAACCCAAGTCCCCAGTCAGAGCTAGTTGTTGCCCCACTTTTAATCCTATACACATTATGCAAAGTGGAACATGGTCTTGTGTCTCAATTAGGTTTAGCTATCTCTAAGTCTATTTCTTTTCAACTAGCGCAAAGTCTCTCCATCGAGTTTTCATCTTCCTTCCTCTCCTGCATTACATAACTAGGTGGGTTTCCCTAATTGTTGTGAGTTGTATGGGTAGTATAGGAACCTTCTGATTGAGATTCTTGGGTCATATCATGATCTTCACAAAGTCATTTCCAAGAATGAACCTTCTTGTGACCTATTATAGTTTTCACATTAAGAAAATGAAGTCTATAGAAAACCTAGCATTGGCTTCTCCTTGGTGGAATTTCAAACTGTGAGGGTGATTTTCCATAGAGGTCAACAAAAGAGGTACACAAGCTAAAACAAGGAGCAAATGAGTTTTTTTGTGGATAAATTGTTCCTGCATTGTAGTATTCTACCTTGGGAATTACTCAAAAATCATCATAATGATCAGAATAGCATCTAGCAGAAAACTCTAAAGTAGCTTCTCCATGGTGGATTTTTGACCCAAGAAGTCAAATTATTGACAAAGGCATTTGTAAGGAAGAAAAGAAAGTAAGTTGGTTCCTTTTTCATTTTTGTAGCCCTTTTAAGATTTTTTAAAGCTCAGAGATAGATTGACTTAAAGGGCTAAGTGAAAATAAGAACAAAGGTGAAAAAATAGAGGTTTCCTTCTCCTTGGCAGGTTTTCAACCCTTTGAAGCAATTTTTTGCATCCATTGAAAAATCACTTTTGCAAGCAAGTTGGGCTCATAGATCAATCACAGGATGCTTAAAAAGATAACGAAAGCCAATTGATCAAATTTGGGAAGGTATCTTGAGCAAAATCTAGCTGAGAAGATTTTTCCCCATGGAGTACTCTGTTCTCAATTCTATACAACTTGGTGAAAAATGGGAAAGTAAATCTATAATAGAGTAAAGTAACCATTGGGCCAATGAGAATAGTGAAATGACATTTAAAAATCCTTTACAAATCCCCACATTTACTAATCTAACAGATTTATCCTTTAATTCACTTGTGTGGCACAGATCTTGAAGATTAATAGGTGGATTGAGATTTCTATATAGAGATGAATATAATAGATTTTCAAACTACTGCTTTCTTATTTGAATTTTTATGCTATTGAAGTGAATAGTGATTTCAAAATTCTCATAGCTACAAAGCCCTACTGTCTATACTATTTTCAATTTTAAGATTTCCAGTTCATCTTTATCTCAATTAAGATGATAATAAGATTCACTGGTTTCAATGGACTAAATGGGATTAAGTCAACATTCCAAAATGTTACTGATACTTCACTCTACTTATTCAACATGCAAGATTTCCAAAGAAGGTTGAAGATGGAGCCAATCCACCCAATAATAGAGAAACTCCAAGGAAGCGGGCTAGTGGAAGTAGTTAGGTGTCCAGTAGCAATTCAAGTACCTGAGATGATCATTGAATGCATTAACCATTACAATCTAGATACTAAACAAATTTTTTTGCCAGATCATATAGTTTTGATCTCAATTGATCAGCAAACTATAGTCAATTGCCTCTGAATTCTAGGTGGGAAGAATTTTCCAAATTGACCATCGGAGGAGCCATGTCTGAGTTCTCCTTGGAGAAGATGGTGTAGCAGAAGGAAATCATGAGGTCTTGGTTCCAAAAGCCATTAGGACCTAAGAGTAAGGTTCCTAAGACCTTTTTTGGCATTGATCTCAAGCCCAAAGTCATGGACAATCCTAGTTCTTTTGCATCGGTTGAAAGGTGAGGTAGAAGCACTCAATTTCATAGAACGATATTTATTTTTAGTGTCAATCATCTGTTTAGACACACATTATGTCGATTGGTGTATGAGGTGAGTGAACATCTATCCAAAGCTCTTAGTGCTTCAAAATTCTACAATACCTTCTACATGTCTTCTTTTCTAATTTATATGTTGGTTTTTTTACAATTGTGGCTGGGCCTTCCCAAAATAGAGGATTTTCTTGATGATGTAAAAAGTTATGAATTTTATCCATGGTTGTAGCTATAGAATAGTTATGCAGAGTATGTTAGGGTTAATGATTCTTTTACAATAAGGATTTTTAGGGAGCTACAAGGATGTCTGGAGAGAAGGTTTATCCCAAAAGTGATGGTAGTCATCAATTAGTTTAGTAGCTACTTTATTCAATTCTCATCCTTCTCATATTTGCACCTTGCAACTTTCGACAGATTTCTTTTGAAGCTATCCAAATACCCAAGTGACATGATCATGCTCATAGAGATTGTAAGAGAAGCTATCCAGGTGAATTTTTTGAGTGCTAATCTAAAGAAGAAGGGATATGAGTTCACCAGGAAGGTCGAGGCTTATAGTTGTGATTCTCGGTCTGATTCTAAAAACATGCTCAAGGCATTTGAGAATAAGTAAAAATTAGAGGAATATGAAGTTGTGAGGCTCATGTTTGACCCAAATGGATATGTGAGGGAGGTTCTTTAAATTAGGAGTGTGATCAAACATGTCACCACCCTGGAAGATTATTGGGCAAATTATAGAGATGAATTGGAGAGCCATGATTGTGCATTTACCAGACTCACAGTGGAACAAATAAAGACATATGACATTGATCTTAATATAGATGGATTAGAGGATGATGGTCAAAATATGTATAGCAATACATATCTAACTAAATTAAGGGGAATTCCTATCAGTTCTAAGCCATATGTGGATGTGGAGGAGAGCCTCAATATTATGATGCCAAGGATAATCAAGAGAACTGGGAAATGGGTTGAGAGGACAACTAGAAAGAGTTGGAGTAAGGGTGCATCCACTCAAGCCTCTCCAATAGCTACAACACCCACTTGATCTCAAAAATGCTACAGTGGGTGTGAACATAGCTTCCACCCATGAACTAGCTCAACCTATAGGTGAAGGTGATTGACCCCCAAATAAGAATTTTCCTATAGCCCCAACATGTCATGATGGTTCCTTGCCAATTATAGGAACCCAAACTTGCACTAAAGAGAAGAAAGTAGAAGAACCAAAGGATAGTGCTCCTACTCTGATACCTTCCCCACATATTGCTCCTTTTCCATCTCCTTAGACTACCCCTATTCCTTCTCTACATACCACTCCAATCCCATCCCCTCATCATAGCCCTATGCCATTAGCAAGTGCTTCACTTTTGAGACCAGGTGGTTACCCGATATAGATAGTAGACCTAGGGGATGAAAAAAGTAGCACTAGTGAGTTAATTAAATTAGATGAAGAGATGAAGAAGACTTTAGAGATGGATAAGGGCTAGGCTTCTTCTAGACTCATCTCAAAGGACTCAAAGAATCCTTTCTCTTTGATTTCTATAGCCATGACTCCAGTGAAGAAGAATATGTTTAGCATTGAATCACTTGGAATAGCTTCCAAGGTGATAGGAACTGATTCTTGGTTAGAAGATACTTTGGAAAGGAAAAGAAAGAGTAAGTATGAGAGTGTTTCTGTAAAAGACATTATATCCCTCATGGTTCATTCTAGGACTTCATTGGCAAAAGTTAAGAAGCAGAAGACTCTGTCCATACCTGGGCAAGATCCAAATATAGGGCACTTGAAAATGGAGATAGCAAAGCCAAAAAAAGGAGGGAGAATTAAGGATATGACTCCTGATGATTTTTCTTTGCATTCAATCAGTCTTGGGCAAGCTAGACATGATACAAAGGTTGGCTTGTGTAGATCAAGTAATGAAGTGATAGAAGGACAATTAGAGAGTCTCAAACTGTCAAAGATCAAGATGAAGGTAGAAATAGAGGAATTGAATAAGTTTATTAGGTAGCGAGTCACTCCACTAGAAACTATCTCTATTATGTTTGTGACTCAAAGTCCTAGTGTAGCTAAAGTGCAAGCTCTCATTTCCTAGCTCCAAGAAAATAGGCACTATGGCTAGATTGGTAGAGAGTGGATTGAGAGACTCAAATCAGAGGGTGTTTCTCTCATAGATCAAATTGGAAATGTTATCCTTAGATTGGAAATAGAAAAGGATAACATATTATCTTATAGTAATACTCTAGCCAGAGAAAGATTTAGGTGTGATGAACGCATATCCCTTTTAAAGATGATCAAACAGATGAAGCAAAAGAAGCAGTCAAAGCCAAGATTCTAATGAAAGGGAATGAACCTTTGTTTGAATGGTTTCAAAGTATGCAATTCAAGTTAGAAATAATCCAAGAAGCTGAGAAGGGGATCAAGGAGATAGAGGGTAATATAAGGAAGACTCAAGATAGAGGATTTGAGCTGATGAGAGGGCTGTGCACTAACTCTCAAAATAGTGGTCAAGGAAAAGAACTCATTAGAGTGGAAGTGATGAAAAGTAAATTCTCCATTTTTTTGGATAATTTGTCTACAGTGGCTTCTAGTAGCTATAATAGAACTGCAAAACTCCAAGTGCTCAATGGATGGATACATGTCGCCATGAAAGAATTGCTAGATCAGTTGAATGCCATAAAAGAGTTGGCAAGGGAACATGCAAAATAGCTTTTGAGATTCATAAATATACATGTTCCCAATCACGAGGAACTATTCCCAATAGTGGTTGCTACCAAGTCACATAGAGAAAAAATAGAAAAGGGGAAGAAGTCTAAATGATTCATATTATGCCTTCTTTTTGTTTTCTTTTGTAATTTTGTAATATGAAAAAACTGGCACCTTGCCATTTGTCACCCTCAAAAGATGTACCGATTAAACTTCCATTGTAATGGTTATCTCAAAACTCTATATGTATGAATTGAAAGGATTAATGAAAGGTCAAAAAAGTTTTGGTGTGAAGTTATTTTTGTTGTAGAGACAATTGAATGGTATTTTATGTCAATCATTTTCTGTTCCAGTGAGTACTGTATTTAGTTCATAGTTTCTCTTTTGTTTGAATTGGAACAAGGGAAGAATAGAGTTTTACCTCCCTTTTTTTGAGGCAATAGATGAATGTGATAAGTATTGTTATAGTTCATTCAACAAAGAGATTCTACTAGTATTTCCAATTTATTAGTCATAGTTTACATTTGAATTAGCTATGTTCAACATCAGTTAATTATGTGGATGGAATTTATGGATTCATAAGATGTGTGGATGCATGAATCTGTTTCAGTGTTGAGAATTTTTTATCTTCTTGAGTTGGATTTTATTTAGGTCTAGCTCGATTATCCCTTTATTGTTCTCAAGTTAAGAACGTACCCCAAAGTAGTTTAGGAAGAAAACAAAATTCATTGCAAATCTATTGCAGGGAGCTGTCGCTACCAATTTAGAGGAAAGCTAAAATATCCATAAAGAGATTTACAACTATTTGTGATCAGATATTGTTTCAAATTGGGCATTAAAGAGTAATAATCTAAAAGAAAAAATCTGTTTACCAACATGTTTTAAGTTCTTCATGTCATTTGGATGATACTTATAGCTAGGAGAATATTTTTGAGGCAGTCTTCTTGAGCCCTAATGAAATTTAAGCTTTGTTGGCTCATGATTTCTAAAACATGTAAGTGTTTCTAAGGATGGTTATATTTTCCCTCATAAATTTTTTTTCATTTAGTCAAGTTACTTCCCCAACGTTTGATGTGGAAAGAGATATAGAATCCAAACAATTTTTTTCAACCTTTGGAGGTGTATATGATAGTACCTCAAATATCATTGCACATGATGACTTGTCAAATGCAGGGGATGCTAGTGAAGGGAAATTTCACATTGTTTCAGATTTTTCTCATGTTGATGATGGTCCTGGAATCCATTCTGATGATTCATGTGATGAAGAGGAAAATAGTAAAAGTTGTCAATTTGATCATGGATTTTTTTTATGTGTTGATAAGTCTTGTAGTGATAAGTTCAAGGTTCATTCTGATAGTTTTTTGAATGCAGAAAATAATTGTGATCAGCATAATTTAGATCAACACTTTTAGGATAAGTTTTCATGCTTAGTGATTAATTAGTTGTTCAATTGTGAAGGAGTTTTAGTGAATGATGAATCTGATTTGATGAGTATCACAACTATAAATAATTTAGAGAAATTAGATTTCATGTACTCCTCATATCTGATTACACAAGGTCAGTTGGAAAATTTTGACATGTACAATTTTTTGAACAAAGTAGAATATGAATCATTTGTGTTTTTGGTTGATAGCATGGAACAGTCATATGTAGATGATAGTTTTTAGATTGATCCTAGTTTACATGAGCATGCTGATTTTTCTCCTCATAGTGAGCATGATGTAGAAGTCAATGTTAATTTTTATATGCACTATGAGAATGAAGATGTAAATCTAGTATGGTCAAGTGTGTTAATTTAGTTTTCTAATTTGATTGGTGAAATTGATAGAAGAAATATTTCCATCTTGCCTCATGTAAATTCAGATGAAAATCAGATATTTGATAGAGTTAAAAGTCTTTGTTGAAGTTTGGTGGTCAGGGGCCATCATTTGTAGAGTTTAGGAGTAGTTGTTTTTTCTTTCAATAAAGCTATTCGAGAGAAGTTTTTTCTATCAAGTGTGTGGTCTAATTCTTCCAAAGATTAAAATTCTTTCCATGTCCACAAGGGACATGCATCCTTAGATAGAGCCACTATTGGGACTCAAAATTGCCTTCCCGATTTGAGTACCATTCCAAGCTTTTGAGCCCCTTAAAGTGCATTTAATGTATGTGTACCTTGCTATTTGTTTGAGACCTAAGAGGTTTCTAGTGTTTATGACATCTTGCATTTAGCATATCCACTCATCTCATGAAGATAAATTTCCATTCTGAGTCATTCTACAAAGTTCCATTTTGAGCAATGTCCAAATCTGCTTTTTTGCCTAAGTGTCAAATAGCAACAAGAGGCCTAGTTTACAATTGAAATCTTGCACCCGGTTATGTTTAATTTATCACCAATTTGGGAATTTTTAGTATGTATATTAGAGAACCTATGTTTCATATTTTGGCTCATTTCAATGTGTTTTTTCTAGGTTTTGAATCCCTCAAATTCGGTTGTTTATTGTTGTCATGCTGATATAAATTGTTCAAAATTTTGGGAGGCCTAGTTTGACTAGTTTTAACTTTGACCCAGCTACCCAAAATGAAATAATTCCTTTTGCATTACATTTTAGAGGTCAAATACTTGTTATCTTTCAATTTTTAGCTTATGATGAATCTATTTGATTAGTTTTCAAATGTGATTCCAAATGCAATTTGTAAACTTTTACTGATGTCATAAAGTTCAAATTGATTAGTACCCCTATTTGTGATGTCATATCTTTGAATCCATGATAGGTGAGATCAAATAGATTATACTATTGTGTTCTACTCTAAAAATACTTTAAGTATGCCAATTTTTAAGTCTTGAAAAATCTATCTGAAAAATCTATCTGTCCACTTTGACTATTTTCCAAATGTGCCCAGTTGTTCTTCATGAGTCCAAATCATAGATTTATACTCTTGTCATGATAATGAATCAACACCCCAATTTCTATGCCCCCAAGTGTTAGTTTGACTTGTTTCCAAAGCCAAATCCGAACACATTTTATGGTTTTCTAACTTATTTTCTTGTAGGGAGTTCTGAAGAGGCAACTTTATTGCTAATATCTTTTGACTAAGAATCATCATGAGATGATATTTGAGAGGGTAGGAGAAAGTAGAACAAAGAACTAGTACATCAACCTTTAGAGCTCAGTCAGGTGTTTTGGTCAAATTTTTAGGCCAGTTAAAGGACTTGTTGGCACAAAATTGGCAATCTTGAATGAAGTGTTAAAGTGAGTTTTAAATGGTAAATAAGTGAATGATTTGGGATCCAGTCAGTATGAAAAGTTTAGTAACTTGATCTAACAAGTCAGATGTTTCAAAACCATTTTTTTTTAGCCAGACCCATTTTTGGGGCCTAACTAATCTCAATAGATCGAGAAGATGTCTAGATAATAAAAGATGCTTTCAAAAGAATATAATGATTGTGATGGTAAAAGTTCTTTAGAAATTGTATACTTTCATTTGAAATTAAAAGGGTTTTTGGAGTTGTGCGTAAAATTTGACAATAAAGATTGGAGTTGAGCTTATTAATGAGATTTGGTTTTTTCAAATCATCTTTTAGGATTAATTCACAAGTAGCCCTCTGTGACATTACAATTTGAAAGCTATTCCTCATAAGATAATATGGCACAAGCTTGATCATACTATCAAGTTGTATTAAGGGGCTAAATCACAAATAGGATTGATTGACATCCTGATGGGGCCAATTAGCAACATGAGTGAAGTAGTGACATTAAATTATTTATATAGGATTGGGGCACTTTTGAAAGGTAGATAATGAATGGTTGATTAGTTACCAGTCTAATGAGATATGAACCACTGTTGATTTCCTTCAGACCCACCTGCGTGTTTGATTATAATGGTAGTGTGCCCAATACTTTTGAATGCTTGTTCTTGGCATTAAGGTGAAGGCTCTAAGTCAAATGGTGTGGTCAAGCATCAATTTTTCCATGATTGTCATAAAAGTCTATGCATAGACCAAAGTTAATAAAAGAGGAACGAGATGAATGTCAGATGGCATAGATTGTGAGGAGGAAAAATGAGGAATCCCACATTTGGTGTAGTTCTCTCAAGTTAGAGTAAGGTTTTATGAACCATCCAAAAGGTGTAGTCTTCACAACCTAGAGCCACTAAAAGGGGAGATGCCAAATGAAATTGGTGATAGGTTGCATTCTTGTGCTTTGTATTAATAGATGCTAGTCATTGTGAGGTGCTACCCTTTAACAATCCTTCTATAGAGGAGTCTATTCATCACTCCCACATGGAAGAGCAAGCATATACATAAAATTTATCTAAGATCTTTGAACAAGTCACAACATGTAGGGAGCTCCACAACATTGGAAAAAAAACATAAAGGATACTCTATCCTCATTACATAGTATGTAAGCTTGGGATGCCCATTTTAAATGATTTCTCCATCCCACACATCTATTAAAACTAGAAGGCATGAACCACAGGAGAGGTGTTGAGATGGAATAAGAGAAATGGAGTTACATCTATGGGAAATCAGTGGAAGAAGGCTTATGTTTTCTCGAGAGGGAAGGTTTTCAAGCTAAGAATAGAGCAAGCACCTGCAACAGAGGTTGTTAACTTCAATTTTATTTTTTATTATAACCCATGGATAGCCCCCTCTTGCATATAACTTGGCATAATCATTGGTTGAAGAGACATAGGGAGCCAATGCAAGGAGATCTAATCACAATTGAACCTCTAGATTGGTGACACAGTCACATTTTATATTGGTCTTCTCTAACAATAAGTTTTATTTGCATTATGCCTTATTTACTTTATCCCACATGGCTTATGTGGTAAGTATTATGTATTTTAAATATCAAGGCATTGTATTATTAAGTGGCTAAAGAAGTTTTCTTTATGACACATGAGACAAAATATGAACATGGGTTTGAGAAAGGAGAAGAATAAAGAAATTTTGACCAAACACATTGCCCAAGATGATGACATCTACTAATGATGTGGATCCACAAGAGAAAGTGTAATTTAACACATTGTAGCCAAGAGGATGAGTCATGAAGTGACATGTGGTAGAGGACTCCTAATGTGGCACAAAAATTGAAGTGCCAATGTGTCATAGTGGGACACATGTTGCAAGGGCACATTACCATGTGTGATGTGGCAGCTATTGACTATACATGTAAGAAAGCAAGAAGCTTCCACATGGTAGCGGGCCCAAGTTAGCAGTGACATGGGAGTGGAAAACTTTCAACCAATGACAAATTACCACATGGCAGTGAGGTGGCAGGTGCCATACAGATGATGACATGGTGATGACGGATCAATTTGAAGGGCCAATGAATTGGCAGCATGTGGAAAAATGTTAGGTGACCCATAGACTAATTGGAGGGTGACATGTGGTGCCTAGATCATAGGTGACATGGTATACACTGACCAATGGTGTGCTACCATGTGGCACAGATGGTCAATTTTTAGTTGAGTTGGATGCATGGATAAAGGATAAATTCAAAAGTGGTGAAAAGTATTTTTTAATGTTTTTCTTCACAATCATGTGGAGGTTGATTTTTACATCAAAAGGTTATTTATTCTAAAGTTTAATCTTTTGAAAGATTTTAATTTTTTTTTAAATCAAGTGTAGACCTGTGAGGTTAGTCTTGGAGCCTGATCTTCATTTTGATCCCCTGGGCATTTTTGATAAGTGGATATATGACTATTATATATTGATGGAACTGGAAGCAAATGAACTTTCCATTTTTGGAGCTTTTTTATTTTGCACATGTGGCATTGGTTCAAGTTATTCAAGGTTTTGTCTCAAGTATCCCTTTTTTAGTTTCATTCAATTGGGGCAATTAAAATTTGATTTCTAGTGAAATGGTGAGCTAGATGAACATTAGAGGTAGTGGGAATGTATTTAGGGGTGAATTTTGTCACCTCTATGTTAGTTGAATCAAGGTATTGTCAACATTTTAGATGCATTTCAGATATTTTGGTAACACGAGGGTTTTCGTCATTGAAGAAGAGATATTTCATATTTGTTACAGATAATGATGAGAATCATATCAGATTTTAGTTTTAGAAAGAGATGAGATGTATAAAATATGTGGCTGGTATCATAGATTTATGTGTGTAATTCATGGAATTGCCCAATAGATAAGGCACCAATTAGCTACAGGATCAACTTGTTCTTACTATTGCATATTTGGGGTTTTGCTGAAATCAACATTATAATCATCCATTTTCATTTCCATTTAAGAGCTAAAAGGATGCCCTCACTTAGCTTATCAATTTCTTAGGCCATGTTATTAGCTATTTCATGTCTGGGATCTTTGTATAAGTGTTAGAAGATTAAGGGTTTTATCTACTTTGTTAGACTCTAGTGTATGTTTTAGCATTGGTACCATATAAGTAAATCTGAGGTCCACCCACTTAGGTTTTGTAGAGCCTAAAGTAGAAGAAGGGTGTAGCCTTATAGTTGGCCTTGTGTTTGAAAGGATATGTTGCTAATGGGAAGTAGTTGCCCCTAGATATATCGGGTTCTCATTGGGGTAATTTGAAACCGTGATGTTTCAAAAAACCAACCAAAGGAAATACCAATTTAATTTATCATAGGCTTTCATCATGAATAGTTTCATATGCTATTATTGCTCCCTCAGTGGTTTTTTACCTATGAACAAAGCCCCCATATTTTGTTGATTTTTTTTTTGGAATAATTCTCTTAATTTAGAGATGGATAGCCTTAGTAATTATATTGTAAATGGTATTATAGAGAGAGATAGGATAGAAATCAGAAAAAGAATAGGGATTATTAACCTTAGGGATAATGACAATATTTGCGGTGTTAAATTTTTTCAAGATGGAAACATTTTTCTAGGACTCTTCAAGAACTTCCATTAAATCAAAACATATAACTTCTAGGCATTTTTGAAAAAATAGGGTTGTAAATAAAGGTGAAAGCCTTATCTAGAGGCATAGAAAAAAAACAAAATGCATTTCAATATGGGTGAAAAGAACCATGAGGGATAAATTACCTTCATATGATATCAACTTAGGGATGGATTCTAACAATTCATTAACAAGATACAAGGAAGGAGAATATTGAGATGCAGGAGAAAGGAGATTAATTAAAATTCTTACACTCTCATTCTGAATACTCTTGGCATCAAAAATTAGTTTTCCTTCATGATCATAGATTGAGAAAATTGTGATATTGACATTTTTTGGCTTGGCAAAGGAATGTAAAAATTTGGTGTTTTGATCTCCTTGTTGAAGCCATAATTCTTTAGAGTTTTGTCTCTAATATTCTTCCTCTCACTTACATAACTTAGACCATTCCTCTTGTAGTCCTTTCTAATGAGGACACCTATCAATATACAAGCCATAGAGAAGGATATACTAATTAATTTAGATAGTTTTTCTTGTACAAAATTTTTCTCTTCAGAAATATTCTTAAAAATCACGTTTATTCCAAACATTAATAAGCCCTTTGACATACTACATTCTTTTGTGAAATTGAAACATTTTTGTATCTAGTTCTAAGGGGAGCCTTTCCACCATTATTTTAGAAGAGCATCAAAGTGGGGATGATGATACCAAACACTCCCAAATTTAAAGGATGATCTAAAAAAACTATTAAATGGAGAATCTGATGGGAGTATGGCCAATTGGATTGGGAAGTGATTAGATTTAGAATATGGTAATATATGCATGTGTACATAATAGCTTTCCAACTTCTAGCATTGTGAGCATAGAATTCTATCCACTCTAAATGCAATTTATTGGAATCCAACCCTCTTATTGGTCCAAGTAAAAGCTCTAGATTGAGGGTGAAAATTAATAAGGCATTTTTAAAAAATTGAAATATTTGGTATCTCTAAGGGAGGGGATGATACCTTCAATCTTTTACCTAGGATAAAGGATATCATTGAAATGACTAGCAATAATAAATTTGGCTCCTATTGATTGCTAAATAATGCCTAAAAGAGTAAATAATAGCCTTTGTTTATCAATAGTGGGGATAGGGCCATAGACATTAATTAATTCAAATGAAAGGAAAAAATGTTGGTTGGATAGAAGTTGCCAATTAGAATGTTGATGTAGATGGTGAGCCTTAATAGTCTTAAGATTCCATAATATAGCAAGCCTCTAGATGCACCAAAATTAGGGACATTTGAAGAGCTCCACACTGCCCAACATCCTACATATTTTGGAAATCTTTTCTGCTAATAATTTTGTTTCTTGAAGTAATATGATGTAGGGTGCGCCCCTTGATACCATAAACTCATAACAGAAATAAACAAACAACAAAAAATGGACTTCTTATTTGCACTACAAATGCGGAATTAAAAAATTCATAAGTATAATATGCTAACCCACATGGGCACCTTTAGTACAATAATTTATAAGACAAGCTATGAACTATCACCCAAAGCTGTCCTAGACATTGTTCAAGCCTTTCGTAAATAGGCATCTTTATGCTACCTGGGAAGGTTCTAGATGCTCAAACTTAATACCTAGGGCCAACAGAACCTAACAATACATATAGAGTTGACCAAATACATCTTTGACAATTAGTTTAGAAATTTTGGATAGCTCAACTTTGGAAGACCATAACTCATGAATTGTTTCTTTGATTAGCTATTATAACCACTTTTTGGAAACACTGGCTCTTGATCTATAGGTCTAGACCCATGCTAGTGCCCTTTTGTTGAGTTTTTAGACCTCATCTGAACACTCTAAGGTCTCCAATGGTCAACTTGAAATTTTTTTTGCAAATTGTTTCCACAAAAAATCCATAATAACTTCTTTGATACTTAAGCTAGAGCAATGAGATTTGTATGGTAGGCTTATATCTCTAAAATGAACCTTCCTATAGAAAATGAGAACATTTCAGGCTCATACGAAAAACTTACTAAAAATAGCATGTTCCCATAAATAGTAACCACCCTATTTACTAGTCCTTATTAAAATAGAAAAGAGTAAAAAAATATACTTTTGGGTGATGCAAGATTGCCCTTACACCCAGGATGCTCCTACATCAAACACCCGGGGTAATTTCAGAAGTGACCCCATCACATCTTAGGTGTTCAAAGGAAAACCAAGATGGTCAACTTCCTTCTTTTCTAGCCATGATGAATCCTTAATAGGCCTCCCTTTCCATTTGACCAAATTTTACTCATAAGTTTTTTTTCTAGTACTTTTGCCAACATGACTGTCCATTATCTCCTCAATCTCCTTTATAGCTAAACTAGTTGTTGGAATGCTCCACTACACTTTTGCAACTTCAACTTCATCACCTCCGTCATAATACTCTATCAAATCTAAAATATTAAATACTGGTGAAATATTCCATTCAACAAGAAAATCCACTTCATACACATTTCCAAAATTATGTCTTTTCACTATCTTGGATGGTCCAAAATTCTTCATCTTTAGCTTATTATATGTACCCATAGGAAAATGCTTCTTTTTCAAATGAACCATGACTTCATCTCCAATCTAAAATTCCTTATATCTCCTTTTCACATCTACCTAAGCCTTGTAGTATGTATTCATCTTTATGCTATGCTTCATCACCTCCTCATGGATGTTCGTCAAATGTTTAGCAAAATCTTCTTCTTCAACACTACTTATCTTGCCTTTATCCAACTATCTCAATTCAGAAGCATTTGTAGAACTACTCCTACATACAATCCAAAATGGTCATTTACCAATACTCCTATTGACAAAATTTTTATATGCAAATTTTGTCTATGGTAAAATCATATCCCATCCTTTTGGTTTATCCCCAACCAAGCATCTTAGCAATTTTCTCAAACTATGATTCACAGCTTCTATCTGTCCATTAGTCTATGGATGATGTGATGAATTGAACTTCAAATGTTTTCTCAACTTCTTTCACAAAGTACACTAGAAATACCCAACAAATTTGGTATTTCTATCTAAAACTATACTCTTCGGCAAACCATGTAATCTCATCACTTCTCTAAAAAACAACTCTATTACATGAACAACATCACTAGTCTTCTTGTAAGAAATAAAATGTGCCATCTTTCAAAAGCCATCGATAACCACAAAAATAAAATCAAGCTCATGTTTTTTCCTTGATAATTCAAGAACAAAATCTATGTTGACATCCTCCCATGATTTCTCTAGTATAGGTAATGGTTGATACAACCCTGTATTCTACTTCACTCCTTTCATCATTGGACATACTCTAAAACTTTGTACAAACTTTGTCACAGCTTGCTACAATTGTGGCTAGTAATATTTTTTATTAACCAAAACTATGGTTTTATCACTACCAAAATGTCTGGCTAATCCTCCACTATGCTTCTCCTTGATGAGATTCTCTCTTATTGAACTTCTAGGAATGCACAACTGGCTTCCTTTGAATAACATACTTTCTTGGGTCATAAAATCCAACCACTTTTTCCTATCATTTGTAATAGGTTCTATACAAGCCTTCCATGCCTCACCAAAATCAAGATCATCTAGATACAATGTACTGAGTTCCTTGAACCCAACCACCTCTATCTGCATTTCTATTCACAAAAGTTGTCTTTTACTAAGAGCATCTACAACTTTGTTAGATTTCCCATTCTCGTGTTTCAGAACAAGTGTATAACACTACAAAAGCTCAACCCACTTTAAATGCCTTTGGTTCAATTTTCCCTAACTATTCAAATATTACAAAACTTGATGATCAATATAAGAAACAAACTCCTTAAGAAGAAGATAGTGTCTCCACTTCTTTAATGCTTGAACTATAGCATAAAATTTTTGATCATAAACAAAATATTTTGTTTTTGCATCTTTCATCTTCTCACTGAAATAAGAAATAGTTCTACCTTCTTGGCTCAAAACAACTCCTATTGTAGTGCCACTAGAATCATAGTCTACTTGAAGCACCTTGTTAAAATCAAGAAGTGCTAAAACAGGTTGCTTAGTAACTTTCTATTTCAATAGATTAAAACTCTTATCTGCTTCTACAGTCCACTTAAACTCTTTGCTATCTCCTCTCATTGTTTTAGTCAAGGGTCCACAAATACTGCTAAAACCTCTTATGAACTTTCTATAAAATGTAGATAGTCCATGAAAAGATCTTACCTCTATTGCACTCCTTGGAGTAGGCCATTTGAGGATAGGCTTCACTTTCTCTGGGTCCATTTTTAGAACTTCTACTGAGATTACAAATCCTAGGTACACCAACTCCTTTACAAAACCACACTTTTTTAGGTTTATCAACAACTTTTCTTCCCTCAACTTATCAAACACCTTGTGAATATGAATCAAATACTCCTCTAATGTCTTACTAAAGATCAATATATAATCTAGGTAAACAATGACAAACTTTCCTAGAAACTCTATCAATACCTCATTCATGAGCCTCATGAAAGTGCTCAGTACATTGGTTAGCCCAAAAGGCATGACTAACTAGTGATCCAATCCTTCCCTTATCTTGAAAGTAGTCTTCTACTCATCACCCTCTCTGATATGAATCTAATGGTACCCACTCTTCAAATCTATCTTTTTGAAATACTTAGCTTTACTCAAACATTCCATAATATCATCCATCCTTGGCAATCAAAATCTATACTTTATTGTGATCTTGTTGATAGCACAAGAATCTGTGCACATCCTCCATTCTCTATTCTTCTTTGGTGCTAATACTGTTGGTACAACTCATGAACTAAGACTCTCTCAAATCAACCCCTTTTGCAATAACGCATGAACTTGTCAATTCAACACTTTACTTTCTATTGGTGTCATTATGTACATTTTCTTGCTTGGAAATTGGCTCTTGGAACTAAATCCATCTGGTGATTGATCTTCCTCATTGGGGGCAATCCATTAGGTACATTATTTGATACAATATCAAAAAACTCTCCCAACATATCTACAACTTCTATAGGAACCTCCTCGACTTCTTGTTTACTATCTTTAGGAATTATAGAAAAACAAATATTCTAATGCTTCATAACTTTAAGAAACTCTTTTCCATCAAGAAAACATATTTTGGCAGCACTACATACCTTTTCTTCTCTATCCTTTAATGGCTTTAACTTATGTTTCACTCCATCCTTAGGTAGAGTATTGGTATTTTCTTGCCCACCATGTACAACATGCCTATCAAACTATCATAGTCTACCCAAAAATATATGACATATGTACATAGGTATGATATCACATAGTACCTCATCCTAGTAGCTTCCAATCTTGAACTTCATTAAGCACTACTCATTGACCATGACCTAGTGGTCATCTTGCACCCAAGAAATATGCTATGGACATAGGTGTTTCTACTTCTTCAGCTTCAACTTGGTGCCCATTATATTTTACACATATTGTTGGTACTTCCATCATAAATGATTACATCACAACACTTATCTTCACATCTGCACCTTGTGCAAAACAAGCTGCTTCTTTGGCCAAGTTCATTTTCACCACTTAGTAAGACTCTTTGGTTAACTAGGACTTGTTGTCTTTCAACATCTTAGGAATGTGAGGATCCAGAATCTTCATCAACATGTGCAACTTTGGCCTTGCCTTCTATTCTTTGATCTTTCCTTGCTTCACACTGGGTATATTCAAATGCTCTATCCCCTTCTTCTTTGTAGTGAAAACATTTCTCATGGAAGCTACTTCTAGCCGCATCCTTGTTCTTTTGATAATCATAATGAATACCATAAGATCCTCCACCAAATTTTCCATTGCAACCTCTTCCACTATTCTTATTATCAAACTTCTTGCTTAGTTTCTCCTTAACTCTTAGGGAAAACTAGTATGCCTCCTCAATACTGCTCATTCAAACTAGACTTAGCTCATCCTGAGTGCTTGGCCTTAACCCATTAAGATAATAAGTTTTGCATGGCTAATTCTAGTGAGAACTCAGTAGAACTCTTCGATATACTCTTGAATATATTTTCCTACTTGCTTCAACCCTTGCATTTTCCTCAATAGATCAAGCTCATAATCCATAGGAATGACTTGTCATTTTAGTTTAGTTACTATCCATTCCCATCTAGTGATTTTGTCCTTTCCATTTCTATTTCGCTCCAACTGAACCTCCTACCACTAGATCTTTGCATGTCCCTTCAATTTTTCCTTTGCGAACTTGACCCTATCAAGATCTTTAAAAAAATTAATATTCAAAGTACTCCTCCAATTCATTGATCCAATTGATTAGCTCCGCTGGATTAAGATTTCCTTAAAATGTGGGAACTTCAAACTTGGGTCTTTTTTCAATCTTGGAGATGGCCCTAAAAAGCCTCTCTTCCTTTGGGTTTAGAATTGCCTTTGCTTTGGCATTTTCTTCTACTTCATCCTCACCCTTTCTTTCATTTCTTATAGGAAGATTTATTTCTCTATGAATTTGTTCTTCGAATGCTTGCATCTATCTTTAGAGGGCTCCAAGACCATTAGGTGTAACACCTATAGCTCTTACACCACTCTCTCTTTGTGGTGGCATTTTTTTGTGCTTTTTCCAAAACCCTAGTGCAAATTGCCTCATAATCAACAATCTATCTACACACTCAACCCAAACCATGGTCCTAGTGTGAACTACCTCATAGTTGGTGATCTATACACACACTCAATAACTCTATCTCTGATACCACTTGATGTAGGGTGCTACCCTTAATAATATAGACTCATAATAGAAACAAAGAAACAACAAAATATGGACTTATTATTTGCACCAAAAATGTGAAATTACAAAATTCATAAGTACAATATGCTAACCCAAATGGGTGCCTTTAGTACAATATTATATAAGGCAAGCTATGAACTATCATACAAAGTTGTCCTAGACAATGTTTAGGCCTTTCTTAAATAGGTAGTTTTATGCTGCCCCATAAGGTTCTAGATGCTCAAACTTAATACCAAGGGCCAACAGATCCTAACAAAACATATAGAGTCAACCAAATACATCTTTGACAATTATTTTAGAAATTTTGGACAGCCCAAATTTGGAAGGTCATGACTAATGAACCATTGCTTTGATTAACTATTATAACCACTTTTAAAAAACACTAGCTCCTAATCTACAAGCTTTAAACTATGCTAGCACCCTTCTGTTGGGTTTTTGGACCTCATCTGGGCCCTCTAAGGCCTCCAATAGTGAGCCTAAAGATTTTACTACAAATTTTTTTCACCAAAAATCTACAATAACTTCTCTAATACTTAAGCTGGAGCAATGAGATTTTTATGGTAGGCTTATATCTCTAAAATGAACCTTCCTATAGAAAATGAGAACCTTCCACACTCATATGAAAAACTTACTAAAAATATCAAGTTCCCATAAATAGTAACCAACTTGTCTACTAGTCCTTATTAAAATAGAAAAGACTAAAAATAAAATATATTTGGGTGATGCAAGATTGCCCTTACACCTAGGATGCTCCTGCATCACAATACTATGTCACATTGAATAGAATCAAGTCAATGCTTGATCCAAATTTATTTTTTCACGGGCATTGATGCCCCTAAGATTCCTAGAGAGGATCTTCATCATTGACAAGGAGAACACTTCATTCTCCTTGTCAAAAATTTTTGGATGGAAAATTACAATCTATTATATATTGAATTCCAACATCAACTTCATTCTTTTCCTTTGTGGCCTTTGATCTCCTCCCACTCGATTTGGGTGTTTTCTTTCCCATATGAAGTGAAACTAGAGTTTGTATCACAAAGATTTTATAGGTAAAATAAAAACTAGAATTGACATGAGGTGAATTAGCTTACATCTAAAGTCAGCATGTTATAAAGGAAACATATTCACTATCAAGTTATGATCCAGAAAATTGTTTATTTCTTCCACACCATATGGAATAGAATTTATAATATCCTTATTCTAGTCATGCATCACATTGTCAGGATGAAGAAGTTGGGCAGGAAGAATTAAATTACATTCCTCTGTTAAAATCTGTACATATTTAATAGAAAGGGAATGCCCTTTAGGCTCTAAAGACTCGGAAAATTTAGACAAAAAATCAAAATGCCAGTCATTGAAAATAAGTTCATGGACAATAGTCTCCAAATTAGAAGGGTAAAAATCATTTTCCTCATTATATTTCAGATATGTTATAATGAGCTTAGGAGGACGTGAAAAGGTACAACTAGAATGAATAAGGAATTGGATTTATCACCATAGTATTTCCATATTGAGAGAGGATGTGTCCAAAAAACCATAAAATTATTAACAAATTCAAGAGTGAAATGTCCAACCCTAGGGACAAAAACTTAGGTTACTTGTTGTAGAGGAGAAGTGAACACATTAGAGATGCCTTGATTTTTATGTTCTTGCTTATTAACAACAACTGGATTAGAGAATGAAAAATGGCAAGGACTAAGAACAACTTGGGGTTGGCAGACACCTTCCTTGACTGGAATGGTAGAAGGATGCTTAGATCTATAGATACATTTCAAAGGGTTAGTAGTAATATCACTACAAATTATTAGATAAGAATAACTAGGATCATGAAATTGATTTGGAAAGTGCCTCAGTAAACCTACTTTTTTATCATTGACTGTGCATCTTGAATAATCATAGGTTGATTCCAAGAATCCTATTTAGATAACGAAATGATAGAGCATGGGAATTCTTTAGATGTATGGAGGACATAGATCCTAATAGGAAAATAAAGGTTTATTAATGGAGTTAGATCATGTCAAATAAAGACCACTACAAGTTTATTTTCTATCATCTCTAAAATTTGTAGTTCTCTATATTTAAGTGATGACAACCCAAAAAGGCATGAATTCACCAGTTGCCAAAGTGGCTTTTAAATTTGGAATCCAGGCACTGGTAAAACTATCCAACCCTTTATAGAATCAGCTCTTAATCCTAAGCACATTATTGCAAGCTATCTTGGAATCAAATATTGTAATAAGAAATAGAGAATTGTGATCAAGAAATAACCATTTAGTAACTCCATACCAGTAACACTTTTCCCAAGTAAGAAGATCCAATGTTGGAAGGAAGGAACATATCTTGCCAATAATCAATGAATCAAGCATGTAGGTTACATGTGGCTCACATATCCCATTCACAAACTGAAAAGAAGGGGTTGGGTCACAGTGAGATGTTTTCTTATCATTAAAATATGTCATCACCTTCCAAGGATCAGATGACCTTAGGTCATCAATTTTTCTTTCCATTTGTGAACATACCAATGGTCCAAAGAATTTGTGTTGTGATTTACATCCTTACCCAAAATTGGAATATTATTCGATAAGGATAAGAATGTTGGATTTGAGATACTAATCTTATTTGACCATGATGCATAAGCAGGGAGGTGATAGTTAAAATCCCCAATTTCCTCACCATGCATAGAATGAATGGGTATAGGTGGCATATGACCATGGCATATTTCAAAAACAACCTAAACCTAAGGATTGGAAACCCTAAAATGATTCTTTTGAAAATTATTTTTTCTCCTTGTATGTGATCGATTATTGCCAGAGAGTTTATTGGTCATGACCCTATTTCCCATTCTCTTACCACAATTACTAGATCTAGTGTTCTGAATAAAAACTTGATGAAACTTGTACACTGATATCCGCTTCCATTTGATATCTCTCAATCAATGAGATTAGCCTATTATTTGACCCTTGTAGGCTAATATGTTGGTTAGAGGGTTTTATTGGGGATTGGCACTTTATGATGGGGTATAATTTCATCTTATAATATTATAATAAAGTGAAAATATTAGAATATCTTTTATCCCACATTGGAGTGAAAGGTATGTGATCTTCCATAAGGAAAGAATAAAAGGGGGCATGAGGGGTTCTTTTCTTATCATCTAATTATTGTTATTTGAATTTTATGAGTTTTGTGGGCCCAAGGGTTTCAAAAGTTTTCACTAAGAATGAAGCTCTTTTGTGTGCCTCCACTTGAGCTAGCAAAATAGCTAGTGAGTTTTGGTATTGGGAGGACATCATATAGGTGTTTTATTCAAGCATATTGGTGAAAGATATTTCAAGGGGTTGCAACTATTGGAGAAGACAAAATAGTATTTTTACTATGCCAAATTTGTGGCCCAGGGCTAAATTGTGGAGTACAATTGAAGGAATAAGTCATATATGGCTAAAGTGATTTTTTGTAGTGCTACTAATGCTATAGTGACTTGATTTAGTAAAATCCATATTTCTTGAGAAATTTCTAGGTTCCTAGAGCCATTTATATTTTGCATTGCATTACAGTTAGATCTTAATATCTTAGGGAATTTTGTAGGGATTTAGAAATTAGTTGTGGAAGTTTTATAATTTGATTTATATCAAAATCTTATATTGAAAAGTTGTCAGAAGGGATTAGAATATCATTGAACATCATATAAATAGCTTCCCTAATGTCTTGTAAAAATACAGATGCATATTTTCTTATTTCTTATTAGTGTATACAAAAAAGTTGCATCTTCAGTATTAGATGTATTGGAATTCTTTGAAAGCATATTTATTAAAGTTTGGCATTTTGAAAGCAATTAGAATTTAGATCCACAATATATCTTCTATGTGAAAAGTATTTGAAAAAATTCTCAAGTTAAGAAATCAAAAAAATTAAAAAAGAATTGCAAGGGATATTACATTGGTATCAGATCTAAATCCTATCATCTTGAGGGTTTAGCAATCACATGTAGCCATCTAAGGTTGGTTCTCATAGATTTTACACTTCTAGGAAAGCTTCTTTTGATTGGGAGGAGGAATTTGATAGGCACCTAGACACCATTAGCGATAGGAAAAAGAGTATCTCACCAAGAGATAAAAACAATGAGGATAAAGAAATAAGGGAGTTTTTTGTAGCAATAGTTATAGGAAAGGAGCAAATGGCTTAGGATTCGTAGGTACCCATCACCACAGCTCAACACATGAACCCATAAGGAAGACAAAATTAGGAGCAAAGGGATAATAGGAGTGTAGTGGGGTTTCCTAGAGCTTATAGGATGCACTCCAATATAGAAAATAGGCCTACTTGTTCTACCATCATTAGAGATGAGCCTAAGATAGTAGCTACAGAAGAAGCAAGGGAGGATATGTTCATAGATATCCTCATGGATGTGAATGATGAATGGGATCTATTAGCTCCATAGCTATGAGGGAGGATGACATTTGAGTAGTTTTTTAACCCAAGGAGGGACAATTACATTGTAGTGAGATAGGATAAGAGACCTAATGGCCAAGATAATGAATTAAAGTGTGGTATAGGGAAGTTTTTCTTGGCTACATTTGATGGTAGTGGTAGAATGAAAATGCAAACTTGGATTAACAAGTGTGATACCTTCTTAGAAGAGAGACCTATGAAAAAAGTGAAGATAATAAAATATGAAAGGATGCATTTTTTGGAATTATACATGGAGTAATTGAGAGGGGGAGTGAATTAGTTACCACAAAAATAAATCCAAATCCCTTAGATGTCTTAAATAACTAGTGATTGTTGATACTCGGTAGCCACATAGAAAAATGTTATAACTCAGTAGATTAACTTGTTACTATTTTTTAAGCATTCATAATTATTAACATACGTGCAAAAGTAAATAACATGAACACAAGAGACACCAAATTTAATGTGGAAACCCAATATGAGAAAAACCACCAAGTAAATAGCTACCAATTTTCACTCTTCTGAAGTGAGCCTTGTTAAGAGCCAACCCTATTAAAGGTTACAAAACACATAGTTAGGTGTGGCTTTGTTAGAGGATTTAATCACCCTACTAGGAGTGGATTTGCTAGAGGTCTTAAGAACAATTCAATTGAACTATCACCTTGTTAGAGGATTTACAACATGGCTGCTAAACCAACTATATTTAGAGATTTTGGAATCACTACTACAATGGATAGAAAGTAACAAAAAATTGACTTGAATAAGATGCAACTAAATTTGCTGATTACAAATCTCTATTCTACACCATTGGATCCTCCTTGATCAAATATAGCTTTCCTACTCCTCAATGATCCCAGATCATCCTTCAAAATTTTCTTTCACAATAATCAGTCCACCTTCACATTTAGATCACATCAAATTCTTCATAATTAAAATTCACAACTTGACCTCTTATATATACCATTCAGATTATCAAGTTGGCTCATTCACAAGTTACATTTACAAATAAACCATACATCAATCAGCTACAAATATTACATTAAACAAATAAACTTTATTTCCCAAAACAATGAAATCCTTCATTGGCCAACCCTACTCTATAAACGCTACTCTATAAATAATTTCTTGAGTTAACCATCTCAACTCAGTTAACACTACAAATTTTGTGAAATCCTTTGATTGCTGAGTGAACTCAGTACAAACTGAATTTCCTTGCTAACCATGAGAGCTTGGTAAGAAATTTTCTTTATCATATTTTCCCTTGATGATCAAGTAAGCTTGGTACACACTAAATTTCCTTGCTAACCTTGAAAGCTTGATAACAATTGTTTGCACAAGGTAAAGTCAAAGAACACTTGGTAGACATTGTAAATATTCTTGTAAACCAATTGAGTTTTTAGATTCTATCTGATAATTGATATGACATTTGTGTAACATCAAAGACAACACACAATTGAACAATTGTATCCAACAATCTCCCTCTTTCATAATAATCTCTCCTTCTTGCATAGACTCTCTTTCTTGCAAATTTCAAAAAGATATGATAGTAAATTCTCCCTCTTTGACAATGCATGCCAAAGACAACACAACTCAAATGAATTTCAATGTACCTTAAGTATTGATTCATATGCAAAATGTTCATTACTTTGCTACATCAACTGATAGATCTTCAATTATGTTCCTGTTGATGCATCATTAAAACTATATTTTAGTGAGCTTCAGATAGGGGAATGACCCCTAACTTACCTCATAGAAATAAGAATGCATCCTTAGGTAAAGGCTTTGTGAATATGTCAACAATTTGTTCCTTTGTATGGACATATTCCAATCTAATCTCCTTATCTTGCACCAATTCTTTGACAAAGTGATACTTTATAGCAATATGCTTGGTTTTTGAATGCATCACTGGATTCTTGGATATGTTAATTGCACTTGTATTTTCACAAAACATAACAACAAGTTCTTTGATTTCTTCTTTCATACCTTCCAATAACTATTTCGACCAAATAATGTTTGAACAGTTTACTATTGCTGCAACACATTCTACCTCTACTGTGGACTAGGATGTAGAATTTTGCTTTTTACTTGTGCAAGAAACCAACCTCTTTCCAAGAAAGAAAGCTACTCCACTTGTACTCTTTCTATCATCAACATTTCCTACCCAATCTACATCATTAAACACTTTTAAATCTAGATCTCCTTCAAGTTTATACCATAATCCATAATCTTCAGTTCATTTCAAATATCTCATGATCCTTTTGATTGCCATCATGTGATTTTCTTTCAATTTTTTTGAAAATCTTACTACAATACCAACTACAAGGGAAATGTCTAGTCTTGTATGCACTACATACTACAACTTTCTAATCATAGATCTATACAATGTCTAATCCACTTCCTTTGATTCATCATCCTTGGTAAGTTTCAATTTAGTACACATAGGAGTCCCAACTGGTTTGCAGTCTTCCATACCAAACTTTTTCAGTATCTTCTTGATGTATTTAGATTGAGTGATGTTGATGCCATTCTTACTCTACCAAATTTGAAGACCAAAAATGAATTTTATCTCACCAAACATTGACATTTCAAATTCCTTGTTCACTTTTTCTAAAAAATCTTTGCAAAGATCATCATTTCCTATGAACAAAGTATCATCTACAAATATTTCTACCATTATTATTTGGTCCTTCCTTGATATAAAATCTACTATCATCATTGTTTATTTGAAAACCAACCTAAATAAGATAGTTATGCAATCTTTCATACCATGCTCTAGGGGCTTGCTTTAGACCATACAATGCTTTATGTATTTTGCAAACCATGTCCTTCTTGTCTGGATCAAAAAAACCTTTAGGCTATTCAATGTAAACCTCTTCATCTAGTATACCATTGATAAATGTTGACTTGACATCCATCTGATAAACTTTGAATCCTTTTTATATAGCATATGCAAGTAAGCTTCGAACACCCTCCAATCTTGCAATAGGAACAAAAGTCTTTCCATAGTCTACACCTTCTTCTTGAGAGTATCCTTTGCATACCAGTCTAGCTTTGTTCCTTAACACCTTACCATCTTCATTTAACTTGTTTTTAAATACCCACTTAGTTACAATCACATTTTTGTCTTTAGTCCTATGTACAAGAGTCCATATTTTGTTTTTCTCTATCTTCTCTATCTCTTCATTCATAGCCTCTATCTAGCTTTCATTTTCTAATGCATCTTTAACACTTATAGGTTCAAAATCAGCAAGTAAACAAGTACCTTTCAATTTACTTCTTGTCATAATTCATTTTGATTTATCTCCAATGATTTGATCTAGTGCATGATGCCTCCTAACATGCTTAGCTAATACAAGTTTCTTGCCTTTTGAATGTTTTGCATTTTCATCCTCTTGCACTCTAGCTTTAGGTTCTAACAATTTTGTCTATAGCTCGAGTCCTTCATATTTGGTAGGCATTGGCTTAGTGGAATCAAAATGTGGCTCAAGTTCTTGTAGCTCAGTTTGAACTTCCTACAACTTGGTTACTGAAGACTCAGTAGTAGAAGATTCTTGATTGATAAGTGTATCTAGCACTCTATCAGGTTCAATGAAAAAAAATTTCTTGTAGTCTTCTAGTTCCCTTTTGCTTTCTTCTTCATTTCTTTCTACAAACTCATCAACTTTTACATGTGCACTTTCTATGAACTTGTGATTAGACAAATTCAAACATCTATATGCTTTACTCTTGCAAGAATATCCCAAAAATATTCCTTCATCACCCTTCACATCAAATTTACCTTTTCTAGATTCTTTCAAAATGTAATATTTTCTTCCAAATACTTTTAGGTAACTTACATTGGGTTTGTAGCCATACCATAACTCATAGGGGGTTTTGAATGAGTCCTTCTTCAGCTATACTTAGTTCAAGGTATGAAGTGTCATGCTAATAGCTTCCTTCTAATATTTGACAGCAATGCTCTTTTCAATCATTAAGGTTGTTGCATAGTCCATGATAGATCTGTTCCTTTTTTCAGCTATTCCATTTTGTTCAGGAGTTCTAGGTGTTGAAACTTGCCTTTTGATTCCCCTTTCAATGCAAAAGTTATTGAAATCATGTGAAATGAATTCACCACCTCTGTCTAACCTCAAGAAATTTAGTCTTTTGCCTGTTTCCTTCTCTACTCTAGCCAAATACCATTTGAACTTCTAAAATGCTTTTGATTTCTCTCTTAGGTACATGACAGTCATCATTCTTGAGTAATCATCAACAAAAAGAATGAAGAACTTTTCACCAGTAGAAATTTCAATTCTAATAGGTCCACACAAATCAGTATGTGCAATTTCTAAAACTTCTTTAGATTGATAGTTCTTACTCTTAAAGCTAGTCTTTCCCATCTTGCCAATTTGACACTTCTTGCATATACCAACCTCAAGTTTCTTTATATTAGGAATGCCTCTTACTTTCCTGAACTTACTTATTTTCACCAAGTTATCAAAGTTCACATGACATAACCTCCTATGCCATTACCAACTTCCTTCAACTTGAGAAATAAAACATGAACATTCACCAAGTTTAAGATAAAACAAGTTACCTTTTGTTTGAGTGCCTAATCCAGTCAACTTTCCTTTTTCATCTAGCAGTCTTTCTTTTCCATGCATGAATTCCACTTTGAATCCATTATTGAGTAGCTGTGCCACACTCAACAGATTGTGTTTTAGTCCTTCTACCCAATATGCATTATAACATACAAGTTCTTTGGTTAGTGAGATTCTTCCTTTTCCTTTTATGCAATAAGGTTCATTATTACCAAACCTCACACTACCACCATCATAGTCTTCAAAATGTTCAAACCTAGTTTTATCACCAATCATGTGATGAGAACAACCACTATCTATAATCCATGTATAATTTTTTCTCACATGAGAAATAAGTGCCATTTCCTCATCATTATCAGACTCATCCTTTATAGCAATGTAAACAATTTCATCTTCTTCTTCATCATTATTAGAATCCTTAGCCATGAAACATGTTTTCTTACCTTTTTCCTTGAATGATTTGAGGTCTTTCTTGCCATTACACTTATGACCTTTCTTCTCATCCTTGTTCTACTTATTTGGGCACCTAGTAGCAATATGTCCAATTTCTTCACAAGAAAGACAAATTAAAGGAACCTTACCTTTGTATTTCCCTTTGCCTCTTGAATATTTCCTTACTAGCAAAGCTTCAACCACCTCAAGATCACTGTCTAAACTCTATTTTGATTCTTCTTCACTATTTGACTAAGAGTCCTTATCTTTTTGGCTTTCTCTTTGAGTGAAAGCTTAGCTTCAAATGTTGATTCAATGTTCTTGGTAGCTGGAACATAATTATCATAGTTATCTAGCTTGAATGTAGTCAATCTTCCAACTATGGCCTCTAAATTTATCTTATGATTTGCTTCACATCTTCTTCCTTGAATTGCAGAAACTCTGATTGCATAAATGGGAAGTATTGTTCTAAGAACTTTACTTATAACTATTTCCTCCTTGATATCTCCTCCAGATGCTTTGATTACACTAACACTTGGTTTAACTCTTTCAACATATTTTGCAATGTTTTCATCTTCTCTCATCCTCATTTGATCAAATTGACCTCCCAAACTTTTTTCTTTGGCTCTTCTCACATTATCATCACCTCCATAGATATCTTTTCACTTGTTCCACATTTCAAAAGTAGTTTTGCAATCCTTGATATCATCAAATTCTTCATAACTTAGAGTAGTGGCAATATTTATCATCATGTTGTTCTGACTCTTCTTTTCAACATTATCATTGATAGATAATGTGCTAGTAGGTTCTACATATTTTTCATCAAGGTACTTCAGCCTTGTATAACTAATAGAAGCTAGATGAAGTCTCATCAATCCCTATAATGCTGAGAAGTTGTCACTGTTAAGTCTTGGAATTTCCATCTTGTAAGACATCGTAATCTTTAGCTTAGATCCTTGAAATCTTTTTCTGCAAGCACCAAAAGCTCTGATATTAATTTTTGGAATTATAGATGGAGTAACTAAGAGGGGGATTGAATTAATTACCACATAAACAAATCTAGATCCCTTAGATGTCTTAAATAACTAGTTACTACTAATACTCAGTAGCCACATAGAAAAATGTTGTAACTCAGTAGATTAACTTGTTACTATTCTTTAAGCATTCATAATTATTAACATACATGCAAAAGTAAATAACATGAACACAAGAGACACTAGATTTAACATGGAAACCCAATATGGGAAAAACCACCAAGTAACTAGCTACCAATTTTCACTCTTCTGAAGTGAGTCCTATTAGGATCCAACCCTTTTAAAGCTTACAAAACACACTGTTAGGTGTGACCATGTTAGAGGGTTTAATTACCCTACTAGGAGTGGCCTTGCTAGAGGTCTTTCAAACAATTCAACTGAGCTGTCACCTTGTTAGAGGATTTACAAAATGGCTGCTAAACCAACTCTATTAAGATATTTTGGAATCACTACTACAATGGTTAGAAACTAACAATGAATTGACCTGAATAAGATGCAACGAAATTTATTGATTATAGATCTCTATTATGCACCATTAGATCCTCCTTGATCAAATATAGCTTTGTTGCTCCTCAATTATCTCTAATCATCCTTCAAAGTTTTTTCTCACAATAATCAGTCCACCTTCACATTTATATCACATCATATTCATGACACTTAAAATTCACAACTTGACCTCTTATATATACCATTCACATTATCAAGTCGGCTCTTTCACAAGTTACATTTACCAATAAACCATACATTAGTTGGCTACAAATATTACATTAAAAAAATAAACTTGATTTTCCAAAACAATGAAATCCTTCATTGGGTGACCCTATGTAGTAAACATTGCTCCTAAAATAATTTCCAGAGTTTACCATCTCAACTCAGTTAACACTGAAAATTCTACTAAATCCTTTGGCTGTCGAGTGAACTCGATAAGAACTAAATTTCCTTGCTAACCATGAGAGCTCGTTAAGAACTATTCTTTGCCATATTTTCCTTTGATGATCAAGTGAGCTAGGTAGGCACTAAATTTCTTTGCTAACCTTGAAAGCTTGGTAAAAACTACTTGCACAAGGTAAAGTCTGAGAATGCTCGGTAGACACTAGAAATCTTCTTGTAAACCAACTGAGCTTGGTAGACTCTATTTGATAACTAATATAATATTTGTGTAACATCAAAGACAAAACACAATTGAAAAATTTAATTTAACAACATTTATAGGGAGTTATACATGATTTTTGGTATATGGGATGGTTACCCTTCAACATAACTAGGTGACTTCATATCAAGAGTTTATGGACAAGTTGAAAGGGAGGTTTGGTAAGAAGGATCCAAAAGCCTGTAATGGAGTTGGCATAGTTCAGATAGATAAGCAGACTAGAGTATTTCATTAGTGAATTTTAGTGGCCATATGTTATATTACCAGATATCTCAAATAGGAGATTGGTTATTTTTCTTGTTGAAGTATTATCCAAACCACTGAAGGGTTGGGTAAAATCCATTGATCCACTCAATTTGCAAGAAGCGATCGAGAAGACTAGAAGTATGGAACAAACAACCCTAGTAAATAGATTTTAGTTAAAGGGTGCATTATCTAGTAAAGATAACAAACCATTCTTCAAAAACCCTGAAAGGAATGAAATGAAGGCTTAAAATAAAGATAAATCATTTGCTCCCTCAGATAGAGATACATTGAATAATTTAAGGAAGAAAAAAAATTATTGCAAAGGACCCTATGACATGAACCATGACTATCCTTTGAGGCCAAAGGGGAAAGCCAATAGGGTTATTTAAGATTATTATGAGGATTCTAAATCTAGAAATTTAAATTAGCAATCTAAAATTGAGGAAACAATTAAAGAAAAGGAAGGCACAAGTGATTAGAATATTGAGGGTAGACTTAAGGAGGCCTATTTTGCAAGTGTACAATAAGAAGGATCATTTTGGATGAGAGGGACATTGGCTAGTCAATGAGTTATCACTTTTTCTTGAAACATGTGTTACTCACAATTTTATTAGTTACAGGTTGATTGAGCGGCATGAGATACAAACATAGTAGTTTGAGGGTTTGAGAGTGAGGGTAGCTAATGGCTACATCCTCAAAAGTGATAGGAAGATTAAAATATTCTCCTAAAGATCAAAAATTTTGATTTGAAAGTTGATTTTTATATTGTTAACATGGGTGATACAAATTTAGTTCTTGGCATCACATGGCTACATGATATTGGAGAGTTCACTCTCTATTTGAGAGATATGGAGATGAAGTTTCAGTCAGAAGTGAAGACCCATATACTTAAGGTAATTTAATAATAGTGGGTTTATGATGATGCCTTGTAGACACATGGGGAGCTTGTTGAGACATGACCATATTAAATGGGCAGCCCATTGCACATTAATGCCATCATAGGGGAAGAAAAAATTAGAATATCACCCAGAAATACAACAACTAAGAATCAAGCACTACAAGCTTTTTAGTGGCATACCACTAGGAAGAGCTCTAGATAGATGCATTGTGACTATTACTGAGTTAGAGGAGGCTGTTAAACCCATCATGATCACACACTAAAAACATCCTAAAAAATTGAAGGATGAGACTGAGAAAACCATCAAGGAAGTACTTGTTATGGGGTACATTAGACCAAGTAAGTCACATGTCACTTCTTTTGTGGTTTTGGTGAACAAGAAGGATGGAACACTTAGGATGTGCATAGATTAGAAGGTCCAAAATAGGAAGACTATCACAAAAAATTACCCCATCCCATAGATTGATGAGTTATTAGATGTGCTACATGGAGCATGCTTTTTCTTCAATATGAGATCAAGCTACTATCATATATGAGTTAAGGAGAAGGATATAGAGAAGATAATATTTAGGTGTCTTTTTGGCCATGTTGAGTTTGTTGTTATGCCATTTGGGATAACTAATTCTTTAGCTACTCTTAAGTCCAAAATGAATATGGTCTTTCAACCTTAGTTGACAAAATTTGTGTTAGTCTTCTTTGATGACATCCTGGTGTATAGTAGTACATGGGATGAGCATGTTAGACACTTAGATACTATGTTGAGAATTATGAGTAGGGAGTCTATGTATTCAAAGGATTCCAAATGTGATTTGGGATTATTAGAGGGAATATATTTGGGTCACATTATTAGTGTTCAAAGAGTATTCATGGATCCCAAAAAGATTCATGTTATTATTGAGTGGCCTACTCCAATGAACCTAACACAATTAAGATGATTATTGGGGTAGTTTGAATTCTATTGGAGGTTTTTTAGTAGATATTAGATAGGCATGCAACACCCTTGATGAACTTGACAAAAAATTGGTATTTCTTATAGACTATTGAGGTACAAGAGTGTTTTTATACATTCAAGGAGTTTATGACTTCTTGTCTAGAGCTAACATTGCCAGATTTTAGGAAACCTTTTGAGTTGCATTATTATGCAGCTATGAAAGGTGTTGGAGAGATGCTTATGTAGGAAAATCACTTTATTTCTTATGAGAGTAGGAAGCTCAAGGGGGCAAGAGGAGTTTCAACATTTATGATAAGGAAATTTTGGACATAATGCATGCTTTGGCCAAACATAGGTAATATTTAGTGGGTAGAAAATTTAGAATAAAAATTGACCACAACAACCTAAAACATTTCATGTGGAAACAAGATCTTAATAACACGCAAAAGAAATGGGTAAGTAAATTACAACCATATGACATTGATATCACCTATTTCAAGGGAACACAAAATGTAGTAGAAGATACTTTGTCATGAAGACCCCACTTGAGCTTGATGACAAATATAATAGAGCATTGGAGACATATGATCCTTGTAGAGTATGAAAAGGATTCATGGGGATCTAGTTTCATAGATGGATCAATCTTAGATAGTGATTTTACCATTGTGAATGAGCTTGTTATTTACAAAGGGAACATTTATTTGGTGGTAAGGTCAGAGGTGGAATGGATGGTGTTAAGAGTTTATCATGACTTTCCTATGGCAAGACATCTAGGTTTTTACAAAACCTACCACCAAATTCATGAGCATTTTTCTTAGAAATTTCTCAAAGCTAAGGTGTTACAGTATCTTATAGAGTGCCCTAATTGTAAGTAGAATAAATAGGAGCACTCTTACCTAGCTGGCTTACTTTAGTCACTATTGATTCCTCATAGGAATTGGGAGTGTTTATCCATCAACTTTGTTACAACACTACTAAGAGCCTAGGGTAGAGATTGTATATATGTTGTTGATCAACTTATGAAATTTTCCCACTTCTTCCTGATCACTACCACATACATTGCTACAGAAGTGGTAGATTTATTCTTTAGAGAGGTATTTAGGTTGCATGGCTTACCTTGGAGAATCATTAGTGATAGGCACAACAAGTTTATGAGTCACTTCTAGTAGGAGTTGTTCAAATTGTGTGAGATAGAGCTCACTCCAAGTACTAGCTACCACCTCTAGGCACATATTTAGATAGAGATAGTGAACAAATAGCTGGAGGGATACCTCAGGAACTACATAGCAGGGGACCAAAAGGCACCAGTTAAGTGGATATATCTTTGTGAGTATTGTTATAATTCCACTTATCACATGTCTATTCAGATGTCACCATTCATGCCATTATATGGATATGAGGCACCCAGTTTCATGAATTTTTTGTAATCAGATAATAGAGTGCCCAATTCTAGAGACTTATTATAGGTGAGCCAAGACATTATAAAGGCTCTTAAGGAGAATATCACCAATGCACAAAATCAATAAAATTAGTATGCTGATCAGAAGAAGACTAAGTAGACTTTTGAGGTAAGCGATATGGTATATCTAATTTCTTAACCTTAATGCCAATCCACACTAAAAAAGATTCATAGGGAGAAACTTAACTCATGTTATTATGGGTATTTAGGGTGATCGAGAGAGTTGGAGAGGTGGATTATGAATTGCATTTACCAGTAGAGAGAAGTGTCCATATGTTTTTCATGTGTCATGTCTCCAAAGGGCGTAAGGACATCATGTGGTACCTTTAACAGTGTTTCCTCCCTTAGATGATGAAGGAAAGTTGATTTTAGTACCTATGTCTATCCAAGAGTACAGAGAGAGACAACTTCATAGGAGGACCATTAGGGACTATTTAGTGAAGTGGAGAGATTTTCTAGTAGAGGATGGCACTTGGGAGAGTGAGGAGATTTTGTAGCATCCTCAATTGAGATTACTTGAGGACAAGCAATCTCAAAAGGGGTGGAATGTGATGTCCCCTTCTAGTTGACATCTCTTGGTAATTGAGATTAGCTTATTATGTGACCCTCATAGGCTATTATGGTGGTTAGAGGGTTTTATTGGAGATTGACACTTTATGATGGAGCATAATTTCATATTATACCATTATAATAAAGTGAAAATATTATAATTTCATATTATAATATTATAATAAAGTGAAAATATAAGAATATTTTTCATGCCACATTATGGAGAAAAGTAAGTGAGCTCCCACAAGGAAAGAATAAAGGGGCCATGAGAGGTTCTTTTCTTATCATCCGATTATTGCCATTTGTATTTGATGAGTTTTGTGGAGCCAAGGGTTTCAAAACTTTCCACTGGAGAATAGAGTTCTTTTTTGCGCCTCCATTTGAGGTGGTGAAATACCTAGTGAATTTTGTATTGGGAGGACATCATATAGGTGGTTTAAATAAGCATATTGGTGAAATATCCTTCAAGGGGTTGTAGCTATTGGAGAAGATAAATCATTCTTTTCATTGTGCCAAATTTGTGGCCTAGGGCTAGATTGTGGAGTACGATTAAAGGAATAAGTTAGATATGGCTACAGTGATTTGTTGCAGTGTCATTGCTACTATAGTGACTCTTTACAGTAAAATCCAGATTTCTTGAATGGTTGCAAAGTTCCTATCCATTTACATTTTGCATTGCATTGCAGTTAGATTTGAATACCTTAGGGCATTTTGTAGGGATTTAGAAATTAGTTGTGAAAGTTTTGTAATTTGATTTATATCAGCATCTTACATCAAAAAGTTGTCAGAAGGAATTAAAATATCATTGAATATCATAGAAGGCATTTCCCTAATATCTTATTGTTACAAATGCATATTTTCTTATTTGTAATCAATGTTATACAAGAACATTTAAATCTTCATTGTTACATGTTTTAGAGTTATTTGCAAGCATATTTATTAAAGTTTGACATTTAGAAAGCAACTATAATTTAGATTTACAATATATATCATGTGCAAAATGTTTGATGAAATTCTCAGGTTAAGAAATTAGAAAATTAGAAAAATTAGAATTGCAAGGGATATTATACATGCTCACTATAACTACAAGCAAGAATAGATCGAAAAATTAGTTGTCTATTGTGAGTATGTTTTGCATTTTCCTTAACCATTGTCTCCTCTCAGTGAGGATGAAAATAATTTTTTCTTGCCTGACAACCATGACCACCACAATTTGCAAAATGAGACTGTGTTTGCCACTAGTATCCTTGTGCATGTCTACCTAGCGCTACTCTCGTAGTTCACCTTTTTCATAGTATTTTTGCTTCTTTAGAAATAGTATTTATGAATGTTTAATTATTTTGTTAATGGTCATATTTATCTTTCTAGCATAACAATTAATTAAAATAAAAATATAAAAACTAAAATGTATCATTCAAAACATATAATGGTTAGTATTTTTACCTCAAATTATACAACAAAAACCAACACGACATTTTTTAGTTTAAATGGAATATAAAAAAAGTCAATTATTTGTGAACTAGATTAGTGTTACATTTAAAAAGCCAAATACTTTGCAAAGTCCAATTTGACTAGAATATTCATTGATAAATATATTATTTTTCATTTTAAATAAAATTATTGGATTATCAAACATTATTTCTTCAATAATACTAACACCTGCTAATAAAAAGAGTATTTTTTGTTCAACCATTTGATTCATTGGATGTGTTATCACAAATTCTCCTCCACCAAGAACAATGGAAAACTTGTCACATTCCTAACACCACATGAAAATCCTAAAAGATAAATAGTAAAACAATATTTTTCTTTTATACAAACTTGAGTATCATCAATAGTTTTTTGTATCTACTGATTGATTCTTTTGCTTCATAATTATACATTCCAATCTAAAAAGAGCCATAAAAGCTAAGGAAATCATAGTTCACAATGTTGTTCTCGATGATAAATAGAGTAATTGTATGCATTATGACTTAGGAGGCAACAATCCAATTTTTTATGAAGTATGGTTCATTTCTGCATCAAAATCATAAAAGAGTACAACTCATAGTGGGAAAAATAGATCACAACCTATTAAATTTTTTCTTGGCACAAGAAAACACTGAGTGACAGACTTTCTCAACACAAGAGGCTGTTGAGTGACAAGAGGATGGTGTTGAGTATGCTTGGCACATGAAGGAGTTGAGTGACTTGACACTTAGGGAAACTTGGCATAGTGTATGCTAAGTGCGCTCAACAGTAAGGGATGCTAAGTGAGCCTAGTCACCATTGGAAGGTGATGTTTGGCAAAAGAGGATGCCAAGTAAGCTTGGCAGCAACAAAAAAGAGAGAGCTTGGTCAAAGACTGAACCAACTGAGTTGTAAACCAAACTTATAACTTGAATATTTCTACCAATAAAATGTAGAGAGCTAAAGGATGAAGATTTTAACTATGAACTTCTTAAATGCAAAATATCATGTAAAGATGAATATAAGAAGGGGACAACACAATTTAGTATGCTCACTTGTTTTCTTTTTTTCTATTCAACAAAACTATTACAAAATTTGGGAGCATTTGGCTTCAACCAAAAAAACCGTAAAATCTTCAAACTGATAAAACATCAAACTTTAAACTTATAGGACTAATGGCTACATACAACAATGCATGGAACAATCACTACTTCATAGGACAAATTAATACAAATGAACTTACAGAATAACCAAAAGGGATCTAACACGTGCAACTATAAATATAAAACTAGAACTTCCTTCTATCTTCTAAACTCTAACTTGATCTGCTAATCAATTTTCTTTTCTCTCTGTTGTCTATTCTACAACTAATCTAACTCTTCTGCTCTACTCTCTTCAAATCTATTGAACGAATCAAATGTATTCCTTTTTGTCTCTTGGAAAAAAAAAAATTCCCTCTCATTTCAAATTTGAACTCACCTACTGTGCATTCAATGTTTCTAACTATTGTGTAGGTTGTTAGGGTGGTAGGTGGCCATCTAGCTCTAGGGGCAACCAACCTACTGCAATAAACATTTCAACAGTCCCCCTTTGTCCTGATCCAAACAAAACAAAAAATAAGGATCACTCCTAATCCAAATCAACTACACCAAGACTTTCTCATAGGTGTACAAAAGTTCCAATACTTAAAGGCTTAGTAAATATCTCTGCTTAGATTTGCAAAATTCCATTTTGATATCTCTATTTTCCACCAACTCTCTAATGAAGTGATATCTAATCTCTATGTGCTTGCTTCTTCTATGGAAGATGGAATTCTTGATAGTGTAATTGAGGAGATGTTGTCTTAGTAAATTGTGATTACATCCTCTTTCCTTTCATTCAAAACTATCAAGATCCTCCTTAACTAAATAGCTTGACATGTTGCTACATTCACTGTTATGTATTCAACATCTACTATATATTGAGAAAACAATAGGTTACTTCTTGGATATGGATGAAATTGCACCCAATTCCATATGGAACATGTATCCAAAAGTGGTCTTCCTATCATCTAAACTTCTAGCCCAACCACTATCCATATAACCAACCGACTTGAAATTATTATCAATAGTATACAAAATCCCAAATTCTTTTGTACCATTCACATACCTTAGGATCCGCTTTCCTACTTTCCAATGGGAATCCTTTGGTGTTTCCATAAATTGGGAAATCAAACTTATTGCATACATTATGTTTGGCCAAGTTGTAGTCAAATACATCAAACTTCCAACCATACTCTTGTATAGTGTTGGATTCACACTTTTTTTGCAATCTATCTTGCTCAACTTCAAGCCTACTACTACTAGTGTTGGAGTTTCCTTATTGTTCTATATTTTGAATCTCTCCAAGATCTGCCTCACATATTTTTCATGAGTTAAAGGTGCCATAATGCATTTTTTTTACTTCTATGCCTAGAAAGTACTTCAAGAGAACTAGGTCTATCATTTCAAATTCATTCTTCATGGCCTCTTTGAACTCGCCAATTATAAAATTATCATTTCTAGTACTAAAGATTAATTCATCTACATATAAGACAACAATCAACACATTACCATTTTGTTCCTTAATGTATAGTGTGGGCTCACCATCGCTTTTTCTAAATCTCGTACTCATCAGATATGAGTCAATCCTATTGTACTATGCCCATGGAGCTTTCTTGAGCCCATATAGAGCTCTTTGCAATCTATACACCTTATGTTCTTCACCTATAACTTCATAATTAGGTAGTTGCTCCATTTGTGTTGGGCTGCAATTGTTATGACAACATGCAAAATTTCCATTATTACAATCGGGGCATATGTCTCATCTTAATCTCTAATATACTACTATTTGTACCCCTTGACCAATAAACATGCCTTATGCCTCTCTAATTTTCCTCCAGCATTGCACTTTGTCTTGTATACCCATTTCAATCTAATTACTTATTTCTTGGGAGGCAAAGTAGTAAACTCTCATGTATCATTTCTTTCAATGGCATCTATTTCCTCATCTATAGAATTACACCATTTCTCTTCATTCATAGCTTCCTCAAAATAAATTGGATCACTACGAGAAAATAATGTAGAATTTACACTCTCATCATAATCTTCATCATACCTTTCTTCCTAGTATACCTCCCTTAGACTCTTAGTCTTTCTTGCCAATAGGGAGGCAAGAGTGGGATCTAAATTTTTAGTATTGTTGTTGCTATTGTTTTGTATACTAGCTAATGGCTATCTTGAAGTGCTTGGAGCTATTTCTTGGCATGTTAAGGGTTTCTTCTCTTTTTTCTTTTGTTTGCAATCTATGTTTTCTACTCCATCATCTTGTTGATCACTAATGTCATCTTCTTCCTCTTTAATAGTAGTCACTTTACTTGAAGTTCTTGAGGATTCATCTACCAAGCCATCCCATGACAGATTTCCAAGAAACTCCACATCTCTTGAAATGATTATCTTCTTGTCAATTGGATCATATAGCCTATAGGCTTTTGATTCTAAGTTGTACCTATTGAGATGTTATTTTACATGATGCTAAATGGTAGGAATTCTTGCAAACTCCTCTCTTGAAAAGCTAATTTTGTTAATCAACTCCAAGATTCAAGGTAAGCTTGTGACCTATTGGAATCCACTTAGTTGAAGATAAATGTGAATTTTGATAAAGAGGCCCTTGCTAGTTCATTTTGATTTTGGATGGAATGTAGAATCTTCATGTTGTTTCAAAAATAACACTAAAAGAGAACTATGTTTTTGTATTTTTATTTTTTATTATGAATGCAATCTAACTGTGTAGCTAGTATGAAATCCTATTCTAACAAGGGGGTTAATAAAGAAAATAACAAAAACTTAAAGAAAATAACATGAAATTTAAAGAAAATAATGTGAAATTGAAATCCTAACAGACATAAGCTACATAAAACAACACATTTGCAAGTTAAGCTTTCAAAGAGATCGGTAGGTAACCAATGAAAGTAGGAGCAATGCTTCCTCAATTCCACTAATGCAATTTTCAGTGAGAAACTTTAATGATCATATGATATTTCACTCCTCATCAAATTGCAAGGACACAAAAAGTGCACTCATGTGAGACAGAGAGTTATGTAGGCACAATTTGATGATTTCTTCTCAAGCTCATTATGTCAGTGGAATTCGTAAAGCTATAGCAAACACCAGAACTAAAAGATCACACAAACATAAACAAAGCAATAAACCTTTGGCTCAATCACAATTCCATGAACAAAATCCACAAAACAATGACACATTCAGGCAAATATCACTACACTCCAAATGTGAGCACCAAAAGAATAATTCTATTGCATAATAATAGTTGCCCCAATTACATATGACAATGGGGTATTTATAAGAAATTGTCTCCTCAATTTGTGTTGAGAGTGAGAGATATTCTTCATGCAATAAAATGCTTTTAATTTAACAAAATAAACTAATTATTAGCAAACTACAATCTAACTAGTGCTTAGCAGGACTCATCCATTTTATATTCATTAATTGGATGCATGAGTCTTTACATGCTAAAAAATAAAGAAATTATGAGAGAAGAAAGAGTGAGAAAGCTCTGAGTTGAAGTGGAAGTGTCTAGAAGTGCCAAAAATAGAAGTTGATCCTTCACAAGGCATTTGTAGAAGTTAAACTACCATCAGAATGGATTTCTAATGCATGAAAAGCTCAACTTTTGGAACAAGCAGTTAACTATCAGCAGAGCTTTTCTAAAAATGTGCACCTGCAAAATTGTAGACCTGCATACTTGTGTACTATAGACCTACAGAGTTTTGCACCTCAAAATGGTCCAAAATCTTAAAATTTTACTGAGTGTCAAAATTGAAATTTTGGCATCTAGATTTTTTCCTTCTTCATCTTATCATCAATCATATCTAATTATTTTCCCATATATACATCAATCAAAACTTGGTACCTTTTCCCTTTTATGGCTTGCAGAGTTCATAAATCCTTACTCCAAGCCCATACTTCATCCATAATACCAAATTCCTACTTCAAAATTGCTACAATCTTATTTACATTCTCCTACATAGCATGCAGTTACTTCAAATTTGTTGTGATAATCAAAATAGCTTTCTCCTCAAAATTTTCTTGCCATTGCTGACATGCTTTCAAAAATGGGTCTAGTTGTACACCTCCCCCTTCTCTGAGTATAGTATTCAAAGTCTACTCAAGGCACTTATAATCTAGAGGACCAACCACTTTGGCTAAATATCCCTTTAGGATCTTGACCTACCTTCAAAGTGTTTGGAGTTCAACCTCATCCTATTCCATGTTCTTGAGGACCTCTTTGACTCCCATGGTCGTCATTAAACTGGTTGTATCCTATGTAGGTTTTCCCAACATAACCTCTTTCAATTGATAATATTTAGGACCAAGGCTTTCCACATCTTTGTCTTTAGGAGGGACAACTAGTTGTGTAAATAATTCCTAGCTCTGTGTGCTAGTGAGAAATGTCAATGGTGTTGCCTAGTGTGATGGGGACTCAGGTTTACTCAAAATCTTTGCAATATCACAAATATCTTGCTCTGAAGCACAAAATTAAGGTCTGGTACTCCTCATTATTTCTTTTAAGAGCCATCTAAGGATGTGTTCAGTTGAAGACCTTCTTCTTGAGGATGAAAGGGTGCATTCTACTACCTCCTTCCCCTTATCACTCCTCCTTAGAGTTGTTTCGCTCTGCAAGGTTTCTTCTTCTACAACCTCCATTTGAGCAGACCATGTATCTTGCTTCTTAGTGTCTTGGGAAGGTGGCTGAGAATAGTCCATCATTTTTCCCTCCTTTGACACTTCATCAGTGCCCCTTTGTTTCAATTCTTCTCCTTGTGATGGTTCCTTTTGAACTTGCTCCTCTTCTAAACTTTGAGGTGGAGGAGTAACTGAACCACTATCTACCACCGTGACTTGTGGTAGAGACGGGGGAGTAAGATTACAACCCTATGAATCTACCAACATCTACATCCAGTCTTCTTGTTGAGGTTCACTTATAGGGGTGTCCTTGATCTTGTCCTTGATTAACTCTATTCGTACAGGCATAAAATCAAAATCTAAAATTGTGAAAATTTCATCACCCTCTTCACTTTTCTCATCCACCCACTACTATACTTCATATTCAAAAGAAGAAAGTTCTAAGGGTTCTTCTTGGGTGGATGGCGAGGTACCCATGGCACTCTTTCTCATTTGTAGCTCACTGGCACTATCTAGCTAAGTTCATCCCTATAAGGGGACTTGTTCCTCTTCCTCTTCCTCTTTGTCTCCCTCCAGAATGGTTTTTGGAATAGGTGGGGAAGGCACCAATCTTTTGTTGATCCTTTGCCTCTTTTTCATCTAAATCTTAATCTTATTTCATCTCTTGGAGACAGAAGGAGAAGTTGGCTCTTCTTGTGAAGGAGGACTAGAAACCTATGGAATCTCTTGCTCTTCTAATTGGCTAGGCATAACAGGAGGTAATTGAGGGTAATCCTAAACTTGTGTAGCTCCAGTATCCTCAAACCCTTGTACACTCTCTTCCTGCTACTGGGGAGGCACCAGTTGTTCAACTTGTTCTATTTGAATCCTTTGAGGGGTGGTCCTCTTCCTTTTGTTCTTTCCCTTCCTCTTTGGAGGATGATTCTATCCAACTAGGTGATCAAGCTGGTATACTATCTCTAGCTTGATAGGAGACTAGGCCACAAAGGTAGGAATTGTTGCTTTCTTCCTTCTACCTCTTTCTAGGTAGGCATGCTCATGAAAGATTATTGTGTCAGGTATTGGACCAAGTGGAAAAGGTTTCTTAATTCAAACTTTCATCATTTTGATGACATGCCTCACCCAATGATTAATATCATTGACCTCCTCCCTATCAACCTCAACATTCATAATGGGTATTTCTCCTATTTTGTCTAAGTTGAATAGGGGGTCTAGTAGCTCCTTTGAGTCTTGTTTCCTTATCTCCTGCAAGATGTTTAGCTGGAGAGCCTTCTCTACTAGATACAAAGTCATTCTACAATAGTCCCTTATGCAAACATCATAGTCATTTGTTGCATTCATCCAATGATCCTCAATAACATCTTCATGATGGAACTCCTTTCTTGCCAAACTCTCCACTTTCTTAATATTATCAAAATAAGGCTGGGGAGAGTTGTATTCCTCAAGGGGATAATTCTCCCACTCCCACTCGAAGGACAAAATATCTTGTTTCCATTTCACTTGGTATGGTCCTATGACCAAAGGCCATGCCTAGCAAGGTCTCGGTTGTCTCTTCACCCTCTCATATGCTGAATTAATCTATCAGGAAATCTCTAATAATATCAATTAAAACTAGGATATCTAGGGAGCTTCTTAGGGTTGATGGAGGCACTAGCTACCCCTAGATGTGTGAATGTCTTGAATTGGATGAAGTAGGCTCCGAGAACTATTATATGTGTTTTTTCTTCATCGGATAACCTCTTTCCATAATCTCCCTCGATGAATCAGATGATTGCAAAAATGAATGCATCATTCATGATTCTATACTCCTTGCTCTATGTTGACATCTTCTTCTTTACCAGTTGAGGGTAGACAATGTATGGCCAGGCATTAGGATCTTGCATACTACCCTTCTTGTACAAACTAAGGTAGTTTTTCACCCTTGCTGCAAGTAGGTATACTATGTAAGAAGTCATATAGAACTTATTCTTGTCTTTAATTTCCCTCAATTGCTCACACAATTTTTCACTTAGTATGGTGGCCTAGTCCAATGTTATCTTTTCTACCCTAATTGTCTCAATAAAGTTAATCATGAAAGCACTGAGGTGTCCTACTATAGGTAAACCCATGACTCTAATTAAAAGAATGATGGAATAGCCAATATCTTCCTTCATATATTCTTGATTCATATCCACTTTTCTTGTTATCCTTCCTCGAGGAGGCTTCTCAATGAGGTAGGATGATTGTATAATGTCTATTGCCTCCTTCTAGTGCTCCCTGTACCATCTCTCTATTGCTTCATAAGATAGCTTGATGAATTGATCTGCCTTTGGGAGATGGAAGACCCTCTCAATGATGTTAGGTCATAGGTCTAGCACAACTTCTCTAGTGACACTTTTGACCACTCTCTCCTCAGAAACAAAATGTTGCACCAGTGTCATGATTAGTTCTACCAATTGCACTGACACTGGATGTGAAACTCCACTCACCCACCCAGAATGAATTGGTGAGGATACTAATGCAGATCTCTCCATTGTTTTGTTGCATATTCTAATGAATTCTCCTAAGTTAGTATGTCCCAAATTAGTATCTCTACTTTTTGTGTGATCATCATGGAACCTTGATTTTGATGGTATGCCTTGAAACTTGAATACGATGGACTTGGGTGTCATTCCAAATGTGGATTCCATTTAATCTCTTGTACATCATGAGAAAAAATGTTTATTAGCTAAAAATAACAAAAACCTAAAAAAACATAAAAACATTTATTTTATTAATTAACTAATTAGTGATTAAAAAAATGCAAAAAAAGTGCATCTTTTGGAAGTGTGGAAGTGTGTGCAAAAGATGGAGGCATGAGAGTGCAATGCTAGTGCATGGTACCATGTTATGATGGGTGAAAGACATGGTAAAAAAGGATGCATGTGAAACATGATCACAAGGGCACACACATGACATAGTAAAAAGGTGTGCACATAGTGCTCCCAAAAGGGATTATGCATGGTGCTGCCAAAATGGCATGCGTAACACTGCAAAAAGTGTCCATGCATGACACAACCAAAAGGGTGTGTGCACAGCATGATCACTATGAGTGCCTGCGATGCATTAAAAAAATGAGCATGCACATGTATCCTACTACACATGAACACACCTTGTGTAAAACACACAGCATGATACAGAATCCAAAGTCACTCAAATGCAAGGTGGGAGGAAAGAAATGATGAATTCTTGGGGGGGGGAATGAGTTTTATAACCGTTTCTCACCCTACACAATTGCTCGCTTGCACGGGTGCATAGTGCACACCTTGTGAGCAGTGCACATGCTTTTTAAAAATATTTTTTTAATTTTTTGGTCTTTTATGATTTTTTGAGTCTAACACTTTCTCAAATCTTGAACTCTAAGTTTGGGAGTCCAAAAAAATTAGGGGGTCTCCATTCCAGAGTAGGGAATGGGGCATGTGTCGTGGAACCACAATAGTACTTTATGAAGATGCACTTCACACCTTTATCATCTAGCTTTTTCCTTTTCTCCTTAGGCACATGTGCATATGCTACACATCTGAACACTCTCAAGTGTTCAATTATCCATCTATTCCTTGACCATGCCTCAAGAGGAATCTTGTCATGAACTAACTTTGTAGGACACCTATTGATCAAATATACTGTTGTTGCTACTGTTAGTAATTAATGTTCACAATATATGAAGAAGGGGGGTGAATTAGTTATTATCAAACTCAATTTCAACTTAAGTACAACTTAATTATGTGAGCAATGTAATCAGAAATCATGAAAGATAGATATTCATGGTGACACCAGATATGTTGACTAGGGAAACCCTTCATTAGAGGATGAAACCCACAAGATGATGTACTAATATAAATGTTCCTTATGAAAGGCTAGACCCAATTAGGAGTTTGATAAATCACATTTAGTACATATGAGTCCCTATTAGGAGACTTTGAATCCCTATTAGGAGATTCCAACCCTATTAGGAGTTGTGAAAGGTAGCTAAACCCACTGTTCAAACAACTTTAGGATCAGACCAATGAAACCATTGTCTAATTAACCTTGGTACTATTCCTTTTAGAATATTTGATGTGTAACAAGATTTAATTTCTTCCTCTATCTAGTATGTCAAAATCCTTCACCTTCAGATCATGTAATTAGATCTAGAACTCGGTACTTAGTAACAATAACCCTTAAGGTCACTTACATGCATAGGTAGGTCACTCTACTTTTGTATTGCATTGTTGCTCAGTAATTCAGAAGTCTTCTCTGCTCACTATATGTGAAAAATGGAAAACATCTTTCCTTTATACCATGCTCAATAATAAATCCTTGAGTTGGCTTTCCATACATTAATTAAATGAAACACACATTTAATTAATGCTTTTAGCTCACAGTTATAAACAAACTTTCACATGTGCAACTTCTATACATGTGCACTATCTGGCATCATCAAGGGTTATTATACTATCTCCAATTAATTGTGTGACCCTTCACTACAATTGTAATGAACTATAGTAATCATACAATAGGAACTGCTTTCCTAATACTCTATTTCTATATGGTTCTCTATAAATTCATTATATCTTTTGTACACTATCGATTCAAGTTCTACACACTTACCCTTGTAACAAAGACACACTATAGTATGCACTAGATATTGTGCAAAAGTAGATAAGTGATATATTTTTCTTAATAGAAAAATCACAATCTATTGTTCTGCAAATCTTTACAAACTTATTACTATGTTTTCATCAATGAAAAATACAATTACAAATACATCATATCAATGTTCTGTAATGCTTCCCCATAGCATCAGCATTCATACTAACAATCTCCCCCTTTTGCAATGATGGCAACATAGATGAAAAAATCTAAGTTCCAAGAATACCAAATATACATCTTCATCATGTTCTGCTCCCTTCCCAATTGGATGTTTTTCATGTCATTCTCTCCCCCATTGACATCAATGTCAAAGGTAATATACAAATGGTTCAATTGCTCAAAGATACCATAAGCCAATCTATTGTTTTACAATCCATAAATAGCTCAAGTGTCTAGGGACACTATTGCTTATCAGTCACTAATTACCAAGAGTCCTCTAACTCTATTCATCACAAATGCTCCCCCATTGTAGAAGCATTAGTATTTACTCTAGTCTAACAATGGTGCTCTATTCCCTAGACTGATGTACTTTTGCATCTTCTATTCTAAATCAAATAGTGTAATGGCCCACCAAGGGATCCACAAGAAATAACATAAAGTTTTACTGAGTTTCCCAACATTTTTTTTTTTAAAAGAAAGAAAAAACATACACATCAAACACATAGTAGCAGAAGTAATAACATATAATCAACTAAAAGCATACATAATAGGTTACATTCCTTAAGGATCCCATGACATTGAATCACATTTAAATTTAATTAATACTAAGTCCATAAATTACCACATCTATATGAAAGAATAATTATAAAGTCCAATGTCCATTTAAATAATATATATTTGTTTGGAATGCCTCTTTGCAAATGAAATTTGGAATGCTCAATCATCCACTATACATGTCACAAGGTATAAAGGCTAAAAAAATATACATATGTAAAAATAGAAATACATCATCCTCTTCAAATCCATGATACAAGTACAATAAAGTAATGAAACCATCCACCATACATGATATATCTATCCATCATAAAAGATATAAAAATCCATCATTAATATAAGAATCCATCATAATGATACATAGAAAGAATAAAAGGAAATGCATACAAAAGATGCTCCAACCACGGTAACTATGGATAGATCTCAATGGTAAGAGTAAAAAGTACTATCACCCGACCACGTGGAACCTAAATGGCCCACTCCAAGTGTGTTGAGGAGATAGTCTCAAGTCCCAAATAGGATATCAATCCAAACATCAAAATACTCTCTAAGTCAAGGAAATCCTAAAAGTATTCTAACTCAAGCATTCCAAGATAAATCAACATCTATATGTAGAGGCACACAAAAACATGTATGGAACCTACTATGTAAGTGGGCAAGTGTCATCACACAAATCATGCTAGAGTTACCTTGATAATCTCTCAGGATCCTTACCCCCTAGTAATCCCTATGCAACTACAATATCCTCTCATACTGACAAGGCATACTACAGATGCAAGCTCACAACCAAGTGTTCTCTCTACTCCCATCCTAGTCTGTACTAGCACTCGAGGCATGGGCGAGAACATATAAAAACTCTTATTAGGTTCATTTTACTCACATTTAGTGTAGTGTTTTCACTTACTAAACAACTTACAATGGGTTACCTTGGTAGCCACTTAGGGCCCCAACTCCCATTGCAAGCCACTTCTCGACATTACATATAGATAACCTTCCCTAAGCTCATTAAATTAGAAATCAAGGAATCATAGTAAAATCACCCTAGTCCTAAACAAGTGACTAGAAAGCATCAAAAGATAAACCACAATACCCATTGGTTCTCAACAAGCAACCGAAAAGTATCCCAATAATATTGATCAACAACTCAAAAATGGTTAAGTCAAATATCTCATAGTATAAATCTTGCCATCCCACAAAGACAGTGAAAACTATAATCAACAATATAAACACACTCAATATAAAGTATACCATCACATTACCATTGTTCAGTAAAAACAATCAAGATCGAGTCAGCATGATACCACACTCACAAAACTCATGAGCTTCTAGTAGATGTCCTAGAACTGGCCAACAATCTAGTCAACCCCAAACCCCAAACACAAACAACATACATATACAAAGAGTAAGTTTCATGTTTTGATTTGTTTCAAAAGTACATTGTTAAGTTAAATATAAGGTTTTAGTCTTTGTTTTAGAGTTTGTTATCAAGTAAAGACATATTCTTTGTTTTCCCTATAATTAACCCATGTATTTGTTTAAATAAATCAAAGACTTATCCCCATAATTTTTTGAAATCAATTTTCTAAAACTTACTAAGGGAAAATATCATATTTGTTTGAATTTGCTCAGGTATGATTCTCATTGATTTCTGATAAAATAATTGCAACTTTACTGAGTTAGAATTTAAATAACCTTCAACAAATTTAAAGAGATCTCCAATCTTACTAACTAATTCTCCTTATAATTTGATTTTTTTTAAAAATGAACTAATATCTATAGCATTTAATCTAATTATAATAAATTTATTTTAAATAAATTAATAATTAATTACATAATATTGAGTAATCATTATAAATTAAAACTTTTAATAAATTTTATTAATAAAATAATATTTGAAATCAAATTATAATATATAATATTTAAAACTTTAATTAAATTTAATTTTAATAAAATTAAAACTTTTTTTTTAAATCATTTAATAAAATGTTTATAGCCCACTGATTGCAAATAAAGGGTTGTGACCCACTGTCACAAGACCCTGTTGTCACAGGGCCTGCAGTGATAGTGGTACAAAGTACCATTGTCATTGCAGTACTTGCAACAATAGGTACTCGTACGCAAAGGTGGTGACAGGGGGGTATGGGGTAATTCCCTCCCCCTCTTTTTATTATTATTATTCAATACAATTTTATATAAATTAATTTATGTTACAAATTTTATAACAAAAAATTAAATAAATAGAATTTGTTTAAAACTCCCCTTTTCTTAAAAATAAAATCGCAGCTTTGATCTAATAGAGAAATTATGACCAATTGGTCAAATTCACAAATGAAATCTTCGGATATATTACAAAACCCTACCCCATTTTTTAATATATATTTAAAATCTATGAAAAGTAATATTATATTGCTCATTTAAAACTTCCCATGCACAAAAGATTTAATTCACAAACCAAAAAATCATAATATGATAAGATTTGTCACAAGAATTACCCAAACAACCATTTAATAGACAAGATGAAGATAGGAAGGAGAAAGAGCATATTAAAATATGCAAAAATCACAAGCATCTACCTGGACACTAATGCTAATTGCTACACCCCAGAGAAACTATAGAGAAAATTCCTCCTTTCAAAACATTCTCCTTTCGAAAAATTTCTTCCTTCTCCAAAATTCATGGTCCTTTGAAAATGAACCCCCAAGTTATGATATGGAGTTCTCTCCCTAAAATTGGAACACTAATTGTGCGTTCACCCAAGAGAACCCCTTGCTCACCATACTTCAAATCTAAATTAACTTTTCTTTATCTTTTCTTTTTCTTTTCCCCATGCATGTTTATTGAATTATTAAATAACTTTATTTAATTTTCACGTGACTTCTCTTTTCAATTAATTTATTAACTTTTAATCTCATGCATACATCATCATGTTAAAACTTTTAATAAATTAATATCTTTTTCCACTTCTTAAATTATTTTCGAATGTTTAATTGATAAAATATTTACTAACTTAAATAATATTATTATTTAGCATTTATTTGAAAATGAACTCTAAATATATTATTATTAAATAAAATAAATATTATCACATTCTAAAATTAAACTTGTAACTTTTACCTTTAAATTTAATTCTTTTTTATTTAATTAATTTCTTAATTAATTTAATATAATTAAATATTATAATACCAAAATAAATTCTATTAAATTAAATCATTAATTTAATCATTGAATTTGACTTAATTAATAAAAGACATCACCAAAGACTCATAAAACAAAATATGAAAACCCATCATAGGAAAACACATACAAGATCAAACTAAAGGGTTATAATCACAAATTAACATCATCTGACATTTTTGGAAGGTAAAAAATTCAAATACTTGTCCTAATTTTCTAGGACAAATAGCTTAAATGCTTAGGATTTGGACTTAAGAATTTATCTCCTCTCTCCTACCATTGAGATAATGCCATAGAGTATGCTCATCCTAGCAATTCAGGGAAGTTGATACCCGGTACCTACAATCTAAATAAAATTCACGCATGTACAAACATGATATTTTAAGCTAAATAAACAATGGTAGGAAGTGGTGCATCATGTAGATCCTGACTAGTGTGTGACTAGGACTCCCTTAACCACATCAGAAACACCATACATAAAGAAAACATACACACACCGCATACACATGCAGTATGGGGTGAGTATCCATAAGAAGACACATAATAATCCATCTAAGTAATCATCATGTATACATGAAGTATAGAGTACCAAGTAATCTCATCATATTATCAATTGAATGTGAAACAATATATGATAGTCTCAAAATAATGCTACTAATCATCAAGCATAAAACTAGCCTAAAAGAGTTTGACAATGATAATAGAAATGTAAACTAGGGATAGGCACTACATCCACTCTCCTTATACTTAGTCTTACTCCTAGAAGCCTACAAGAAAGGTAAAACTAAAGAACTCACTATGAGGGTCCCATTGGACCCTTTCTCCCTATAGGAGGATATGACTCCACTGAGAACACAACAATAATATCTGAGATAACAAGGTACTATGATAACCATAAAATATACTACTTTCAGTCACTTAAAGAAATATGATTATGGTTTAATAGTAAATTGAAAACCATATTGATCTAACATTCATTCTTTTAACAAGTACTAAAACAGATCCCCTAAACACTCTAAACAAAGGATCAACATCCCTAATCAATTAGAAAACATACAAGATGTTATAATAACCATAAACCATACTACTGTAAAGCATATATATATATAAGACACATATTTTGAAAACAAAATAAGTTTCAATTTTTAGTATTGCCTATTTTTAGCTTTATGTATAATTCAGTTTTGAAGTCTAAAAAATCAAGTTGAAAATATACAACTAAAGTTTAAGTTTTGTTTCAGTTCAACTAGTTCAAGTTTCAATTTGATATAGATATATATAATTGTTTAAATTTCATTTTAGTTCAACTAGTTAACAACTAGTAGCATTCCAATATACCCAGAGCTCACAATGTAGAAACTCAGGCTCTAATACTAGATGTAACACCTTGCCAAGTGATCCAAAAGAAATAACCTAAAGTTTTAATAAGTTTTCCAACAATTTTTTTTTAAAACAAGAAAGATAAAGCATACACATCAAACACATAGTAGAACAATGAATAACATACAATCAATTAAAATCATACATAATAGGTTACATTCCTTAAGGATCCCATGACATTGAATCACATTTAAATTTAATTAATACTAAGTCCATCAATTACCACATTCATATGAAAGAATAATTATAAAGTCCAATTTCCATTTAAATAATATACATTTGTTCTAAATGCCTCCTAGCAAATGAAATTGGGAATGCTCAATCATCCACTGTACATGTCATAGGGTATGAAAGGCTAAAAGAATATACATATGTAAAAATAGAAGTACATCATCCTCTTCAAATCCATGATACAAGTATAATAAAGTAATGAAACCATCCACTATAGATGATATATCCATCCATCATAAAAGATATAAACATCTATCATGAAATATAACCATCCATCATAATGATACATGGAAAGAATGACAGGAAATGCAAACAAAGAATGCTTCTGCCATAGTGACTATGGATGGATCTCAATGGTAAGAGTAAAAAATGCTACCACATGACTGCATGGAACCTAAATGGCCCACTCCCACCATACTGAGGAGATAGTCTCAAGTTTCGAACATGATATCAATCCAAACATCAAAATACTCTCTATTTTGAGGAAATTCTACAAGTATTCTACCTCAAGGGTTCCAAGATAAATATCTATACCTAGAAGCACACAAAGAAACATAGGAAACCTACTATGTAAGTGGGTAAGTTTCATCACACAAATCAACCTAGAGTTATCGTTGCAATCTCTTAGGACACTGACCCCCTTGTGATCCCTATGTGGCCACTAGTATCCTCTCTATTGACAAGGCATACTATAGATTCAAGGTTGCAACCAAGCATTCTCTCTACTCTCATCCTAGTTTGTACTAGCAATTGAGGCATCGGTGAAAACATAAAAATACTCTTATTAGGTTCATTTTACTCTCATTTAGTATAGTGTTATCAAACAACTTACAATGGGTTACACTGGTAGCTGTTGAGGGCCTCAACCCCCATTGCAAGCCACTTCATGACATTACATATAGATAACCTACCCTAAACTCATGAAATCACAAATCAAGAAATCATAGTAAAATCACCTTAGTCCTAAACAAATGATTGGAAAGAATAAAAAAGAAATCACAATACCCATTGGTTCTCAATGAGAAATCAAAAAATATCCCAATAATATTGATCAACAATTCAAAAATGGTTAAGTCAGATATCTCATAGCATAAATCTTTCCATCTCATGAAGGCATTGAAAATAGTAATAAACAATATAAACACACTCAACATAAAGCATATCATCACATTACCATGGTTAAGTAAAAACAATCAAGATCAAGTTAGCATGATACCACACTCACAAAACTCGTGAGCCTCTGGTAGATATCCTAGAATTGGCCAACAATCTAGTCAACCCAAAACCCCAAACATAGACAACATACAAATACAAAGAGTAAGTTTCGTGTTTTGGTTTGTTTCAAAAGCACATGTTTAAGTTAAATATAGGGTTTTAGTCTTTGTTTAGGAGTTTTTTATCAAGAAAAGAAATATTCTTCATTTTTCCTATAATCAACCATGTATTTGTTTACATAAAACAAAGATTTACCCCCATAATTTTTTGAAATCAATTTTCTAAAATTTACTAAGGGTAAATATTATATTTGTTTAAATTTGCTAAGGTAAGATTCTCATTGATTTCCGATAAAATAATTCAAACTCTACTAAGTTAGAATTTAAAAAACCTTCAACAAATTTAAATAGATCTCCAATCTTACTATCTAATTCTCCTTATAATTTGAATTAATTATTTTTTTAAAAATAAACTAATATCTATAGCATTTAATCTAATTATTATAAATTTATTTAACATAAATTATTAACTAGTTACATTACATTTAATTAATCATTATAAATTAAAAAATTTTAAAAATATTATTAATAAAATAATATTTGAAAAAAAATTATAATGTATAATATTTAAAACTTTAATTAAATTAAATTTTAATAAAATTAAAACTTTTTTGAAAAATTATTTAATAAAATGTTTATAGCCCACTGGTTGTAAATAAGGGTCACGACGCACTGTTGTAGTGCCCTACTATCACAGGGCCTATGACGACAGTGGTAAGAGATGTACCACTGTCATCATAGTACCTACGATGGTAGATACTCGTATGTAGTGGTGGTGACAAGGGGGGGTAAAGGGTAATTCCCTCCCCCTCTTTTTTTATAATTTTAAAAAATATATATTTAATAACATTTTTCCAAAAATGTTTTATTATTATTCAATACAATTTTATATAAATTAATTTATATTATAAATTTTATAACATAAAATTAAATAAATAGAATTTGTTTAAAACTCCCCTTTTTTAAAAACAAAATCTTAGCTTTGATGTAATAGAGAAATTACGACCAATCAATCGAATTCACAAATGAAATCATCGATTTTATTATAAGAACCTACCCATTTAAAAAATTTATTTAAAATCTATGGAAAATAATATTATATTGCTAATTTAAAACTTCTCGTACACAAAAGATTTAACACACAACCCAGAAAATTATAATATGATAAGATTCATCACAAGAATTACCTAGATAACCATTTAAAAAACATGATGAAGACAGGAAGGAGAAAGAGCATATTAAAATATACAAAAATCACAAGCATCTACCTGGACACTGATGCTAATCACTACACCCCAGAGAAACTATAGAGAAAATTCCTCCTCTCAGAACCTTATCCTTTCTAAAAATTTCTTCCTTCTCCAAAATTCGTGATCTTTCAAAAATGAACCCCTAAGTTATGATATGGAGTTCTCTCCCTAAAATCGGGGCACTGATTGTGTGTTCACCCAAGAGAACTCTTTGCTCACTACACTTCAACTATAAATTAACTTTTGTTTTTCTTTTCCGCATGAACATTTATTGAATTATTAAATAACTTTTTTAAATTTTCATTTGACTTCTCTTTTCAATTAATTTATTAATTTATTAATCTCATGCATACATCATGATCTTAAAAATTTTAATATATTAATATCTTTTTCCACTTCTTAAATTATTTTTGATGTTTAATTGATAAAATATTTACTAACTTAAATAATATTATTATTTAGCATTTATTTTAAAATGAACTCTAAATATATTATTATTAAATTAAATTAATATTATCACATTCTAAAATTAAGCTTGTAAATTTTACCTTTAAATTTAATTTTTATTTATTTAATTAATTTCTCAATTAATTAAATATAATTAAATATTAAAATACCAAAATAATTTCCATTAAATTAAATCATTTAATTTGACTTGATTAATAAAAAAATCACCAAAGACTCATAAAATAAAATACAAAAATCCATCATAAGAAAACACATATAAAATCTAACTAAAGGGTTATAATCATGAATTATGTTGGATACAATTGTTCAAGTTATGTGTTGTCTTTGATGTCACATAAATGTCATATCAGTCATTAGATAGTGTCTAATGAGCTCATAAGGTCAACAAGGAAAATGACAGTGTCTACTAAGCTTAGAAGGTTAGCAAGGCAAAGGATAGTGTCTACCGAGCTCAGAAGGTTAGCAAGGAAAAAGACAGTGTCTACTAAACTCAAAAGGTTAGCAAGGAAAAGAAATATTTCTTACCAAGCTCACTCAGTCATCAAAGGAAATGTGGCAAAAATAGTTCTTACCGAGCTCAATCGATTATCAAAAGAAATGTGGTAGAAATAGTTCTTATTGAGCTCACTCAGTCATCAAAGGAAATGTGGCAGAAATAGTTCTTACCAAGCTCACTTGGTCATCAAAGGGAATATGGCAGAAATGGTTCTTACTGAGCTCTCATGAAGGAATTCAACTCTTATTGAGTAAACTCAGTAGCCAAAGGATTTTACAGATATTGTAATGTTAACCGAGTCAAGAAGGTTAACTCAAAAAATTTCTGGAAGCAATAGTTACCGAGTAGGGTTGGCCAATAAAGGATTTCATTATTTTATGAAATAACATTTATTTGTTTAGAGTAATATCTGCAGCCGACTGATGTATGATTTATTGGTAAATATAACATGTAAATGGGCTGACTTGACAATTTGAATGGTATAAGTAAGAAGTTAAGTTGTGAATTCTAAGAAGGATGAAGAGGAAGTATGAAAAGTTAATGTGATATGAAGACTGATTATTGTGAAAGTGAATTTGAAGGATGATCAGAGATCATTGAGGAGCAACAGAGCCATATTTGATCAAGGAGGATCTAATGATACTGAATAGAGACCTGTAGCCAGCAAATTTAGTTGCATCTTGTTTAGGTCAATTCATTGTTTCTTTCTAACCATTGTAGCAGTGATTTCAAATCTCTTAATAGAGTTGGTTTAATAGCCATTTTGTAAATACTCTAACAAGGTGACAGTTTAGTTGAATTGTTCTAAAGACCTCTAGCAAGGCCACTCCTAACAGGGTAATTAAAATCCTCTAATAGGGTCACACCTAACAGTTTGTATTGTAACCTTTAATAGGATTGGCTCCTAATAGGGCTCACTTCAAAAGAGTGAAAAATTAGTGACTAGTTACTTAGTGGATTTTCCCATATTGGGTTTCCATGTTAAATTTGGTGTCTCTTGTGTTCATTTTATTTAACTTTTGCATACATATTAATAACTATGAATGCTAAATGATTAGTAACTAGTTAACCTACTAAGTTATAGTATTCCTGCATTATTTACTGAGTATCAGAAATAAGTAAGCATTATAGACATCTAAGGGATTTGTGAATTATTTTGGGATAATTGATCCCCCCCCCCCCCCCCCCCCCCCCCCTCTCAGTTACTTCTTCTATAATTCCAACAATTAGTATCAGAGCTCTTGGTGCTTACAGAAAAAAATTTCAAGGATCTAAGCCAAAGGTTAGGATGTCTTATAAGAGGGGAATTCCAAGACTTATCAGGGAGAACTTCTCAGCATGGCAAGGGTTGATGAGACTTCATCTTGCTTTTATTAGAGATACAGGACTGGAGTACCTTGATGAAAAATATGTAGAACCTACTGGTACATTATCTGTCAATGATATTGCTAAAAAGAAGACCCACAACAATATGATGATAGATGTAGCATCTACTCTGAATTATGAAGAATTTGATAACATCAAGAACTACAAATCCATCTTTGAAATGTGGAACAAGCTGAAAGAAATCTGTGGGGGTGATGATAATGTAAGAAGAGCCAAAGCATACAGTCTAAGAGAAAAATTTGATCAAATGAGGATGAGAGAGGATGAAAAAATTGCAAAATATGTTGAAAGAGTTAAAGCATGTGTTAGTGCAATCAAAGCATCTAGAGGAGATATCAAGGAGGACATAGTTATAAGTAAAGTTCTTAGAACTCTACTTCCCATTTATGTAATTAGAGTCTCCACAATTCAAGAAAGAAGATGTGAAGCAAATCATAAGATAAATCTAGAGGCCATAGTGGGAAGATTGACTACATTTGAGCTAGACAACTATGACAATTATGTTCCAGCTACCAAGAACATTGAATCAGCATTTGAAGCCAAGCTTTCACTCAAATAAAAAGGGAAAAAGATGAAGGATCCACAATCCAATAGTGAAAAAGAATCAGAGAAAAGTTTAGATAGTGATCTTGAAGTGGTTGAAGCTCTACTAGCAAGAAAATATTCAAGAGGCAAAGGGAAATACAAAGGTAAAGTTCCTCTAATCTACTTTTCTTATGAAGAAATTGGACATATTGCATCTAGGTGCCCAAATAAGAAAAACAAGATGAGAAGAAGTGTCACAAGTACAATGGAAAGATAGACTTCAAAGTATTCAAGGATAAAGGTAGGAAAACATGTTTTAAAGCTAAAGATTCTAATGATTCTAATGATGAAGAAGAAGATGAAATTGTCTACATTTTTGTGAAAGATGAGTCTAATAATGATGAGGAAATGGCACTTATTTCTCATTTGAGCAAAAATGATACACAGATCATAGATAGTGGTTGTTCTCATCACATGACTAGTGATAAAGCTAAGTTTGAACACTTTGAAGACTATGATGGTGGTAGTGTAAGATTTGGTAACAATGAACCTTGTTGTATAAGAGGAAAAGAAGAATCTCACTAACCAAGGAGCTTGTATGTGATAATGCATATTGGGTAGAAGGACTAAAGCATAATTTGTTAAGTGTGGCACAACTACCCAATAATGAATTCAAAGTAGAATTTATGCATGGAAAAGCAAGATTGTTGGATGACAAAGGAAAGTTGATTGGATCAGGCACTCAAACAAAAGGTAACTTATTTTATCTTGAACTTGGTGAATGTTCATATTTTATTGCTCAAATTGAAGAAAGTTGGTTATGGCATAGAAGGTTGTGTCATGTAAAATTTGAAAACTTGGTAAAGATAAGTAAATTCAAGAAAGTAAGAGGCATTCCTAACATCAAGAAACCTGAGGTTGGCCTATGCAAAAACTGTCAAATTGGAAAAATGGGAAAAACAAGTTTCAAGAGAAAGAACTATAAGTCTGAAGAAGTTCTAGAAATTGTGCATACTGATTTATGTGGACCCATTGGCATTGAAAGTTATACTAGTGAGAAATTTTTCTTTCTTTTTGTTGATGATTATTCAAGAATGATGACTGTCATGTACTTAAGAGAGAAATTAGAGGCATTCAAAAAATTCAAATGGTATTTGGCCAGAGTTGAAAATGAAACAGGCAAAAGACTAAAATGTTTAAGATTTGACAAAGGTAGTGAATTTATTTCACATGAATTCAATAACTTTTGCATTGAAAGAGGAATCAAAAGACAAGTTTCAGCACTAGGAACACTTGAACAAAATGGTATAGCTGAAAGAAGGAATAGATCTATCATGGACTATGCAAGAACCCTAATGATTGAAAAGAGTATTACTATCAAATACTGGAAGGAAGCTATCAGTACTATAGTTCATACCTTAAACCAAGTACAACTAAAAAAGGACTGATTTAAAACACCCTATGAGTTGTGGTATGGCTACAAACCCAATGTAAGTTATCTAAAAGTATTTGGAAGAAAATGTTACATTTTGAAAAAATTCTAGAAAAGGTAAATTTGATGTAAAGGGTGATGAAGGAATATTTTTGAGATATTCTTGCAAAAGTAAAGCATATAGATGTTTGAATCTGTCTACTCACAAAATCATAGAAAGTGCACATGTGAAAGTTGATGAGTTTGTAGAAAAATCTGAATAAGAAAGCAAAAGGGTACCTAAAGACTAGAGGAGATTTTTTTACATTAAACCGGATACAATACCAAGTATATCAATTAATCAAGAATCCTCAACTCTAGAGTCTTTAGTTACTGAGTCAGAACACAAGTTGCAAGAAATTGAGGTGCAAATAGAGGCTACCGAATCAACATCTATCGAGCCCGAGCAACCACATCTAAGAAAGGAAGTTGAGATGAAGAATGATAACAATGGAAGTCACTCAAAAGGAAAGGAGCCTGTGTTAGCCAAGTATGTTAGAAAGCATCATGCACCAAATCAGATCATTAGAGACAAATCAGAAGGAACAATGACAAGAAGTAAGTTAAAAAGAACTTGTTTACTTGCTAATTTTGAACCTAGAAATGTCAAAGATGCACTAGACAATGAAAGCTGGATTAGAGATATCAATGAAGAGATAGAATAGATAGAGAAAAATAAAACATGGACTCTTGTACTTAGACCCAAAGACAAGAATGTGATTGGAACAAAGTGGCTATTCAGAAAAAAACTAAATGAAGATGGTAAGGTATCAAGGAACAAAGCTAGATTAGTATGCAAAGGATACTCTCAAGAAGAAGGTGTAGACTATGGAGAAAATTTTGCTCCTATCGCAAGATTGGAAGGTGTTAGAACATTACTTGCATATGATACATTCAAAGGATAAAAAGTCTATCAGATGGATGTCAAGTCAGCATTTCTTAATGGTATATTGGATGAAGAGGTTTATATTGAACAACCTGAAGGTTTTATTGATCTAGACAAGAAAAACATGGTCTACAAACTGCATAAAGCATTATATGGTCTGAAACAAGCCTCTAGAGCATGCTACGAAAGATTGTGTAACTATCTTATTCAGATTGGTTTTCAAAGGACTAATGATAACAATAGTTCGTACATAAAGGAAGGACTATATAATAAGATTGTTTTGGCAAAAATATTTGTAGATGATACTTTGTTCACAGGAAATGATGATCTTTGCAAAGAATTTTTAGAACAAATGAACAAGGAATTTGAAATGTCAATGTTTGGTGAGATCAAATTCTTTGTTGGTCTTTAAATTCAATAAAGTAAGAATGGCATCTACATCACTCAATCTAAATACATCAAGGAGATACTAAAAAAAATTTGCATGGAAAACTGCAAACCAGTTGGGACTCCTATGTGTACTAGATTGAAACTTACCAAAGATGATGAATCTAAGGAAGTAGATCAGACATTGTATAGATCTATCATTGGAAAGTTGCAATATGTAGTGTACAGAATACTAGACATTTCCCTTGTAGTAGGGATTGTAGCAATATTCTTAGCAAAACCAAAAGAAAATCATATGATAGCAATCAAAAGGATCATGAGATACTTAAAAGGAACTGAAGATTATGGATTATGGTATAAACTTTGAGGTAAACTAGATTTAAAGGTATTCACTGATGTAGATTGGGCAAGAAATATTGATGATAGAAGGAGCACAAGTGGAGGAGCTTTCTTTCTTAGAAAAAGGTTGGTTTCTTGGACAAGTAAAAAGAAAAATTGTACATCTCAATCCACATCAAAGGCTGAATATGTTGAAACAGCAATAAATTGCTCAAATATTGTGTGGTTTAAGCAATTATTACAAGGTATGAAGCAAGAAATCAAAGAACCAGTTGTTATGTTTTGTGATAACACAAGTGCAATTAACATCTCCAAAAATCCAGTGATGCATTCAAAAGCCAACCATATTGCCATAAAATATCACTTTGTTAGAGAATTGGTGCAAGAAAAGGAAATAAGATTAGAATATGTGCATACAAAGGAACAAATTGCTGACATATTCACAAAGCCTTTAGCTAAGGATACATTCTTGTATCTAAGAGGTAAGTTAGGGGTCATTCCCCTATCTGAAGCTCACTAAAATATAGTTCTAGTGTTGCATCAACAAAAATAGAATTGAAAATCTATTAGTTGATGCAGCAAACCAATGAAGACATTGCATATGAATCAGTACATTAGTTACAATGCTATTCAGTTGTTTTGAGTTGTCTTTGGCATGAATTGTGAAAGAGGGAGAGTATACTATCATTATCTTTCTGAGATTTGCAAAATAATAAGAGTTTGTGTAAGAGGGAGAGATTATTATGAAAGAGGGAGTTTGTTGTATTTGAAAAAGAAAGTGAAATATTCTGTCAATAAAAGACCTGTTTTCAAATTTCATCCTACTATGACATATTATGTTGCCATCAATGCTAAAGAGGGAAATTGTTGGATACAATTGTTCAAGTTATGTGTTGTCTTTGATGTCACATAAATGTCATATTAGTCATCAGATAGTGTCTACTAAGCTCAGAAGGTCAGCAAGGCAAAGGACAATGTCTATCGAGCTCAGAAGGTCAGCAAGGCAAAGGATAGTGTCTACCAAGCTCAGAAGGTCAGCAAGGCAAAAGATAGTGTCTATCGAGCTCAGAAGGTCAACAAGGCAAAGAAATAGTTCTTACTGAGCTCACTTGGTCATCAAAGGAAATATGGCAGAAATAGTTCTTACCTAGCTCACTCGATCATCAAAGGAAATGTGGCAGAAATAGTTCTTACCGAGCTCACTTGGTGATCAAAGGGAATATGGTAGAAATGGTTCTTACTGAGCTCTCATGAACAAATTCAGCTCTTATTGAGTAAACTCAATAGCCAAAGGATTTTACAAATATTGCAATGTTAACTGAGTTAAGAAGGTTAACTCAAGAAAGTTTTGGAAGTAGTAGTTACCGAGTACGGTTGGCCAGTAAAGGATTTCATTGTTTTATGAAATAACATTTATTTTTTAGAGTAATATCTATAGTCGACTGATGTATGATTTATTGGTAAATATAACATGTAAATGAGCTGACTTGACAATCTGAATGGTATAAGTAAAAGGTCAAGTTGTGAATTCTAAGAAGGATGAAGAGGAAGTATGAGAAGTCAATGTGATATGAAAACTAATTATTGTGAAAGTGAATTTGAAGGATGATCAAAGATCACTGAGGAGCAACAGAGCCATATTTGATCAAGGAGGATCTAATGATGCTAAACAGAGATCTGTAGCCATCAAATTTAGTTGCATCTTGTTCAGGTCAACTCATTGTTGCTTTCTAACCATTGTAGCAGTGATTTCAAATCTCTTAATAGAGTTGGTTTAACAATCATTTGTAAATCCTCTAACAAGGTGGCAGTTTAGTTGAATTTTTCTAAAGACCTCTAGCAAGGCCACTCCTAATAGGGTGATTAAAATCCTCTAACAGGGTCACACCTAACAGTGTGTATTGTAACCTTTAAAAGGGTTGGCTCCTAACAAGGCTCACTTTAGAAAAGTGAAAAATTGGTGACTAGTTACTTGGTGGTTTTTCTCATATTGGGTTTCCACGTTAAATCTAGTGTCTCTTGTGTTCATTTTATTTAACTTTTGAATACATATTAATAACTATGAATGCTAAATAATTAGTAACTAGTTAACCTACCGAGTTATAGTATTCCTACATTATTTACCGAGTATCAGCAGTAAGTAAACATTATAGACATCTAAGGGATTTGTGAATTGTTTTGGGATAACTGATTCACACCCCCCCCCCCTCTCAAATACTCCTTCTACAATTCCAATAGAATTAATGTCATCTTACACATTTAGAAGGTAAATAACTCAAATACTTGTCCTAATTTTCTAAGAAAAATGGCTTAAAGGTTTTGGATTTAGACTTAAGAATTTATTTCCCCTCTCTTACAATTAAGATAATATGATAGGGTACACTCATCTTGGCAATTCAGAGAAGTCAATACTCAGTAGTTAGAATTTTTATAAAATTCATGCATGTACAAACACAAAATTCTAAGCTAAATGGACAATGGTAGGAAGTAGTGCATTGTGTAGATCTTGACTAGCAAGTGACTATGATTCCCTTCCTTAACCACATCAAAATTACCATACGTAAAGAAAACATAAAGGCACACCATACACATGTAGTATGGTGTAAGTTTCTATAAGAAGTCACATACTAATCCATCTAACTAATCATCATCAATAACTTAAAACACTAATTAATCATCATGCATACATGAAGTATAAAGGACCAAGTAATCTCATCATATAATCAACTGAATGTGAAACGATATCTGATAGTCTCAAAACAATGCTACTAATCATCAAGCACAAAACTATCCCAAAAGAGTTTGACAATGATAATAGAAATGTAAACTAGGGGCAGGCACTACTAGATAGGGGCATAACCCCAAGCATACATCTTAGGTACTCAAATGTATCCTTTGGTGAGGCTTTTGTGAAAATATCTGCAATTTGTTCCTTAGTGTTAACATACTCTAGTCTTATTTCTTTCTTTGTAACTTTCTCTCTCAATACATGATACTTTATAGAGATGTGCTTAGTCTTAGAATGTAAGACATGATTTTTAGGCATGTGAATTGTACTTGTGTTATCATAGTGAATGATAATAGGTTCCTTGAATGTAATTCTAATATCCTTCATCATCTGCTTCATCCATATGACTTTATTACAAATTTTTTCTACTGCAACATATTCTTCCTATGCAGTACTCTATGAAGTGTAGTCTTGTTTCTTGCCGAGCCAAGAAACTAGTCTTGCACCAAAAAAGATTGCTCCTCCACTAGTGCTTTTTTTATCATCCATATCTCTAGCCCAATCGACATCAGTATAAGTGCAAAGAGTAAAATCATTACTTCTATCATACCAAATTCCATAATTAGATGTCCCTTTTAGATATTTGAATATCCTTTTTACTACTACATAGTGATATTCTTTAGGATTAGCTTGAAATCTTGCCACAATTTTGACCACATTAGCTATATCTAGTCTACTATGTGTTAGGAACTACAATCCTCCAATCATAGATTTTTACTTCTTTTTTTCAATAGTAGGTGTCTCATCCTTGCTAGATAACTTGTGACTAGTTACCATGGGGTTCCAATAGGTTTACAATTTTCTAGTCCAGATATTTTTAGCAAATCTTTCAAGTACTTGCTCTAAAATATAAAGATACCTCCTTCATTTTGAACAATTTTTAATCCTAAGAAGAATTTAATTTCTCCTATCATACTCATCTCAAATGCATTCTTCATATCTTTTGACAATTTGTTACTAGCTCCATTGTTTCATCCAAAAATGATATTATCAACAAATACAATGATTATCAACAAACCATTTTCTATTTCTTTCAATTACAAGTTGTTTTTTGATGTCCCTTTAGAAAATCCAAGATTTGCTAAGTATTTATCTAACCTTGCATACCAAGTTCTGGGTGGTTTCTTTAATCCATATAAGGCTTTCTTTAATTTGCAAATCATATCCTTCTCTTCTGTCAAAGGAAAAGCTTCTAGCTACTCAATATAAACTTCTTCTTCAAGTTCTCCATTCAAGAATGCTGACTTGACATCCATCTAATATACTTTGAAGTTTTTATTTGCTACATATGCAAAGAACATTTTGACTACTTCCATTCTTGCTACATGTGCATATGTTTCCTCATAATTTATTACTTCTTGCTGAGAGTAGTCTTTGCATACTAGTCTTGCTTTTTTTCTTATCACTTCTCCTTGTTCATTCATTTTGTTTCTGAACACCAAATTTGTGCCAATCACATTCTTGTCCCTAGGTCTAGGGACTAGTTCCCAGATGTCATTCTTTATTATCTGTTTGAAATCTTCCTGCATTGCATTCATCCAATGATCATCCTTGATTGCTTCATATGCACTTTTTGGCTCTACTTGAGATATTAGGCATACTTCTTCATTGATTTTTCTTCTTGTCACTACTCCTTTTTCTTTACTTCCTATTATTTGATCAGTAGGATGATTTCTTATCATGTTCTTATTTGAGGAAGGAGTTTCTACTTCAACCATATCTCAAGTACAATGCTCTATTCTTCCCTTGTTTCTTCAATTTGTACATTATTCTATAGGTCATTGTTAGTTTTGAGAAATAATTAATTGCATCTATTTGTTATCTTAGAGTTATCTTCATCAAAGTTATAATCCATCATCTTTTCTTTGGTACAAAACTTTTCATCTATTCTCACATTTATGCACTCTACTATATTCTTTGTTCTATAATTGAAACATCTATAGGCTTTACTTTTTAATGAATAGCCAAGACGCATACCTTCATTGCTCCTTGGATCTAACTTACTGATATCATCATTTATTTTGATGTAACATTTGCTCCCAAATATTCTGAAATATTTGACTGATGGTGAGTATCCAAACCATAATTCATAAGGTGTTTTTTCCATACCTTTCTTGATCTATACTCTACTCAGAGTATATATTACAGTATTGACTACTTCTCTCCAAAATGTCTTTGGTACATCATTCTCAAATAGTATAGCTTTTGCTACTTTAACACTTGATCTATTTCTTTTTTCAACAATCCCATTATGCTCAAGTGAATGTTGTCAAAATAGCTGCCTCTTGATTCCATGCTCTTCATAGTAGATTTTGAATTCTTTAGAAGTGAATTCTCCTCCTCTATCAGATCTTAATCTTTTAATTTTCCTCCTAATTCATTCTCTACTCTATTCTTGAATATCTTGAATTTCTCAAATGCTTCTAATTTTTCTTTAAGAAAAGCTACCCACATCATTCTGGTAAACTAATTAACAAAAATCATAAAATACCTTTCTCCATAGAATCCTCTTTTTCTTGAAGGACCACTTAAATCTATATGGACCAATTCTAGCTTCTGCATAGTTCCAAACTACTTGCTAGGAATCCATAATGCAAGTGTTGTAATCTAATTCTTCTTGTATGTGTATCCAACTCTTCTTCTCTTCTCTCTTTAACTCTATCAAATGAATCAAATTCATTCCTTTTTGTCTCTTGGCAAAAAAAAATTTCACTCTCATTTCGAATTTGAACTCACCTATTGTGCATTCAATGTTTCTAACTATTGTGTAGGCTATCAAGGTGGTAGGTGGCCATTTGGCTATAGGGGAAACTATCCTACTGTAGTAAATATTTCAACACATAGCATCAATATTCTCAATGGAAGATGGCTCATGTAGTTTGTTTAATATCAACAGTTGTTTTGTTGGTATGTTTCTTCATATAAATAAATTAGAAAATGTCTTACAAACACTTGTCTATCAATGATATGATTAAGCCAGCAACATAGAGATCATAGGTATGAAAGAAAATGATGTGTGTGGTCTACATTAGAATTCAATCAAGATTATCAAACCATAATTTGCATCCAAAGTTTCCCCAAATCCAATTTCATTCAATACTCATCACATGTCCAAGTACTTTACTACTTAAAATCTCATCTTTGTAGTAAACCAGATGTGTTTCTCCTTTTCTTGTTTCCTATGCTTTGTATGAATAGTTTGCTCTTGCTAAATTGTCCACAAAATAGAAGATTCCGCCATTGAAGATGGCTACTGATGATGATACATGCAAATTGGTATTGAAAATAAGATACCCTGGTGGAAAAACTATATTCAATGATAGACCACTACCTGCTACAATACACCCAGATTAATAGAATGTAAACCACGAGTCTTCTTCTAAAAAATTATCGAGTAGTGCTAAAATGGGCTATGTGCCTTTAGCATCAGTCTATGGCCAAATTTAAGACATCATCAATTTTTTTCCTGAGCTCTTTCTACAAAGTATATAAAATGTAGGAGCTACATTTTCACTATTTCCTTTATTGCCAAACTCAAAAAACCCATCCTTCTCCACCTCCTTAGCCTCCTCAGATCCATTTTCTTGAACAAGCCTTTGAGGTTGACAACCAAGTGCCAAAAAAGACCAAACAGAAAGTTAGTATCACATTGCCTACTGAAGAAGATATAATATACTACACACTAGTAAATTATTCTTCTAAGAGCTATTAATACTAACCCACTTTGTTGAATATTCACCCACCAACTCAAATCATTGTAATATTCTATTTTTTGGAGAAGAAATAAGTTGGAGTATAGATATGATGTATCTATTCTTATATAGCAAATTATAATGAATTGAATTAGTATACATCTAAGTTTATTTTCATGATTGTAAAATCTTATCAACAATTTTTATTGGCTATATATCCATATTAAATGAGGTTTCATAAGGATTGGTAGATTTTGTTGGGTAAAATTGATTAATTTTATATTGTCTTTGATGTTACACAAATGTCATACCACTATCAATTAGTATATGTCTAGCTCACTCAATTAGTGAAGACAGTTTTCTATGTCTACCAAGCATTCCTATGTTTTTCTAGTTTAGAAGATAGTGTCTATCAAGTTCATGCGGGCATCAAAGGAAAGTCTACAAAAGATGAGTGTTAATCGAGCTCACTTAGTAAATGAAGGAAATTTTGAATAGAAAAAGTACTAACTAAGCTCACTCAATTACCAAAGGAATTTTCTAGTTTGTAGTGTTAACTGAGCATCACTTGATTAACATAGGGAAATTGTTTTTGAGTTAGTGTCTACTGAGCTAGGTCAGCTAATGAAGGATTTTCTTATTTTGGCATATTGAGCTTAATTAATTTATCTATTGAATCCATTTGACTAAGATGATGAATGTTAATTATTCTAAGTTTTATTCTAGCCAAATTGAAAATGTGAATGATATAAGTAGAAGGTCAAGTTGTGGGATATAGTGTGTGAAGAAAATAATAATGAAGATTTGAGAATTGATCCAAGGAAGTGAATCTAAAGATAAGAAGGATGTGTTTGACGAGATGAAAGGATACATTCAATCAAGAAGGATCATATACAAGCCAAAATATAGATCTGTAATCTTCAATTTAGCTACATCAAATTGGGTCATTTCATTGTTACTCTCTAACCATTGTAGTAGTGATCTAAATCTCTTAACATAGTTGGCTTAACAGCTATTTGTAAATCCTCTAACAAGGTGGTAGTTCTGTTGAATTGTCTAAAGACCTCTAACAAGGCCACTCCTAATAGGGTGATTAAATCCTCTAATAGGGTGACACCTAATAGTGTGTTTTGTAACTTTTAATAGGGTTGGCTCCTAATAGGCCTCACTTCAAAAGAGTGAAAATCAATAACAAGTTGCAATTGGTGGTTTTTTCCAAATTTGATTTCCATGTTAAATCTTGGTGTCAAATTTGTTCATGCTATTTCCTTTTTATGCTTGCAATTACATTAAAGTAATAATAACCATAGATAACATCTTAAGATCTTCATTACCAAGTATATTCAATATACCAAGTTATGACATTTTATGTGTGTTGCCGAGCATCAACAATATTAATCTGTTAGAGTTTATTTTGTACTGACATATAAAAGATTTGGGATTTATTTTTGTAGTAACTAATTCAACCCTCCCCTCTTAGTTACTCTTCTTATATATCCAATAGATTTGACATAATATAATAAACCATTTTAAAAATTTAAATATCCTCACTGGAACTAGAGATCTTAATTGACATAGAAATAGAGATTGATTATGGGCTAAATAGTCTACATCATTAGAAGATGGGGTATCATCTTTCTTTTGGATGGTTTTCTTCTTAAGATTCTTCATTACAATCTATTGTGAACCTATTCTAAGGTGATTGGTGTAAGTGGTAGTAGTGGTTTTGCTAGGGTTTCATGTGATCTTTCAGTTTCCTTGTGTATGGCTCTTTGTCTAAGCTTTCCTTCTTTGTTTTCCACCCATCAAATTGCATTTACTGTGGGAGTTTTTAGGATAGTTTATAATGGCCATGGCTAGTGGTGACCTAGTTGTTGATATTAGTGTTCACAATACTACTTTAGATAGCCATGGCACCTTCTCTAAATAAATATCCTCACAAATTCATTCCAAAGGTTTTTCACAAGGTAATTTTGATATTATCCTTCCTTTGTAAGAATATGATGTCGTTTGTGATTGGTTAGAACAACATACCTTGATAGGGTATTTTGTGGGTAAGACTCCTTCTTAAGCTATGCCCTGAGAATGGGTTAACAAGAGTTGGACTCCTCATGGAGTCCACCTTGATGTTGTGTAAAACTTTATCAAATGTTCTTATTTATTTTATTTTCCTAGTCTATCTCAAGTAGACACAGTGTTTAACAATGGCCCTTGGTATGTGTGCTCCTCCATGCTTGTTTTTCAAAGATGGTCAAGAAAATTTACTATCTCTAATGACAAAAAGCTTAGGGTCCCTATGTGGGTTGAGTTCCTAGGTTTACCCTTGCCCTATTAGCAAAGTTATCACTAAGGAACATGAATTTTTTTTTAATGCTCATCCTTACAAATGCTTATGCATTGAGGTTGATCTCTCCAAGGATCTCAAGGATTCTATGCAAATCTAGATTGGTTCTCAAACCTTCTCTCAGAAGGTTCTCTATTTGAACCTACCCAACACCTATTATAGGTGTTAGTAAGTGGAACACAAGATCAGGGATTTCCCTTTCATTGTGCCTACGATTAAACCTCTGCCTAAGAAGGCCCCAACTAAATCTACAAAATGGAAACAAAAAGATGAATGGACTGCAATTGGGCATAAGGGTAAAACTCCCTCGACTCTGAAATAGACATATGCAGCTATTGTTTTGGTTCCTCCTATTCCCATAGGCATACAAACTCCTGCTGTTGCAGGGCTAAAACCAATTTTTGTGGATTCAAACCTTGGTGTTTCCTAGGTTTCAGACACTAGAAGTTCACAAGGGATAAAAGAGACTACAAGGGCTAATACTTCTATGGTGATTCACACACCTCTTACAACCTCTTTCATTACAACTCAAAATGTGTGGTGTTCTTGTAGTCCTCCTAGATGTGCTGAGAAACCAGAGAAAAGATAGGCCATTAGTCTAGAGGATTTTGCTTTTGGATTCAACCAAGCTACCACTTTCCTAAAAAGTAGCCATTCCTTTCTTGAGGACAAGGAAGATATGGAAGAGTTTTCATGATTTTTTTATCATGTAATGTAAGAAGTCTTGAAGACTTCATTAGAAAGTACTATGTCAGGGATACCCATCATAGACTTGGTAATTTAGATCTTCTCTACATGTAAGAGGTTAAAATTTCTAGTTTCATGCTTTCCTCTACATGTCACATCATTTGGCTAGATGGAATTATGTTTTCTTCTTAGCACAAAATTGGTAGAGGTGGTGTAGTTACTCTACTATCACCTCATCTTTAATCTACTATTATTTCCCATGTTTTAACCCCACACATAGAATAATTTGGCTTGCGCTTTCTCTCAACAATCATTCCTTTGAAGTAGTTAGTGTTTATGCTTCCAATAATGTTATGGAAAGATCTCAATTGTGGGGCTATATGGTGGACAACTTACCTATAGCTACTTGGGTTATGTGTAGTGACTTTAATATGCTTGAGGTAGCCTATGAAAAAGATGGAATTTTTTCTTTTCATTGGATAGCTAGAGAAAGGGAAGCTTGGTACTACATGCATAATAAATTGGGCCTTTATGATCCCCATTCCAACTACCACTAGCATAGTGGGGTTTAGTACACTTGGTCTAACATTCAAGATGGCTTTGACCGCATTCTAAAATATCTTGATTGTGCTATCATTACTGCAGAATCATTTTTCTCTATTTCTGAGGATCAAGAACTACTGTCATTCCCTTTCCAAATGTGACATTATTAGACCACTATCCCATTTATTTTTCCATCTCTTGGTATATAGTTGTCCAGTGTGTTGTCAAGACTCATTTTTTTCTCAATACATTAGTGCTAATGCATTCTTCCACTATTGCCCACATCTTACATGTTTGGAACTTGGAGCCATGTTTGGATTCCTAGACTAGTTGGATTCAGTGGTGGTACAATGTCATCACTAGAACTACTAGATTTATGCACATCTATGGGTGGTAGTTGGTGGTTTTCAAATGCCAGTCTTATGAATCCACTACCATGGCTCTCAAAAAAGCTTCTAAAGTGCTCACCCTCAATCCTTTGATGTTGATTTGCAAATTCAGCTTGCCAAGCTTCCTCATGACAAGTAGGTTGTAGATAATTAGGTTAGAGGTTGGCAATAAGGCTTGTAAAGAACTTTTTTAGGCTCTTGGAGCCTACCATACCAATTTTGGGATTAAAAAGATTAAACAAGGCATTTTTTTCTTTGTAGTCTCCGTAACATCCTACAAGCTTTTGTGCACCACTATAGAAATGTGTTTTCTTCGTAGGGAAATTAGGTTTCTTAGGAGGAAGCCTTCAAAAAGTGTATTAAACCATTACTCCAAACCACCTAGTAGTCAAGGAACAAGCCTTCTATGAGCAACTTCTCACCATTCAAGACCTCAAGGAGGCAACTTTTACTATGGCTGATGACAAATCCCCTAGGTTTGATAGATTCCCCTATTAATTTTACAAACATCTTTGGGAGACTATTGGTTTGGACTTGCACAAAGTTTATCTTGAAGCCTATGATTCCAAGAGTTTAGGAGCTATTATTAACAAAGGAAAAATTAAATTCATACCTAAAGCTAGAGATCCTGAAGATATTTGTAATTAGTGGCCCATTACATTACTTAATGTGTTTTATAAGATTATTACTAAGGCAATTTCTCTCAAAATCTACCATCTCCTACCCTTAATTGTGTGGCTAGAGAAAATGGCTTTACTAAGTCTAGGTATATTCTTGACAACATCATTGCTATCTAGTAGGGCATGAAGTGGGCTCTAAAGTCAAATCAACTATCTATATTTTTCAAAATTGACTTTGCTAAAGCTTATGACCAGATCAAATGGTCTTTCATTTTGGCTATGCTTCAAGCTCTTGGTTTTGGCCCCAACTTTCTTGAATCTATGGAAATGCTCTTTGGAGATGCTAATGCTTGTATTAATATCAATAGCTCTTAATCTAAAGCCTTTGGGATTTTTTGTTCCATCCTACAACCTTATATATTCTCATTGGTAAAGGTTTTGGATACTTGCTAGCCCACTCTACTTCTTCTAGTTTGGTGTGTGACATTTCCTTAGCAGATTCCTCCTCCCAATTGGTCAATGGTCACTTTACTAATGATTCTTTTCTCACTCTTTTGGAGGATGAGGAAAAAATCACTAATGCCTTCCAATGTCTGGATACCTTTTGTCAAGCTTCTGGCTCAACTATCCAATGGCACAAAATGCTCTGTTGTTGGCAATCTTTTCTTCTAGTGTCACCATGGCTTCACCAATTCCAATGGAAATGGGTCACTCAAGGGGATATCTTGCAATTTCTAGGCATTCCTTTTTCCTTTCAAGCCTTGCTAGTTGATTTGTGGAATGTTGCACTTATCAAGATTAAAAAGAAGCTTGACTATTGGCTTAGTAAACCCCTTTCACTTTCAGGGAAAATCCAAATTTTCTCAAAGGTTTTGGTAGCTATGCATGTATATAATTCTTCTTGTTGGGCTCCCTCTAAATCCTCTTAACTAAAATTAGAGAGATTACTTTGTGACTTTCTTTGGGCTTCTAGCTCTAATCATCATGGCTTTTGTAGAGTGGCTTGGGATTTTTGTAGTCTCACCAAGGAGTCTAGAGGCCTTGGCCTTCTTTCCACTCAAAAGTAAGGGCTTTCTCTTTCTACTAAATGGATCATTCAATGTCATAACTAGATATGAAGCCTTGAAATTTCTAGTTTGACATTCAATTTCCTCTGGGTTTCATGCCAACATACTTGCATGGAAGGGAATTGGCTTTCAAACCCTTCTTGTCACGTGGAAACCTATGGACATACATGGCTCTTTTGTTATCAAAAGCATTTGGAAAGCTTGGGAAGCTATCAAACCTTGGCTTCATTACTCTAGTGATGGGTTCTAGGATGGACTCTATTTGAATCAATAGAACATTTAGTGTTCTTCTTTGTTTGCTACCTAAGTTATCCCTTTGGCCAAGACTCAACGTGCTTATGCTCTGTCTTTTTAAACATGGCATCAAGACCCCTAAGGACCATTTTTCCAGGGTCACTATGAGCCTCAAATCATGGGAATATATGCAAGTTTAGTTTTGTCTTTCTAGTTCAAATTGATAGACTTTTGATCTATTAGTTGATGCAATTCTAGACCATTTACTTCATAAAGTGGGTGTACACAGTGTAAATGTTTATTCATGAAACCTTAGTGTAGAATGCAAATGGATTGATGAAGAACTAAACTAAACCCAAGATATCATCACCAAAATGTAATCTCTACAAGCATCTCATGTTTCCGTAACTACAATTGCTAAAATACCTCTCAGACCAGTAGCTTAGTGATAGTTCTAGAATTGGAGAATGCTTAAAATGTAGATCTATGATGGATACATACAAGATCTATGATTGAAATGTATATTATATGCTATCAAAATGAATATTCAATGAACTAACAAGTGATAAATGATGCTAAATAACACAAAATAATGCTAAAATGCTATGAAAATGCTACAATGAGAATGCTAAAATGATGAATCAAAATGTTACTATAGTGAAAATGCCTAAGACTTGGGTCCTTTTTCTCTTGAATTCTCCTTCTATTTATAGGAGTTTAGAAGGGGTTGGGGTAAGAATTTGGGTTTTACTTATCACTTGGTGGATAGAAGTGAAATTGAAATTGTCTCATGAGAGATAAGAAGAGGAGCTCAAAAGTCTTGATTGGAGGCTCCATGTGACTTTTATTTCAACTAAAATGTCTCATGAGAGACAAGAGAAAGAGTTCAAAAGTCATGATTTATGGCTAAATGTGGCTTTTATTTCAACAAAAATGTCTCATGAGAGACAAGAGAAGGAGCCCAAAAAGTCATGATTTGTGGCTAAATGACTTTTATTTTCAACAAAAATGTCTCATGAGAGACAAAAGGAGGAGCCTAAAAGTCATGATTTGTGGCTAAATATGACTTTTATTTTCAACAAAAATGTCTCATGAGAGACAAGGGAAGGAGCCAAAAAAGTCATGATTTGTGGCTAAATATGACTTTTATTTTCATCAAAAATGTCTCATGAGAGACAAAAGGAAGAGCCCAAAAAGTCATGATTTATGGCTAAATTTGGATTTCTTTTAATTCTTAATATAAAAGGAGGATTTTCATTTTGTGAGAATAAATGGATTTATTGATTTAATAAAAGTTTCATTTATTCTCAAAAAAAAAATTTTCCCTCTCTTTTTTTGAATTTCATTTTATGATTTTGAATTCTTTTTCTCCTCTTTTGAAGTTGACTTAGGTCTTCTTAATTTGATAGATGATTAATGACCTAATGTAATATTTTGATTCAAAACTTTGTCATGTTTCTTCTAATTTTCTCTTTAATTTTCACTGATTGATCGAAACTATGTGCTTTAGGTCTTTACCAAATTTTGGGTGTCTACAAATGCCCCTCTTTGAGCTAATATGTGAAGCATATTAGTTCAAAGACTATCTTGATTTTCTGATTTTAGGTCAAATTCTGGTGATTGGGTGTCTATTCATTACTGATTTGATGTTTGATCATTGATAATTTGCTATCTTGATTGTTGTTGATTTGATAATTTGATTGTCATTGATTTGATAATTAAATTGCTGTTGATTTAATGATGTGATTGTGATGTTGATTTGGTGTTACAATATTTTTGTTTGGATACCTTGGTTTTGTTAGGCTCGATTGTTTGAAACTTTTTAGTTGGGGTAGGATGTTTTTGATGTTTTAGAAAATTTTGATGCCCTAGCTTGGATGCCCCAGTTTGATTTGATGTTTAGCTAGGGTAGGACTTTTTTGATGTTTCAAAAAATTTTGATACCCCACCTTGGATGTGGATATACTACCCCCTTAGAAATGAAATTGGAAAAATGGGTTTGCAAAATAGGGATGTTCCAATTTTATTTTTGAAAATATTGATGAGAATAGTTGGTAGGGAATGTGTAGCCACAAAGTAATGGGTAGAATAAATCAAGTAATGTTGATACATAGAAAAAGTGCCCCCCTCAGGATACAAAATAGGGAAAACTAACATGTCCATCTCAAGATATAGAGTAGGAAAAATAACTAGTTCAAGATAGAGCAATTAGTTGAATAGCTAGATGTTGAGATTTGATTGATGCAGGATGATCATTTATGATGAAAATTTTGATGTCTATATTCAGTGTTTGATTGTTCAAGATGAGGTGAGTGTCCCTAGTGACAAGGGATCTTCAGATTAGACACAAACAAATGATGTATGTTGTATGACACAGGGTTGATTTGTGGAGCTTCATTTTTTTGGCTTATCATGTATGTCATTTATGATGAGGACCCTTTTGTGTTGAGGCCTACTGATGTTGATGATGCAATCTATTTGATATATGAGATATTTGAGCTTTTTTTTTTTTTTTTTTAATGTTTAGACTTGTGCACTTGAAATATCATGGACTTATGTATGCATGTGATGGGATGATGTGATGATTATGGTAGTAGTGGATGTAGATGTGTATATATATGTGAAGGATGAATGTAGATGGATCATGAGTAAGAATAGATGGTATGTTGTTGATGGTGTAATGAAAATGTGATTTGGTAATATGAATGCTATGACATGAAAAGGAATGTGGTAAGATAGAATGTGATGTAATGAAAGTGAATGAAATGGAATAAAAAAATGTAATATAAGGAAATGTAATATGAGGTAATCCAATGTGAAAAAATGAGTTGTAATGTAATGTAATAGAAATGAAAGATGAATTGTAATGATATGAATGTTTTGGTAATGTAATGAAATGTGAAAAAAAATGTGATGAATTGTAGAAAAGAAATGATATGTGAATAATTAATATGCTAGAAATGAAATGAGATGAAATGTATAATGAACACAATGACATACGATACGTAGTGAAATGAAAATGAAATGATATGTTAGGTAATGAATGAAATGATATATGATAGGTAATGACATGAAATGGAATGAAATAGATAATGAATGGAAATAGGAAACAAAATGTAAATGTAATGAAAATGAAATGAAATTGCAGGGGACAACATGAGCTGTAATGTAATGGAACAAAATGGACGATGAAATGTAATGAGATGTGATAACATGATATGTAATATAATGAAATGAAATGGAATGAAATGTGATGAGATGAAATGAGATGTAATGCAATGGAATGGATAATGAAATGAAATAAAATGTAATGAAATGAAATGAGAGGGAGTGGAATTTCTAAGGAACAAAATGGAACGAAATGGTGAATGAACAAATTGATATATGATAGATGATATGAAATAATGAAATAGAATGAAATTTCCAAGTGAGGGGATGGGAGGAAAGGAGATGAAAAGATAAATGGAAACGTGATAAAATGGGACATGACACATGGAGGATGAGTGAAGGTGAGAAATGGAAGGAAATGAAATTGTCCAAGATTCAAAGGCTATGATGTGGAGTGTCAACTTTTGAGGTTCAAAAGCCATTAAATGAATGAATAAAAATGAAAGGAGATGGAGGATGGGAAAAGATAGTGTAGAAAATTAGAGGAGATGGAATGTGGTTAAACAAGATTGTTTGAGATTCAAAAGCCCTGCAAGGCAACACATGATGTGGTGCAATTTGATAGTGACTAGAATTGTTTGAGATTTGAAAGCCACATAATTCAATGAGTGGAATGAGAAGGTGAATGCATGAAGTGTAATGCTAGCATGGATATTGTGAAGAGACAAAGTCCATGATATTGGAGTGCAAGAAGCTCATCATGATGTTGATGTTGATGTTGTTGTTCATGTTTTGATAACCATTCATGAAGTTGTGTACTAACATTTTTGAATTGTATCATGATTTATGTGCCAACCATTTATTTTCAAAGAACCCAAGATGAATATGCAAACTAAATGAATGCAACTAATTGTCACTTTTTAAAGAGATGCAAACTAATTATCATCATAGAGTGTTTAATAAAAAAAAAGTGACGAAGTACAACCACCACTAGCTTAGCTATAGTGATATGAGTACTATGTCATGCTTAGAAATACCAACAAAGATGAACAATGTATAAGAAAACATGAGGACCATTAAGAACTAGAACCTATAGCCATAAAGTAATAAAAATAGGCACACAAATAGTCACATGTAAGATAAAAGATCTCACCTAAGATATCACACAAAATTGGTTGAGGTACACATGGAATTCCATATGAGAGGAGGGACTTATAAGTGGACACAAATAATGTGTGCAACCACTAGATTAGTGAAATAAAATGGTGAAAAACCAATAAAAGATCATGACTTTATCCTGGTACCTCTAGTCAAGTACATCATCAAGCCACTAAAAGCACATGATAGCATAGGAAATCATTATGTGCATACTAGGTGTGCTTCTAGTTGTGAAAAATAGTATTAAGTTTATTCAGTTTTGTTAGGGAGCATCTGTCATATCAGGAGAATAAGCGAGCATGGCACGTGTCAGCAAAAATTTAGTAGCAAGTTCTATTTATGTGTGATTGGAAATGGTTCAATGTTAGAACCAAAGGCATAGTGTATGGGTACTAGTGTGGTGGGATGCAAAGAGCTTGTGTTGGCAAAGAAGGTTGGCATAAATTGTTGGCAGTCATTATGGTGCAGGAATGGAAAAAGTGTACATAGTATAAGTGCGACAGGATGCTAATGCGTGGGAAGGTAAGAGTGAATCTAGGTGAGGGATGACCATAAATAGGCATATAGCATAGGAATGGAATGAAGCAAGGTGAAGAGTAAAATGTGGTTTTTGGATTAATCGAGAAGGCTGAGGTAGTGTGTAAGTGAAAGCATGTCAAGCTCACTAGATTAGTCATAGCAGGAGGGTGATGCTAGCTAGGGAAGGTGGACTAGGCAAGGGAAAAGGGCAAAGTGCATTTAGTGAACCTCTACGGATCCAATGTATCAGCCCGAATGACAAGGTGAATCAAGTCAAGCAAGATAGGAGTTGGTACAACCTAAAGATGTGAGTATCAGGGCAAAAGAAATGACCTTGTTAGCATTAATGGTGTTGTTGGGGATTGCATCGCAATAGGCATCATAGGTGAAATTAGATGATGATGAGATGATGATGTAGGTAGAGAGTAATCTACCTAAGATGACAAAGAGTATGTTTGGAGTAGAGGAGGAGGTGGGTGAGATAAAGTCTCCTAAAAGATCTATGGAAAAAGGCTCTATGGGATGTATGAGATGTTAGTGTTGGTGAGGGGAGAAATGGAGAAAGTTAGTTGATTAGCCTTCAAATTCCAAGACAAGGATCAATAGGAGGGGAAGCAACTGGTGTAAATGTGGAGGAATCATGGCTAGAAGCAGGGGTGGAGACTAATCCTCAAATAACATGGGAGAATTATAGAGAATGATGGATATAGAGAGAGAGCTTGAGCAAAGAATGTTGAATAGGAAGTTGAGTTTCTACTAGGATTGATGGAGAAAGTGTGGGAAGATGGAGCACAAATAGAAGCAAGATGACTCCAAGTAGTGGTGAATACAAAGCACATATAGGTGCAATCACTAGAAGGAAAACTATGTGTGGAGAAATTGCATTTGGAAGGGAATGATGTAGGGATCCAAGCATAATGGTCATGAGATCAATAGTTGTAAGAATCATTGAAGATGGCACAAGTGGATCTAGAGAGTTCTCAGAATGAACTAGTGTTATCGCAGTCACAATAGGAGTCCTTCGGAGAAGCAATTATGAAGGAAAATTCTTTAGTGTTGAAGTTGCAAGAGTAGTTAGCATTGAGTGAGGGAAAGGTGAGGCAGTTTTAGCTGTGTTTGGGCAAGGAAAAAGTAGATGTGGAACATTGATGAATGATGACTGATCAAATACAATAGGAGTGGGATGTAGATCACTGCACAGTGGGTAAGCAAGTTGGTGGAGAATGTGTTTGTGGAAATGCAATGGATAGCAAAGGTACACCAAGAAACTACTTCTTGGATGGGATGTTATTATTAGGCATTTCAGAATGAGGATCCATGAGAGATGCAATTTATAAATAGGGAATTTACACATCTATTGAACATGCAATTATGCGATGGAAGGTTTCCAATTCCTATGGATACGGTGTGGACATGTAGGGTGTTGACACCAGGGGCTTCTTTATCTAGAACTAAGCCAAAAGAGACACCATTGATTAAACACCTTGTTGTGCCACCTCTCTCGGGAGGCCAAAATAAATAATTTGCTAGACACTATTAGAATGTAATGTTTTCATTGTCATCATAGGAGAATAAAAATTTTGTGCTCATTGTTGTCACAATCAAAGGGACAACTAATGTTGATTGTAATTCATTACCATGTGTATTTTTGGTATTTTTGAAATATATTTGGATGTTTTTATGGTTTTATCAAATATTTAAATGTTTTAGGGATGTTGGGTGAATATTAGAATGTTTTTGTGTTTTTTTGTGATAAATGTTGGAATGGTTTGACTCATGCAAAAGTGGGAACAATACAATCCGTAGAGTGAGGATAACCATGACTAGTAGGCGAGAATGTTTGTGTGTATATTATGAACCATTATAGATAATAATAAAGCCAATGTGAGGACATTTCTCTAGCTGCGTGATGAGATGGGCAATCTCAAGGCTTATAAATAGGTGTTTGGGGCCCAAAAGAGGACACTTGGGTCACAAGTAGGCAAGATAAGGCCTTGAAAAGGCACTTTAACTCTAGAAAGGCATGTTGGGGGCCCAAAAGACATTAGGGGTCTTTAAAAAATGGTGAAATGGGGCCTATAAAAAGCTTTTGGGCTGAAAAAGTCATTTGAGGGGGCCAAAAATATGTTTGAGGGGCCTAAAAAGGCATTGGGGGGGTCCAAAAAGGATGTGTGGGCCTTGAAAAAAGTGCTAGAGGGGCCTAAAAGGTGTTGGAGGGGTCCAAAAAGGATGTGTGGGCCTTGAAAAAGATGCTAGAGGGGCCTAAAAAGGTGTTGGAGGGGTCCAAAAAGGATGCATGGGCCTTGAAAAAGACACTAGACGGGTCTAAAAATGCACTAGAGGGGTCCAAAAAGGACCCGTGGGCCTTGAAAAAGGCCCTAGAGGGGTCTAAAAAGGCACTTTGGGCCTAAAAAGTGCTAGAGGGGTCCAAAAAGGATGTGTGGGCCTAAAAAGGCACTAAAGGGGGGGAGTCGAGCTCTCATCTTATGCTTACTTATTCTGTGCCCCCAGCTATATGAGGATGAAAAAGTCTAATGAATATCTAGGCTTTCGAGATAGCATTAATATATTTGTTGAAGGAGGCTAGACTAATCATGGATACTACAACTTAAATAAGACTAATTAGCTATGGGGAATTGTTTCTCTTGACAAGAGGAAGGAAACAGGGGCACCTCTTTTGCTATCTGCATTGTACAAAATTTTCCAAAGTCCTACAAAATGTTTCATAACATTACTATGTTGCTTCTTAATATTAGTGAGGTGCGTGGGGATCAAATATCTGATGTCCTATTGTATAGCCTAATTGGGCTAATGTGAGGCATGAATTAATAGGAATTTTGGGGTGTTCTTAATGTGTTGAGCATTTTTGGCTATGTTTGGCAATTATGACCCCCTTTTCAATGCGTTAGACTATTTGTGGATTTTTTTGATATTTTTAGATGATTTTTGAATTTTTTTGATATTTTTAGATAATTTTTGAATTTTTTTTAATATTTATTGGCAATTTTTAAATTTTTGTGATAAATTTTAGGCAGTTATTTGAATTTTTTTGATAATTTTATGCAATTTTAAAATTTTTTTCATACTTATAGGAAATTTTTTAAAAATTTCATAATTTTAGGCAGTTTTTGGGTCGGTGGGGGTGAAACAGAGGATGTGAGTGAGATTTGTTGGAATACATGCCAGCCAGGACCATTTGAGGTACCTAAAGAGGTGATGAAATGAGGTTATGACATCAAATCAGTCAATTGAGGGCTAAAATAAACATTGGAGATGATTGGCCAAGGGGGGATAGCGGAGATGTGCATTGATTTTCCTGCAATTCATCTCTATGGTATCTTAATACATAATCAAACTCCATGTTTCCTCTAAGCCACAACCTTCCTTCTTTCCAGCTACCCTTACTTCCATGCATTTCTAATGCCGAGCAACCACTGATTGGTAGAGTAGAACTTAAAACCCAAAGTGATTGTCAATTGGGTATTTGTGAAATTAATTCTAGATCGAATACCAGTCTAATAGACTACTCTAGTCTAGGCTATAAGCTTCTCAACCCCAGATAAACAACTAATTTTCTACCAAATACCTCCAAATAATTCAATTGTAAATGTTACCACTTTCTCTTATTCCTATCTTCTATTAATTGCAATGGAAAGCCCCAAAGAACCAAAATTTGTCTCAGAGATAGAAAATCAACCATTCAACTACAAACCCTTTTCAACATTGAAGATCTTGTGTTGTTTAGGGAAGTCCAAAAGCACTATCTCTTGCCCCTTTTCAAATCAGAGGTGGTATTCTTAGTTCTTTTGTATCATTTTTTTTTTCTAATTTTTTTAATTTTTTGGTATTTTGGATGTGCTTCTCAAAAAAAAAATTAGACACAAAACTGTTTGAGATGGATGCTATTGACAAGTTCTACTAATTCCATACCATCACAATGTTGGATAAAATTGTTCAATTGTGTGTTGTCTTTGATGTTACACAAATATCATATCAGTTGGCAGATAGAGTCTACCAAGCTTAGTTGGTCAACTAAGCAAATTCTAGAGTCTATCGAGTGTTTTTGGAAATTGCTCTATGGAAACAATTTCTATTGAGCTCACTTAGGCATTGAAGGATTTTGTGGTAGAAGTCAATGGTAACTGAGCTCACAAGGTTAGCAAATGAAAGTCAGTGTTTATCAAGTTCACTCGGTCTCCAAAGGATTTTGCAAAGTTTACAGTGTTCACTAAGCTTTAGTTGGTTAACATTGGAAATCATTTGTGAAATAGTGTTTATAGAGTAGGGTTGGCCAATGAAGGATTTCATTGTTTTGAGAAATAAAGTTTAATTATTTTTATGTAATAATTGTAACTAACTAAGGTAATGATTGTTGGTAATTGTAACTTGTAAATGAGCTAACTTGATAATTTGTAAGGTATAAATAAAAGCTCAAGTTGTGAATTCTAAATCGTAATGAGTGAGCATGCAAGTGTATTGATTTTGTGAAGAGGAAAGTGTGAGAAAATTTTGAAGAAGGATCTAATATCCCTGAGGAGTATCAAATTTGTATTCGATCAAAGAGGATCTAGTGAAGTAAAGTAGAGATCTATACCAGCAATTCAGTTGCATCTCATTCAAGTGAAGTCATTGTTATTTTCTCACCATTGTGGCAATGATTCCTAAATCTCTTAATAGAATTCATTTAATAGCCATTTTGTAAATCCTCTAACAAGGTGACAATCCTATTGAATTTTTCTATACTCCCCTAGCAAGGCCACTCCTAACAAGGTGATTAAATCTTCTAACAAGGTCACACCTAACAATGTGTTTTGTAACCTTTAACAGGGTTAGCTCCTAATAGAGCTCACTTCAAAAGAGTGAAAATTAGTAGCTAGTTACTTGGTGGTTTTTCCCATATTAGGTTTCCACATTAAAGCTGGTGTCTCTTGTGTTCATGTTATTTATTTTATGCATGCATGCTAATAACTATGAATGTTTAAGTTCTATTAAAGATAACATACACTGCATCTACTGAGTTACGACATTCTTCTGTATGTTTATTGAGTGACAACAATAACTAGTTTTATAAGACATCTAAGGGATCTGTGGATTTGTTTTGTGGTAACTTATTCACCCCCCCTCTCAATTACTCCATCTATATTTCCAACACACAATCTAAAATTCTATAAGTACCAATACCAAAGGATTTTTTGATAAGGTAAGGACCAATCTAATTAGCCTCCCATTTTCCTTTCTATTCCCTCGTTGCTTGGTTCTTAGGGTTTTCTCTAAGCACTAGGTCACCAATCTAAAAGACACAGGGTTTGACCTTCTTGTTGTAATGTCTTGATAATCTATTTTGATATACTTTGAGATGCTCATGTATCATATGCTAATGTTCTTCTAACAACTCTAGTTGTTCTAGATGGGCCACTTTGTAATCCTCATTTGATAGTACATCTCGAAGAGTAACTCTCAAGGATGGGATCTCAACCTCTAAAGGGAGAATAGCTTCATAGCCATAAATCAAGGAGAAGGGTGTCATGCCTATAGGAATCCTAACACTTGTCCTATAGGCCTAAAGGGAAAGCTTCAACTATAAATGCAAACCTTACCAATATCATTGATGGTTCTTTTGAGGATGTTGATAATGGTTTTTTTGGTGGCCTCTTCTTGGCCATTGCCTTGGTGATAATAAATTGATGACAAGTGGTGTATAATGTGAAAATGTTCACATAATTCATCAATTATTTAATTTTTAAAGTACACGGCATTATCTATGAGAATCGCATGAGGTATGTCAAATAGACAAATGATATGGTTGAGAATAAAAGAGGAGATCTATTTTCCCATAGAGTCAACAAGTGGTGCCATTTCGACCCACTTGGTGAAGTATTTGGTGATGGTGAAAATCCATTTATGCCTATTGAAAGAGGGTGGATGGATGGTTCAAATCAAATCAAAGCCCCACTAATAAAAATGTGATGGTGTGGCCAAAAGATTTAGCTCTTGGGCTAGTGCATGAAAAAGTTTACCATGGATTTGACATTTTTTGTAGGTTTTGACAAAATCAATAGAATCCTTTTCCATGGTTGGCCAAAAATAGCCCATTCTAAGAATCTTCTTTGCTAATGTGAACCCATTGGAGTGTGATCCAAAAATCCTTGCATGGAATTCTTATAGAGTGACTCTAGACTCATTATTTTTGAGACACCTAAATAAAGTATGATCAAGACCTTTCCTATACAACATATCAGCCACCAAGGTGTAATAGGAGGCTTGGAAAATGAAATTTCATTTTTAGTTACTTCAGAGGTAAAATGGAATGGTGTTATCATGGAGGTAAGTGATAATGGAACTATACCAAAGGGAATCAAGGGTGTTTAGGTGGCAAATGATAAGGGAATCAGGTTGAGTAAATGTGAGTTGAACAACCTCTTCCACTAGGAACTCATATCACTCATGTTGTTCCAGGAGCTAAAATAAGGAGGCCAAGGTGGGCATAGCATCTTCTACTTTGTTCCTTTCTCTAGGAATTTGTTCAAAAGTAATGCGAACAAAACATGCCTTGAGTGTATCAACTATATGTTTATAAGGCAACAATATTTCATCCTTTTTCTAATAAGTATCAGTAACTTGATTAATGATTAACTAGGAGTCTCCAAAAACTTCTAGGGTCATCAATTTCCATTCCAAAGATAGGTTGAGACCCAAGACCAAAGCTTCATATTTGACCATGTTGTTGGTGCAAGGGAAGAATAGTTTGTATGGTTGAGGGATGGTAATGCCAAGTGGTATGATGAAAAAAATACTGATGCTTGGTCCATGATGTGTAGAGGAACCATCAAAATAAAATTTCCATGTTACTAGTTTTGTTTGAAGAATGTGCATATTGAGGAAGTCAACTAAGATTTGATTGAAACCCTCTGCCAATTGATCAGCAATGGCCTATCCTTTTATTGCTTTACTATCTACATACTCAATATCAAATTCACTTAGGATCATCACCCATTTGGCCAGTCTACCCATTAATATTGTCTTGCTGAGAAGGTATTTGAGAGGATCAATTTTGGAGATGAGCTTGACATTATGTGTTAGGAGATAATGACATAGTTTTTGGGAAGCAAAAACTACAGCTAGGCAAGCCTTTTCAATGAAAGAGTAATTAAGCTCATAATTGACCAAGGTATGACTGATGTAGTAAATGGCTCATTCTTTTCCTTGGTCATTTTCTTGTGCTAGAAGAGCTTCAAGTGATTTATGTGTTAGAGAAATGTACAATAGTAATGGTTTGTGTGATACTAGAGGTACCAACACAGGTAGATTCATTAAATAGGTTTTAAGTGTTTCAAAATCTTTCTGACACTGATCATCCCACTTAAAATTTATGTCTTTATGTAGAAAGTGTATGAAAGGTATACACTTTTCTACCAACTAAGAAATGAATTGGTGAACTGATTGAAGCCTACCTTGAAGAGAGCATAATTGACTTAGGTTCTTTGGAGGTTGCATACTAATTATGGCTTGTACCTTTTCAGGGTCAACTTGTATCCCTTTGGTGGAGACAATATATCCTAGGATCTTTCCTAATTTGATACCAAAAGTGAATTTATTGGGATTGAGCCTAACCTTGAATGCTTCTAGGCAGGCACGAATATTTTGGCCAGTATGGGAAGATGTTCTTCTCGACTATGGGATTTGGAAATAATATCATCCACATAATCTTCCATGAAGATATGGATCATATCATGAAAGATAATGGTCATGGCTTATTGATAGGTAGCCCCAACATTCTTTAACCCAAAGGGCATTACATTCCAACAAAATGTGCCCCATACACAAGTAAAAGCTATTTTCTCTTGATATTCTAGTGCTATTCTAATTTGATTATACCCTGAAAACCAATCCATGAGTGAAAACATGGAATGTCCCACTATTAGATTAATAATGGTGTTCATGTTGGGGAGGGGGAAATCATCTTTGGGACATGCTTTATTTAGATCTTGGAAATCGATACAGATGTGTATGCTGCCATTCTTCTTTGATATGGGGACAATGTTGGATATCCATGATGCATACACCAAGGGTCAGATGAAATTGGTGTTGATCAACTTTTCTAACTTTGCCTTCATGAACAGAGCTATATGGGGATGCATCTTTTGAAGCTTTTGTTTTACTAGCTTGACCTTTGGTGAAATGCTAAGATGGTGGGAGATTAAGGTCAGGTCTTAGCTAGGCATGTCCACATAAGACCATGAGAAGTTTATCTTTTTTTTGAAGAATTCAATGAATGCCCTCCTTTCTTCTGTGCTCAAGGATTGTGCCAAATAAATAACCTTTGGTTCTTGTTCTATGCTAATGTTGACTGGTTCTATTGGCTCAATCAAAATAGAAGATTGCTCCTCAAAATTTTTAGGTAAGGTATCAATTACCCCATCTGTGGGTGCCGTAGTTGCATTTTCACCTTGGGATGCATCACTTTTTTTTGTTTCCATTTTTTTGTCAAGATTAGCCACAACTTGGTGTTGGTCATTAAGGTTGTAGGATGCTTGCCCTACTCTACCATGACTAAGGTGATTGATACCCAAACTGACCATATGTTCTTCTTCCATTCTTCATTAATGAGATGGTTCAATCATGTTAAGATAGATGAAATATTCATGGTCAATGTCGAAATGGGGGAAATGATGGGGCTCAATTGTATCCCAAGTAATGAGTCTAGGATGGACTAGGGAAATTGATTGGTAGCATGGGAAGGGTTCAATACGATTTAAAGACATAATTTCATTAGATGGCTCATACACTCTATCTGTCAAATCTATGACATGGACTTCTTCTAGAGTGTCAAGGAAAGTAGAGCTTGCAAGAGGCTCACAGTAATCATCTTCGACTTCTACTAGAAAGAAGTTAGGGAATAAGGTTTGAAATTGAAACCCTTCAACATGTTCATCATCTTCTAAGCCACCCTAATGTACTCTATTTCTTGGTGAAGTGGATCTTGAACTATGAGTTTTTATTTGTGTAGCCAAACTGTCAAGGGTGGGCATGTGGACAACATCACATTCCTTATGATGGAGAGATCCCTTAGATAGTGACTCAAATTCCCATTTTGTGGAATCATCATCATCTTCATTATTGGAGGTATTTATGGGTGGTTCTTCTATGGAATGTGCACTTGAGAGTGATAGATTTGCATTTATGATATCAGTTGTTGTCAAGGTATAACTATGCTTCTTTTTGGGTACCCACACCAAGGTAGAAGAGGAAGGATCACTATTCCTTGGGCGAGCTTTGGAAGAGGTTTGCACCTTGTCTTGTCCATCATACCCTACCCTTGTTTTAGATATATTGGACCTAAATTTTGCCATCAAAGGTTCAATTATTCCTTTCCCTTTCCCTAAGGAACCATCTCCTGTGTATCCCATATTTTTCATTAAGTCAAAGCCTTTTCTATGTAGGTGGGAGGAGATGTCAATGTTCTATTGACTAATGTATTCCACTTGGTTTGGAGGTGTGCCACTTGCTTTGATAAAATTCACATGATATGGTTTAGTGGAAGTTGGGTTTCTATGAGACCTCAGAGAAAGTGGGGGATCAACGAGGGAGACTAAGTACTCACCTACCCCTTTATGGTACAACTTACAATTTCTATCAAATTCTTTCATTAGTTTATCCATTTCTTTGTAGTGTAGTCATTTAGGATCTTGTGATGATGATGATAGTGAGAGAGTGGAAGGACCTAAAAAAACCATTTTCCCTTTACCGTTAGTTGATGTTGATGAGTGGTTGCTCATTTGATTAGTAGAGTGTGAAGTGCCTATAACATGGACTGGCTAATGACATCTATCGGTGTGTCAACTTCTTCTCTGTTATGAGGGACAAGTGAGTTACAATATTGGGAAAAGTTTGATCTCTGGGTATGGTTACCTCTTGACCCATGTATGGAAATTTAAGGCACTGGTGGTAGGTGGAGGGAATGGCTTGCATGTCATGAATCCATGGTCTTCCCAATAGGATGCCATAAGTTAATTGTAGGTCTAAGACTTGACAGATAGTTTCTTTCACAATTGGCCCTACTCTGATTGGTGATATGATCATGTCTTTGGAGGATCTTTCTTCATCATCATAAGCCTTGATGGTAATATTTTTTCTTAGGTCAATAGAATCCTTTGTGTACCTAAGGGCTTTCAATAAACTAAGTGCGCAAATATTGATACCAACCCCATTATCGACCAATGCTCTCTTAACTTAGTTCCTATGGATGAATACTTCAATGTGCAAAGGAGAATTTTGTGGCTAGATGATAGACATGTCTTCTTGAGTTGAAAAAGACATGTAGTTAGGGGTAACTATATTGTTGACCATGTTCTACAATCTACTCACATCCAAGTCATTTGGCACTAAGGCTTTAGTGAGTATTTATTTATGCTCTAGGGATATTTTCAATAGTTTAAAAATGGAGATGTGGGCTGGAGTCTTGAGTAATTGGTTAACCAGGTTGTACTTGGGCATGGAGGAACTTGGAGTTGCTTGGTCAAGATTTTTCATAGGTCCTAGTAGGAAAATTTTAGAGGTTTGTTCTTTGATAACAACTTTTGAGGATTTTTTATTTTATTTTTATCTTTAATTATGATGACATTTATAGTGTCATAAAATTTTGAAATCATACCAATGGTATTATTGTAGTGATGTGCATAATTAACCTTGATTTGAGGAGGTGCATTTTGATTAGCCGTGGAAGACTGCCCCTTTTCATGACTCATGAAGGGGCTCTTGAAGGCTATATGGTCTTTATTATTCCTGGGATTATTTACTTCAATAGTTCCATCATTTATAAATTTTTGGATGACCCCCTTAAGGGTGAAACAATTGTTTTTTAAGTGCCCCAAATTTTGGTGATAAGCACAAATGTGTTTTTCACTCCACCATTTCCACTTGACTTGGGGCTCATATGGTTTAGCCTTGGGTAACACGATGAGGTCATTGGCCAAGAGTGTTTGTAAAGCACTCTCATGGGACACCCCTATGGGTGTATACTCTTTAGGTATATCAGAAGACTAATATCTTCATGGGGGAGGAGCTTGATTGTAAGTAACTTGTTGATTAGATGTAGAGGGAGTCTTTGTATTACATTGATAAAATGAGTAGGCATTATTTTTTTGAGCTATGATAATGGGACCTAGTTGATTTAAAGGGGGTTGAGTTTGAGTTTTGACATGATTTGCTTCAACTACTCCATCATTTGTGGTGCTTTTGTGATTTTTTCTCTACCATGATTTCTATTTGTCAATGGATCATTCAAAGGAATTATGAATCTATGTGGAATTGTTGGAGAAAACTTTACCATCTTTAGAAAATTTAATTATGTCATTGTTTACCAAGGTTTCTTCCACCTTAGCAGTGTTTTCTAAGGTGGTTTAAAAATATTTAGGCCCTTGGATTTGGATCCAATAATTCATTGGTTTTGAGAGGCTATTGATGAAGATATGTCTTCTCTTTTTCTAGTATATCTCTATGATATTTGGCAAACATGTGCCTCAACCTTTGTAGGAAGGCCTTGAATGATTCACCTAGGAGCTGTTTTGTATTATGTAGATCAATCATTGTGACTTCTCTTTCAATGTTATAAGAATATTGGGTGATAAAAATAGAGGCCAATTGATTGAAGGTTCTAATATTGGAGGGTACTTTGGAGAACCACTCCATGGCTTTCCCCCCAAGTCTCCTAGGAAAAAGACACATTAGGTACATTGTATTGTGGACAATATCCATACTTAGCATATAGAATTGCCTAAGGTGATCTTGTGGATCTAATATACCAAAATACTTATCATATTTTGGTATCTGCACATTTGAAGGGAAAGGTGTGAAGGTAATGCTTTTATCCAATGGTAGGGGAACACATTTTTCAGGCTAAACTCTATGAGTTGTATTTTCCCTCTTTTCATTTTTTCCATTTCTAGTTGTAAGTCTTGCAATTTTTGTGTGACAACATCTAAAGGTGACTCTTCTTCATGTCATTTTAGATTGGTCACATCAAAGTTAGATGGAAATTTTGCACCTTGTTGTGCTAATGTGAGTATGTAGCATTCTCTGTATTTCTCCAATATCTTGTCCATGATATTGACAAGTTTGGGATTTTGCTAAAAATATTTGATTTTAGTTTCGATACTTTTTTCATTCCATGCATTAGATGAACCCATTATGGCTAAGGATTCAAAATTTCAATTGAACAAGGGTGACTTGTGAGTAACTATGTTCTGCAACCAATCTATTGTTGTAGTAGATTCGAAGAGGTTTAGAGGTTCTATGCATTTGATGGTTCTACTCGCTATCCTAGCACTCACTTGTATGGGTGACCATTTCATTTTTGTTGGTACACCTATTGTGTGCAGTGGCATGAAAGGTGAATTGGATTGCTTTAGTTTTTAGGCATTTTTCAAAAAGTGAAGTTTTTCGTTGGTCGTGATTTGTTTGTAGCAACAAGCTAGATTGGACAAGGTGTTTTCCAATGTTGATAGGATAACGTTTACTTTAGCAAAGGCAAGCAAAGGGATGGATGTGTGAAGTAAGGTAATCACATCTGTTGGATTGATGATGATGTAGTTTTCCTTGTTGCAAAAGATGTCTTCGATCAGACATGGAAATTCCTAGATTTTTCAAAAGCATTATAGGAATGTTGAAAAACATTGTTTTATATAGTGTATGTTCTATTTTAAGGTTTGTTCAGAAATGTCTTGGTTTTAAACTTGGTTTATTGATATATCGGTTTGAAGTTCTTCCTTCTAGAAGGATTATGATCTGCACTGGTGTTTGTTATTAAGTTTTAAAGAAATTCCAAGCACAATAGTAGTAGAACCAATACAAGATGTAAAAAAAACAACTGCACACAAATAGGAAATGGAAGAAAATGGCTTCTTGACAAGGTTGTCAAAAGGCTGGTGACAAGTGGGTCTTAGTGCTCCAACTATGTTCAAATTTACCTCTCCAGTGATAGAGAGCTTCCCACCAATGCTAGGAAGGTTTTACACAATCTGTCATAGGACTAATAGAGGAAGGATATCTTCTAAACACATGTAGCTTACATTCGATTAGGAATACAAGATTGGGGGCAGTCCCTCTCACTAGCCCTACTAAGGCAACTCAGGAGGTAGCCATTCTATGGCTAAATAATCCTACCTAGTGAAAAGCATGAAATGGAAGTCACAAACAGGTATGGGAATCTGATCACTTGAGAAGAGTGAGAGCATACCCCTACTATTTTGGTTCCCCAAACACAAAGACACAAAGGATTAATTACCAACCCTTATACTACTAAAAATAGTGGGGCTCCTATTTACACTATGTGTGCGTTCTTTCCTTGTTCAATTGTGACTGATCTTTATAGAAGGATGGCATTATGATCAACTCAAAGAAGTTGAAAGCATAGGCCTACTTCTTTATTAGATCAATAAGATTGAACATTATTATTAAGCTATGTTTGAAAACTTAGAAATGCCACACTTTTAATTAACGAGAGTTGAGGTCCACCTACATAATTCAGAGCTAACAAAGGCTAGGTGCATTTACGAGTGTCTTCATTCCTGACATGTTCTAAAATCTTTGTATGCTTGTGTAAAATTCTAGAATTCTTTTCTTGTTGGTATGAGGCCTCCTGAATGTTGTAGAGCCTATATTTGATTAGATCTATACAAGAGAATAGCAAGAAACACAGATCTAAACTAGAAATGAAAGATTAGATTGAAAAACATGAAAATAGAGAGGCTTTTAGTTTTTCCCCATGGTGGGCTCCAATTTGTACATGATGCAAACACATATTCATGAAACCTTAGTCGAGAATGCAAATGGACCAATGATGAACTAAACTAAACCAAAGATATCATCATCAAAATGTAATCTCTATGAGCGTCTCATGTTTCCCTAACTATAACTGCTAAAATAGCTCTTAGTCTAGCATCTTAGTGATAGTTCTAGAATGGAATAATGCTTAAAATGTAGATCTATGATGGATACAGACAAGATCTATGATTGAAATGTAGAGTATATGCTATCAAAATGAATATGCAATGAACTAACAAGTGATAAATGATGCTAAATAACAAAAAATAATGCTAAAATGCTATGAAAATGCTACAATGAGAATGCTAAAATGATGAATCAAAATGTTCCTATAGTGCAAATGCTTAAGAAGTGGGTCCTTTTTCTCTTGAATTCTTCTTCTATTTATAGGATTTTAGAAGGGATTAGGGTAAGAATTTGGGTTTTACTTGTCACTTGGTGGATAGAAGTGAAATTGAAATTGTCTCATGAGAGATAAGAAGAGGAGCTCAAAATTCTTGATTGGAGGCTCCATGTGACTTTTATTTCAACTAAAATATCTCATGAGAGACAAGAAGAAGAGCCCAAAAGTCATGATTTATGGATAAATATGGCTTTTATTTGAAAAAAAAATGTCTCATAAGAGACAAGAGAAGGAGCCCAAAATGTCATAATATGTGGCTAAATATGACTTTTATTTTCAACAAAAATGTCTCACGAGAGACAAAAGGAGGAGCCCAAAAAGTCATGATTTGTGGCTAAATATGACTTTTATTTTCACCAAAAATGTCTCATGAGAGACAAGAGAAGGAGGGGAAAAAATCATGATTTGTGGATAAATATGAATTTTATTTTCAACAAAAATGTCTCATGAGAGACAAAAGGAGGAGCCCAAAAAGTCATGATTTATGGCTAAATTTGGATTTCTTTGAATTCTTTATATAAAAGGAGGATTTTAATTTTGTGAGAATAAATGGATTTATTGTTTTAATAAAAGTTTCATTTATTCTCAAAAGTTTGTCTTTTCCCTCTCCTTTTTTTGAATTTCATTTTATGATTTTGAATTGTTTTTCTCCTCTTTTGAAGTTGATTTAGGTCTTAAAAGTTTTTTGTGTTTCTTCTAATTTTCTCTTTAATTTGCACTGATTGATTGGAACTATGTGATTTAGGTCTTTGCCAATTTTTGGGTGTCTACAGTGAGTATTCAGTCTATTTGTCCTTGGTGGACTAATTGGAATTGGTATCTTGCTACTCTCTTTACTAGCTATAAGCCCAACTTGGGATATTGCTAGCTTTCTCCTGATCTTTCAATGGTGGATACTCTCAACTAATGCTAGCATTTTCAATCTTCCCTGTCTCAGTGGAGAAAGAATTTTGATACAATTTGGAATGCCATTACGGAGCCTAAGATTACCCACTTTTCTTGGTGTCTAACTTTTCAAGGTCTCCCCCTTGGGCCTTTACTCAAAAAAATTGGGGTTTTAGATCCTTGGTGCCCTTTTTGCAAGCAACCAAATTTTTTTTAATCTCTTTTGGTTCTATAGATGTGCTTAGTAGTATTGGCATTGGATTCATGATTTTTTCCAATCCTTTTGGCTAGAACCCTTTTCTTTGCATATGGTTATTTTGGGTGATTCTCCCAGGTTTCCCAAGAAGTTTACCCAAATCTGGCATAGTTTTAGGATGGATATGTTGTTTACATTTTAGAAAGATAAGAATGTTATTTTTTTCGCTCACAGTTTTCTTGACATAAATGTCACTATGTACACTAAAGTGTGAATTTGTAATAATGTAATGATGCAGATTCAAGTACAAGCCAATAAGGTGGCTCTGGAGGTGGCCATCTCCATGAGTTACTTAACCACTGGGGTAATGCTCCTTGTATGATTTCTAGAGTTCCACTTGATGTCTCTATTGACACTACTCCACCTAGAAGCCATCGCTGGTGGTGTAGCTCCTGATGTGACCACTCACACATGCCTCGCTCGTAGGCTTCCTATTACTACTCTCCCAATAATGGTGATGGTGGTTGGGGTCACTGCTCAATTTCTCTACTTAGAGCTAGAATAAGGTGGTCTCTAGGCCTGATGGCTCCCCTAGCTGGTGCTCAACATATTATACATAGTAAATGGCTCATTCACCTAGATCTAGCCATCTTGCCCCTAAGGATTGATACCAAGGAAGAAGCTTAAGCCCCTGATGATGCTACTGATGACCAGACTATTCCTAGCCTACCTGCCAATACCAAGGATGATTGCAGATTCCATGATGAAGATGAACGACCACCCTTAGCTAGCACTATTTTGGTAGCCTAAAATTGTTTCTTATAAGGTTTTTTTTGATGAATAGTTGTTGATTCTAGCTAAGGTCATGTTAACTTTCATAAGGTGATGTTTCATCCCCTGACCCTTTTTATGAATTGTATATTAGTATATTATTTATTAATAGAAAAGGACTACTAATCAAAAAAAAATGTTCTAATGTTTACAAAATTTTTAGCTTAAAAGGATACAAAATTGGGTGAGGCATGTAAGGTAGGGGTATAAGGAAAGATAAGGTATGCATGGGAAGTAATATCAGAACTAGTAGTTTGACATATCATAATCAATGACTTGTGGGTAGAAAGTAGGGTATCCAAAACAATTGGTTTAACCAAGGAAGAAGGGGACCAATAGATATTGGGAACAAAGGATCAAACACAAGGATTGCACTAGTAGGATAAGAATGAATAGAGTGTTTTTTTCTATTTCTAAGTCCATAGGATATTTTGTCTTGTGGTACCCTTTTTGCCAACAATAAAAATAGATGTTGACATCATCTAGGTTTTCTAAACCACAAATAAATTTTCTACTATGAAGAAATCTATCAATATTATATCAAATCTCAACACCAAGGTTAATTGAGACCATTAAATGTGCATCAAGGTGGGGGAGACTTTCCCTAGGACTATTCATTTTGAGAACATTGCAGGAAAGGATTTGCAAGATGAATCACCATAATAAATATGAAACATTTTTTATAGTAAGCTAGTATGGGCTCAAAAGAGAAAGTATTCCCTTATTAATTATGTATGTATCCAATTTTAGATCTCAAAACACACAATTACTTATGTTTTATAATTACATTATAAATGTAGCATCTTTCATAGAAAAATCTTTAAAAGAATTATATATAAACTTGCCAAAAAAATTAGAACACCTAATTTATTTGACCAAATAATTTGTTTCCTGGACCCTATCGATGTTAGTGACAACAAGAAATATGACAATGTTCCTTAATTCATTCTTCTCTTTATAAATACCTTCAATAAGTTTATAATTGGAGAAAATGGAGAGAGAGAGAGAGAGAGAGAGAGAGAGAGAGAGAGAGAGAGAGAGAGAGAGAGAGAGAGAGAGAGTCTCTATGGAATAGGATGAACAGATACCTAGTCCCTATCCATTTTCACCTCATTGCCTGATAATATAGAAATAAAAATGTAGAATTTGATCAACTTACCATGCTAGTTTTGATGAAAGGCTATGTAGGGACAAGAAAAAATCTTCTCCCAAGATTCCCTTGTTAGAGTTATATATAAATATAGGACAAACTACAAGAAATTATATACAAATCAATATAGATATAATGAGACAATATTTAGTAAAAATTCTAGGCATAAGGCCTACTTGGTTGTGGCTATATAGATTCAACATATAATCAAGGAGCTTAAAAGTTTGGACATCCAAAGATAAATATTTTTAAGTTTCTTCTATTTGAGTTTATTCTACCTTTCCTAGTCCTAGATAGTTGATCATATAGCTAGCAAGAGGACATGTTGGCCTATCGAGTAGATTATTACAAAACATAGTGACTCAAAAAGGTATGATAAATATGGTCAAATACATTCCCAACTACCACATACTGAGTTAAACATAATAGAAGTAATCAACAAGAGAATGCCAAAAAAGAGGAAAATATATATATCTTTCATTAATTCATAAAACATGCCTAACTATGAGGTCTTCTAGGTTATGATGAATATAAAGAATTAAATACAAATATCCTCTAGCTTGTTAGATCTACTATCCCAAAAAAATTTACTAAAACTACCCTTAAATCAAGACCAAGACCCTCTATTTATACTTGCCAAAACAACTTACAAAAGATTCTAGATCATCATCTTGAAGAAGGTCAACTAAATAACGATCTACACACATCCCAATGATTGATTCCATTTATTAAATGAAAAAATTAAATTAAATACAAAATCTATCTCCCAAACAAGAACTAAATAGACAACTTGGTGAAAAAAGAACATGACATCTTTGAACAATAGAAATAAAGAATCACTAAGCCACTCAATGAACAAAAAGCTCGAGCCAATTAGTAAATAAAGACATGAACTCATCCACGAATTGAAACATCAATGAAGTCATTGAGAAAAATCATAAGGATAACCTAGATTCTATCTACCAAGTAGGATGGAAATGGAAACCAGGATGCTCTTGCATAATATAGATTGTACCCCAAAGGAGAAATCATAGACCCTACAATTTAGAAAATAAACAGCTGTGGGGACAAAGATGTTGGAAATATAAGAGAGTAACTGATAGGGGATGAGTGAATCAATTACCACAAAAATAAATTATTTTCCCATAGATGCCAATACAAGCTTTCACTAATCATGCAAAATTGGAAAGTTTGGTTAACACTAGAATATTACTGATGCTCGGTTTATAAAGAAATTTGAAGATTTATTGAACTATTTTATCCTTTCATAACTTAGTTGCACAAATTTAAAGTATAATAAAATAACATGAACATAGATAACACCCTGATTTAATGTGGAAACCCAATTTAAGCAAAACTACCTTGCAACTAGTCATAACAATTTTCACTCTTCTGAAGTGAGCTATGTAAGGAGCCAACCCTATTAAAGGTTGCAAAATATATTGTTAAGTATGAACCTATTAGAGGATTCAAATCACCCTATTAGGAGTGACCTAGTTAGATTTCTTTAAACACTTCAATCTTGAAATGTCACCTTTTTAGAGGATTTACAAAATGATTATTAAGTCAACTCTGTTAAGAGATTTATTTACTGCTATGATGGTTAGAGAGAAACAAAAATTTAACCTAATTTATGAAGAAATTTTCTTTGTAGATTAAGATATTTGTTCTAGCTTAACATCTAGATCCTTCCAGATCAAATATTTCTTTATAGCTTATCTTCCACACTTTCATGATCTTCCTTCTGCCTTCTCTCACATATCCATCTTTTTTATATTCTTCTTGTTACACTTTATCCTCGCAACTTGACCTTTCTTATATATCATAAGCTAGGAAAAGTCAGCTTCAATACCCTTTCAAAACATCAATAAACATCCAATTAGTCAGCCTTAAATGATTAAGAATTTTATATTTTCAATGTGTTATCACTTAGTCAACACTAGAATTGAACACTCAATTGACACTATGACTTCTTCATTGCCCAACCGCTTATTCAATATTGA